>JASSRZ010000054.1:9677048-9703827 GCA_032164315.1 Malacoctenus gilli | reverse complement strand
GTGTGTGTGTGTGTGTGTGTGTGTGTGTGTGTGTGTGTGTGTGTGTGTGTGTGTGTGTGTGTGTGTGTGTGTTCTTGAAATGCTTGTACATTATTTATGAGATTCACACCAAGCTTTCCATCTTTCGCAGCAGGAGGTCTTCACTAACAGATGGCACACACACACGCATGCGTACACACACATGTGATACACACTGATGCACACTTTGTTGTGCGCAGCACGAACTTGAAATCAGAGTTACAAATAGAACACTTTCTGCGAACTGAAGAAGTTGAAATCCTTCAAAATAAGGACAACTATATGTATTCTCATCGTGTGTGTACAGAGCTGGTATCACTGTTGATCTGGCTGGAGCTGTATCACTTGAACAGTGTGCTGTATATCTGCAGGAGATTGAAGTCATGTCCATAGAACCAGGACTGAATTTTGTGTGATGACGTGTCTGGCATAACTTTCAAAAAAAGGAGTTGTGAATTCAGAGTCATCTCATGTTTTGATTTCACTCCTGGAGAAGTTTGCGTACAATTTCACTCACTGGTTTTGGGAATCCGCACCTTTTCTCTGACAGTCTGTCCGTCTCTCCTCCGCAGGATTGTGCCGCGTGTGGGCAGGCTTCCTTTTGCAGGGAAATGATTCCGCATGAAGTGCAACGCACGCGGCCCCCCATCATCCTCTGCGGCGGCAGCAGGTGTGACGTCGAGACGCTCTCCCCCACCACACTGAGCTCACCCCTGAGCCGCTAAAGATCCCTGGACGGAACAGCGCGCCCTGCCCCCTCCCCCTCTAACCACCCCACCCCACATCTTCATACCCATCTTTAATCCTTCCTCACTTGCTTGCTCGAGCCTGGATTCTCTTTGCAATCGAATCGAAAGCCAACCCGATCATCAGCGGCCTTGGGTGAACTGGAGAGAGCGAGAAGAAAAAAGCAAGAATAGGAAAGTTAATTTATAGGTAATAAATGTGAAACAAAGGACAGAATTTAAAAACGGGAGGAAGGAAAGTGAAGAAGACTGTTCTAGAAAGAGGGAAGAAAAAAGCTATAGTCCAAAAGTTAAGGAAGACTACCGTAAGTACCGCCGAGGACCGTGAGCTGGAGTCAGCATGAAGTCCAACCAGGAACGCAGTAATGAATGTCTGCCCCCAAAGAAGAGGGAGATCCCCTCCAGCACGCTCCCGTCAGAAAACCGCTCCCCCACGCTGCCGCCTGCCAGCGACAGCCAGCGCACAGAGAACCTGGCCTGGCTGGCCAGTGTGGCTGCCAGCAACGAGGGCAGCCTGAGAACGCACCGCAGCTCCAGTCAGTCGGACGGGCTGCAGTACAAAGCCCCCTCCTCCGTGTTAGACTCTCTGTCGTCCTCTTCCTCACCGAGGCTCGTCTCGTCTCTTCCCACCGTCTACACGTCCCCTTTGTCGCAGTCCACCGTTGGAGGAACTGTCCATTACACCCAACTGCCTCCAAATCTGCAGTTCATCACCTCGCCGTACACTGCCCCATACACGAGCTACATCTCCCCTCAACTGCTTCCTCCGCCTCCCCCGCCGCCGCCCCTCTCCTCCTCGTCCTCCTCTTCGGCTTCGCAGAGACCCTCACACACAGAGACGGCCCCTGCTCCTTCGCAGGCCTCCAAACAGGACCAGCAGCGAGCATACTCGGGGCGCACCTCCATGCCCCCTCCCTCCACCGACTCCATCCCTCACCATATTCAAATGTCGTTATCCGCGCGGACTGTGCCGTCGCACCACCATCAAGGAGGCTCCCACCTTTCGTCGCAGTCGCTGCACCCTCACCATAGTTTGGGACACGGCATGTCCCAGGTGGTGGTGCAGTACATGGACGGCCCCACCAGGAAAGGGGAAGGCAGCTCCCGACCCAGAGAGCTTCACAATGGCGAGCTGGAGAGGGGCCGGCGGTTCGGTGCGTCCCCGGAGTCCAGCCTCTCCAAGTCAGGGAGCAAAGCACGGGACGCAGCTTCCTCCTTGTCTTCCTACGAGGCCCGCCAGCTGGTTCTGCCATCGGACTACCCGGCCCACGACCCCTCAGGGCTGAGAACCTCTGTCATGTTGATGCCCAACAGCCACGGGGACCATCAGCTGGCGCCACCCAGGGTCAGCCCCGAGAAGCTGACCACTTCTGCCCCGGCGCACGTGGACAAAGGTGGCATCATCCAGGGCAAGCCTGTGAATCGCACGCCCGCCACATCCAACACCAACTCCTCGTTCACATTTCCACCCCCGCTGAGTGTCGACAGCCTCAAAGCCGCCGTCAGCACACTGCCACCCCAGACCGTCATCCAGACCACCCACAACGCCACAGAGTCACTGTCAATGGGGCTGCCTACAACCAGTATCTACCCTCAGCAGCCTATCATAGGTTACATCGCTGGGGGCAGTGGGAGCAGCTACCACACCAGCCTACAGCAACACTTACTCATTCCAGGCACCCAACCAGTCATAATCCCTGTGAGTGGAGGTGGAGTCCCCACCTTGGAGTCCATGTCCTCCCATGTTACATCATCCACCCAAGCCACGCCCTTTCCTACGACACTCCCTCACACGTACATTGCCGCCACTGCCCCCAAAGGAGACACCCTGGAAACACCCAGCAGCCCTTACCACCACGACGCATCGGGCGCAGTGGTTCAGGCCCAGCTCCATCTCCCCATCGTTCCCGCCCCGCCGGGCCTGGTCGCTCCCTCGGCTCCGCCGCCCGCCTCCGGTACAGCGGCGCCGGTGCCCCCCTCGCTGCCCCCTTATTTCATCAAGGGGTCCATCATCCAGCTGGCCGATGGCGAGCTGAAACGCGTGGAGGACCTGAAGACGGAGGACTTCATCCAGAGCGCAGAGATCAGCAGCGAGCTGAAGATTGACTCGTCCACGGTGGAGCGCATCGAAGGGAGCCACACCTCGCCCAACTTTGCTGTGGTTCAGTTCTCCGTCGGTGAGCACCGCTCGCAGGTGAGGAACAACTAAACAAAGACACCTTTCAAAGACATTCCCAAACTACCCAAAACTAAAGGGTTTCCAAATAGATTCGATTCGATTTCAGTCGAGTCAGTATATTGGATCATGTTACATTACCACTTAAAAAAAGAGTTTTAAGATTATGGCAGAAAATGTCATTGAGACCAACATATAATCGTGGCCCTGTGTTGAATCTACAGGGTCAATTTAATGTTGCTCTGAAATGAAGCTGTGCTCAGACAAATGTAGGAAAAAAACAAGGATCACCGCTTACATGTTATTTTAATGTGAAATAGTGGTTGACGTAAGATACTTGACAGATTGCCTCAATGAGTTGCCGGGCCACAACGCCCTGGTTGTATTTCTCATCTGTGAGCAAGTTGACAAATGTCTCGTAACACGAGCTCAGTGAAGGCTTTTATATATAATCTCAGCTGGTGATATTAATGTTGAATGACAAGTCTTGCGCTGCTCCCATATTAATTACCCCATCACTGTGAATCTCGCAGGTCTCTGCTATAATTAGATTCAATGTAGTAGAATGGCAGTCATGTAACAAACATGTTCTGGATATGAGCTTTAGCAGAGTTCAGAGAGTTGAGCGCAGGAATGTGCTCATCAGGCTGTATTAATTATTCACCACAGCCCAGCACATGCATGGAGTGATGGATTTCCAAGGCTGAACGCAGCGCTCGTATGTTTGAAGCTGCATTACATCACAGGCCATTTGTTTGTCTTTTTGATACATCATTTTACTTTGGTGATGGTGTGATGCAGTTGCTACCAACCAAGACTCTGGGATTATTGACACAGCTTCAGCTGAAATAGATCCTCACCAGGTCACCGTGTTAAATGACAGTCCTCTGAGAAGGAGGCAATTTAATAGATGGAAATGTTTTTCATGTATCGAATATTATCTTTTACTCTCCCTCGCTTTTATGATTCCGATTTCTTTTCTATTGCGCTGAAAATGATCTCCTTTTTCTGCCTCTCCAACTTCTCCTGCTTGTCTTTAAGGGTGCGCGTAGAGCCGGTTAATCTGTTTCATCTGTCCGTGCTGCGACTCGTCCTCCCACACAGCACATCTCTAACCATCCCTGCCGCCCCCAGCTGCTCTTTGATACCGCACCCCACAAAAGCTGACCATCTTTCAAAGACTCATCTCTCTCTCTCTCTCCCTCCCTCGATCTCTCACTCTTGTACTCCCTTAGTGGCTCTTCTCACTTTCTTTCCCTGAGAGGTGGTTGCTGCTTTGAGTCCACACGCTGCAAACTTACTCGGAGAAGTCAAAAAATTATATAATACGGGAGGGAAAATATTGTCTGACGTCGGCTTTGAGCGGCTGCTTGATACATCTTTCGCCTTGCATCGTTCTTGACATTGTTCCTTTTCACTCTCACTTCCTCTCTCCTCTTCTTGCTCAGCCTCCCCCTCCCTTTGTAAGCTCCCCCTTTTCATCTTCATCTGACTTCCTCCACTTCCACCTTCTCATTCTTCAATATTTCAAATCTTTTCTTCACTTCATCTTTTCTCTTTCTGCATTCCCGATCACATCTTTGAGCCTCCTCTGTCGCCACTTCACTCTGTCATACATACAAATGATGTCGCAGGGTCAATCAGTTATCTTGATTCTCGCTGTGGAATCAAAGCGGAAAACACGCTTTGTGTAAATATGTTCGATCATGATTTTGAGAGCAGAAGGTGCGAGAAAATGAGAAAATTTGCTGCAGTTTTTTAGGATTTCCCTTTGACTCTCCTGGAAAAAAAACAGTCAGTGAAGCAAAAAATATGACTGATTTTTAGTTTTCTAACTTGTGGGTGTTTGATGGTTGGTGTTCAAACCAGAAGTTCAGAAACATGACCCTAAAATCTCAGTTATTTCCTGCACTCCAGATGCATCATAGAGTCTGATATTTTTTGCCAAGGTCCCTCCTGCCTCCAAGTGTTTTAACTTCTTTATAACATTTCATTGCAGGCACACATCGTGCTGGTCTGTGAGCATGACATTGCTGGACCTTTTTTATGTTCAGTTTTCCATAGTCCTTTGTAGAGCTTTCCTGTTTACTCTCCATAGTCCACACTGAAAGTTTGAACACATCATAACATCCGTTAAATACTCTTCCTCAAGAACGTCCCGTTGCAATTTGACCAAACTGAAGGACGGGTTGGAGAAAAAGCCAGAATTAAAACCAATCAGAGTTAAAGAAGTTGAAAGGTCAAAAGCAGCACTGTAAAAAAAAAACCAAACCTCACCAAGTAGGTCTTGTTTGTTTCAAATCGGTGAAACCTAAAACAAGTTAAAATTGCCTAAAAGATCTCTGCTTTTTCAAGCTTACTTTAGGGTCTGTTTGTGCTATTTAGGAGTCAATTCTAACTTCACTGTTTCATTGGCACATGTTTACATATTTCAGTTGGTACACCGCTGCTGTTTTCCATCCTCAAAGGTTTCCAGTTCACCACCTGAAGTGCTGCAATGCACCACAAAATCTCTCATCTGGAATCCATTTAATATTTCCTCCATTCGTCCCCTTTCCAGGTGAGCGTGGAGGTGTTGCTGGAGTACCCCTTCTTTGTCTTTGGCCAAGGCTGGTCTTCGTGCTGCCCGGACCGGACCACCCAGCTCCTGGAGCTGCCTTGCACCAAGCTTTCCGTGGGCGACGTCTGTATCTCGCTCACTTTGAAAAATCTGAGGAACGGATCGCTGAAGAAGAGTCCGCCTGCGGAGCCAGCCAGCCACGCCTCTGTTCCGGCCTCCGGCCACGGACACCTCAAACCCCCGAGGGCCGTCTCTGATGCTCCCCAGGGCTGCAGTGGAGGAGCCTCCAGGCACAGGGAGCGGGAGAACGGCGTCCGGCAGCGAGGGAGCGGCGGCAGCGGGAACGGCAGCGGCGGGGGCCCCGGCGTGGAAAACGGCGACCTGATGTTCGTGGAGAGCGGGTCCATCTCGAAAGGTCAGACCACCAGCAACAACGAAGCTGGATTCAGCAAGCCATCGGGAGGCAGGAAGCGGAGGTGGTCTGCCCCTGAGGGGCGGAAAGTGGAGAAATCAGAGGAGGAGCCACCTTTGACCCTGCCCAAACCTTCCTTCATCCCTCATGAGGTGAAAGTCAGCATTGAGGGAAGGTCCAACATGGGCAAGTGAAGGCAAGCAGGACTGTTGAAAACCCGTGGGATTTTAGAAATATACACAAAAGGATTCTACAACAACATGAATGCCCATTTTATGTTTCATTCTTCTTGGTTATCTTTTTATTTGAGAGTTTCTTTATCTTTAATACTGTACTGTAGAGGTATACTTACCCTACATGGTATCACCTTACATAAAGTCCATGTAGTTTATACCGTGTTTGTTAATAGGCGGATTTATCATCACAGGAGCGATCAGCGGAGGATCTCAGTGAGGGAATCGTGAAGTGTACTAATTGTTATCGGTGGCTGTGCGGCACACGGGTACAACGCCTGATAGCTCTGCTGGGCCTCTGTCACATGACCTACCATGTAAATTGCAAAGAAAAAAACAGCTCACACTTTGGCTTTTGTTTTTTTTTAAAGCGATTGTAAACCAAGTGAGGCTGTCTGAATCCAAACTCCAACCACCGCATGAAGGATCTGTGTCCCAATCATCAAGTTCTAAGTTAATCAGCTCAGAGTTGGTAAACTTTCTCTGTGTTTTTATGCAGCGTTGCGCTTTTCACTCTGTCATCCAGCTGTGCCAAACGTGAACCAGATGCTGTCGGGTGTCCTGCCGGTGTGCCGCACGAAAGAGAGGGAACAACTCTTAGGCCAATTCATACTCCACGAGAACTTGGTGCTTCTTTGGACTTCAAGCGGAACCTTTTCGTGCTGAGTTGATCTCAATCCCCAATTTGTAGAGTTGCGAGAAGCTAAATTAAAGCAGTAAGCAGATCGACAAGCTGTGTGCAGGATGAACGGCGTCATTGGAAAAAATACCCAAAAGAAAAGTGCATCATTTCGTCCATCTCCTGCGTCCTTGGTGCCAGCAGGTCATTGTCGCCCTGCCCAACTTTAGTTGTATCGAGTGGTCGTCTATGCCTCCGACGGCCACTTCTTTAAAAATCTTTCTCCTTCTCGATTGCACCTTATAAAAGCACAAGCTTCTAGCTTCTCGTGGGGTATGAACAAGCCTTCACTCTGCTCGGATGATATCAGAGTTTTTCATCTTCATCTTCAGTGTTTTCTTTTTGTTTTTCGTCGCCTCCCTCATATCCTGTCTCACCAGATGTTCTCAATGATTGTCAGAAACCTTAATCAGGGGTCGTTCGGTCGGAGGTCGCGCCTGCTCCGTGGGTCAATGTTAATGTATAGATGTGAGATACCCTAACCTAATACGTACTAGTTGCAAACACACTGGGTTGGTGAACTTCACTTTAAGAAAAAAAAAACTGAAAAAAAAGCGTCAAGAGGAAGACTGCCGACAGTCCTCGTTGTTTTCTGATGAATTACTTTATATTTTTTTATCCAGAGAGGCTGTGTGAGAGGAGCCGAGAGAATCTGCATGTCAGCTCTGAGACGGTCAGGATGTTTCAAAGCACTTCAACACACCTGTCACACTCACCACAGCCAAGAAATTCTTTGTTGTCTCTTTATTTGACGCAGTACTGTATGTTCGTAGATTATTCTTATTTTTTAAACAAAGGCAATGGTAGAAAGAGAAAGAGAAAACAGCACTTTGGAAAGGTGAAGCTTTTTGGAGAGAACTGAAGGGGTCGTCGTGTCACGTGGGAGCAGATGTGCCATGGAATCACAAAGCCAGGGATGAATGTGACAGGTAGTGAAGCAAAATTCCAGGAAGTAGATGCTTAGTTGGGGGGAAATAAAAGAAGTAACAAAATGAAATCAGAGATCCAGGGTTGTCCTTGCAAAAACCTTCAAGGAGAGTATTGGAACGTGTTGGGAAAGTTTAGGATCCGATTCGGAGAAAAAAGGCTTTGAAATATCCATGATGTTCGTAGTAGACTGAGAGCGAGGACGTAGAAAAATGTGAAGGTCACCATATGTTCATAACGTCAGTGTGTGTGTGTGTGTGTCGTGTTTTCACTGTCACACACTCAAACACGAACTGAAGAAAACTCGAAACACAGTAGAGACCATCCCGGAATGACCTGTAATATGTACTGTATTTTTTCCTTTGACGTTTAGACGGTCCACATCGTCCCAACTACAAAGACACTAGTGGACTGACATTGGATAGATGCCCACTGTTAACAGTACAGGTGTACAGAAAGTGCTCTGTGGCGTGTGTGTGTGTGTGTGTGTGTGTGTGTGTGTGTGTGTGTGTGTGTGTGTGTGTGTGTGAGAGAATTTGTTTAGGAGTGTGTGTGTATGTGTTTGTGAACTGTGTATAGGAAAAAGGAGATGCTCATTTGATAGATAGACAATGCTAAATGTCCAGTGTTTCCACAAGGGGTCTTTACTTAAGAAACTCTTGCAATTTGCACATCAGTAGGCGTGAGTGAGGCGGAGATATGATTTTTTTTTTTTCGGGGGGCCCTGTCCCCAAAAACAAGTCCAACAACACATCACACACTGAAGGAGACCAGAGTTTTTCTGTTCCTCAGAGAAACATTCACAACAGAAAAGAGGAAACTGATTCTACGTCAATGCAGTTGAGGTCAAAATACTACTGAGTTCATTGGAGACAAACCGGTGTGGTGTTGCGTATTGATAGCCGGTACCTCAGCAGATGGGCTTGATCAGTTTGCCTTGAAGTTCAAGTCTTTAAAGGTGCAGTATGTTCAATTTTAGGTAATGCCCTCTATGTGCAGTAGGAGCCAGTAGTGAGTCACCTTTGCCTTCAGTCCGACTTTTCTAAATTTCTAGGTTTCGGTAGTTTGTGTTGGAGTTCTCAAGAATAACACTTACAGAAAAACAGATCCAACATTCACTGTGTTTATTCTGAACGTCTCTGGGCGGACTGAAGCTGGCTTGCTAACGTTGATTGGCTCATTTCCATTCAAACCATCAATAACTGATTGATGACTTGTTATTTTGATTTTCACTAAAAAGTCAAGAAATACTGTACCTTTAAGGCAGCAGAGTCACAGGTTGAACGTCAGTGAGAGTTCATCAAAAAGTTCCCTTCTGCTTTTTTGAAGTTGGTCGTGAATGTGTGCAGGTAAATACGTACTGTTGGACGAGTAAGAAACTGGCTGTGCAGTTTCTGAAGTACATCATGTGTTAACAATGTTAATGGTGCCATCTAACGCATGAATGGTTCTCACATGGATTAAAGTGGTGTCATGGAGCATTGCTGCTGGGTTGGCAGGAGCAGCGTCTGACAGTCGTGCTGTTATTAGGGCTGGGACGGCCTCCTCCAGCCCGTCTCTACTCGTCTTCTGGACTGAGGTGTCGTACAGCTGTCAGTGCTCGCCCAGGAGGGGCTGGATCAGTGGCCTCCCGCTGGTGATGAAAGGTGGCGCAACATTGTTTCAAGTGCTGGCTGTTAACCAGGGCGGATGGACGTGTGCTTGGATGGAGGGGGTGCACGTAGGAGAGAGGAAAGTGAGCAGACTAATGGGGACGCTGAGGGAGTGAGAAAAGACCCCCGATGGGATCTGAGAAGATGCTTTATTTTTGATAACGAAACAGGGTTGTCAGATCGACCCGGCCGCACTCGTGCAGTTTCAGTTCCTCCTTCTTTCCTGCTGAAACGTCGCCTCCATCAGTCGTAGAACGAGCAGCAGGTCATGTGTGCGCATGTTTTGCCGTCTTTGTGTGTGCGTGGCTGCGTTCTTTGGATGTGTCCAGTTTCGTTCATGTTCGTCCAGCCCCTCCCTCACCAACCAGTGATGAAGCAGAACGTGGACACGAACCGGTCAGGTGAAACGTCTTTCGAAAGCCAAAGCCAAGTGGCGCTCTCGTCACTTTGGTTCCTCTAGCAAGCAATAGTACTTCTATATTCAGGCGCTCTCCTCGCGTATGACTGGAACACTTTCTGCAATAAACACTTAATGATAATGATAATCCTCCAGCATGAGAACCAAAATAACCCTTCCAATCATAGTGAGAAACACGATTCTGTCGGAATCTGGAAAACCTAGAAGCTGATGTACCAGGTTAACACTTCCCCCCCTCCTCATAACGAACGCACTCTTAAATCCTAAGGAATTGCAGTGGCAACTCAAGTTGCTTGTTATCAGGGAAGTTTCACATATATGCAGTAACTGAACCCCCAGAACCTCCTCGTGTCGGCGCCGCGAAACGCCGCGGAGAGCCGCGGCTCTCACGCCGCAGCTCTCACGCCGCGGCTCTCACGCCGACTCCACCCAGTTCTGCCTCTTTGCCACGACTCCCGTAGTGACCTCGTCAACTTTGCTTCAGGTACCCAATCATAGCCAGCCAGCCTCACAAAGCCCCTCCTTCTCCTCGTCCCCCTCCTCCTCCTCTTCCTCTTCCTCTTCCTCCTCCTCCTCCTCGTCCTCCCCCCCCCCCCAAGGCAAAGCAATCGATAGAAACCCTCGACAACCGTCAGCTACCTTTCACTCTGGCCTGCCCTGGACGCACCACGGCTGGCCTGGACTGCCTGTTCCCCTTGTGGCATCGTTATTTAACATTCAACCTCTTCATTCACAATTAGCTCAACAAGGATATTGGATTTATACTAGCGGATGTTTGATTCAAGAATTTAACGCAGCTTAATCTGACGAGTAGACACGTTCTGAATGCAGGAGAACAAGCAGCACACCAGACTCACAATTCAATGTTTTTTGAGGGTTTTTCGTGCAGTCCAGATTCTTTTTAAGATGACCCCAAATTTATTTGTTTTACTCCCTTGAAATGTACCACAATGTGCAATACTTTTATTTTCTCCCCTGGTCGCCCCCCCCTCTCCCCCCTTACTGTGCCAAGTGTATGTAGCATAGTTTGACTCCAGTGACTCACCCCTCTGTTCGTGGCTTGTGTGTGTGTGTGTGTGTTTGTGTGTGTTCTGTCTGCTGGTGTGTGTCACACCTTAAAACCAAGAGTCAGGATGTTTGTGAAGAGAAACAAAAAACCCACAAAGAGTTTTGTTTTTGTTTTTACCCGTAACTCTCTTTCCCTTTTGTCCTCGCGGCCTTTCCTAAATTTTTGTCTGCACCACGTGTCATGAGTGTTGTACGTGTGCTTGTGTGCGCGCGCGCACGTGCGTGTGTGAGTGTGTGTGTGTGTGGCAGAGTGTTTTATCCTCTAATTGTCTGTGAGATCATAAATCCTGACCCGAACGGTTCACGGTGAGACCCACGGGAAAAAGAAAACCTCATTGCTAGTGGGGACCACTTTTTTTGTACAAAAGAGAAAAAAAATGAAATTTTAAAAAAAAAAAAAGCAACAAAAAAAAAACAACCAACCAACAGAGATGCACATGTAAGTAGATGTAAAAGACTTGATAATGTTTCAGCACTTTCTAATCCTAGGATGGGCTAGGTCTAACCCCTCTGTTTCAGACCGGTACCTGTCCTGGGGGGTAACATTCATTTAAAACAGACAGAGCGAATGAGAACGAAAAAAATAAAAGGGGGTGAATATTGACGGGGGGGGGGTGGGAGAAAAAAAAAAAAAGAGAGATGGCTCAAGTTTTTTGCACATCACCTTGCCGTAACGTTGTGTTTATCTGTCTGTGCTCCATCTCACTTGGCGCCCGGCGCGTTCTTGGGTCCAACGGGCCGAGGTGTTAGGTGATCCCTTGGTTCTTTTCTTGTAGGAAAAACCCTTTTTTTTTCTCATGGAAAGCATCCCTTCTTTTTTCTTTGTGTCAAGGTTTGCTTGGAATCTTTTCCGGCCTTACACCGACCGGGCTGCGCCCACTATTTGGTCTCGGCGGCGCTTTTTGTGCTCGGATTTGGCAGAAACGGTGGTCTGCAGCCAGCCGGCCGGCCAGCCAGCCAGCCAGCCAGCCAGCCAGCCAGCGCGGCCCGGTTTGGTTGTGTGGTGTGAGAAACAGCGTGCGCAAACCTTTCGCTTTGTTTGCGTTCTTCTTGGTGCAGGAGCTTTTTTCTTGTTTTTGGTCTCCTTGTAGCACTCAATATAATGTCAGGGGACTTAAAACTTTGTAGAGAATGTGTCATTGTTCAGTTTTTATGACAAGCTTCCTCGCCCGAGGAACACTGCTAATGTCATCTTTTAAAAAAAGAAACAAGAATTTGGCTTCTTCTTGCACAACTTGACAAATAAAATGAATGTTGGTGTGTGAGCTTTGACTTTTTTGATCAGAAAAAAAAGATGTGTGCTCTGTGTTTCTTGATGTTTGTACTTTCATTTTTGCAAAAAGGATGTGTCGTTTTTTGTTTTGTTTTCTTTTTCTTTTGGCACTTTGTCGTGTTTTAAAAGTGAACAGAATTCGATCAGGATTCCACTTTTTTCATTGATCTTGTTTTCTTTTGTTTTCTTCTTCTCTCTCTCTCTCTCTTTTTTTTTATTGTATGATGTCTCGTCAACGTCCATAGCGCTGGATAACCAACTCAGGCAGAAAGAAAAAAAAAAAACCAACAACTTGTAGATGCCCACTTAACAGTTTAGTTTCACCCCAATCAATTTGCATAGTGGGCTGTTTGGTATTGGTTATAAAGATATGTAAATTTATTACATATAATTTGATATTTCAGTTGATTTGATGATTAACAAATGTCAATATTGACAAATAACTATAAATTATTATTATGATATTCTGTGTATTATGCTGGAGATGGCTCGGAAGACTCTTCAGTGTACTGAACGTCTGTGGTTGGCCGCTCGGCGCGGGGCGACAAACACTTCAGCAGGGGGACAGGCTGTCTGGTCCCTGACCCCTGATCCCTGACCCCGCCCACTGCCACGGAAGGGGGTGGAGCTTGTCTGTCTGACAGCTGTGGCTCTGTTGATTCCTCCCCCCTGCTCCGAACACTCAGCCCTGAGGCCGGAGCAACCAGTCTGTCAGGATGTCTCTCTGCGAACCTGTGACACCGCGTCGGACTAAACTGAAGCTCGCAGGCTTCAGGAGAAGGTGACAGGGAAGCAGGCGTCACCACGGACCTGCGCGAACAGTCTGGCCCGCAGGGGGGCCGCGGCAGTTCCCAGCCAACTTGTTTGTACTATATTGTACTCACCAAGTCCCTGTGTCTCACCACCCCTTTCCTCTATAGCAACGGAGAATCCCTGTCGGTGTATGTATTTGACATCTGTACAAATGCACCTCTTTGAAAAAGAAAATGAATCCTTGACATATCTGGAATAAACAGACAATTTGTGTTGTTATTTGACTGACATCACATGATCCTACAACCAAAAACACCGTCGAACGAGCTCGTCGCTCATGCACAACACAAACACTGTCTTTGTTTATATAGTGGAGATGGGTTTTTTTCTTCAATTGCTTCCACTGACTGCTGGTTGTGAGCAGGTAACAGCTCCCCCTAGTGAGTAAAAGGTCTCAGCTGCTGAACAGAATCCAACGGTTCGAATGTCAGAGATGTTACTTTGGAAAATCCTTGAATTAGGACTTTTTCACTAATTTTAGTGTGTTTTTCGATGTTGACTTTATGTGATGACATCATAATGTCTTCAAACAGCTACTTTGTATTTCAAGTATTTTATTTGGAAAGGCATTTTTATTGATCATAAAATGTTCTTCAAAGCAGCTGGGAAGTTTTGTTCGCAGCTTGCTGTGGGAGCTAAACTGGCTGTTCCTGACAAAAATAACACATTTCTTTACCGAAGGAATGAAGACAGCAGGAATTTAGTTCCCTTTGAGATCGTCTCCTCATTGTTCACCCTGCAAACACCTGATGGGTGAAAATAGCGACACAGACTCTGAGGTGTGGCACTTTCGCAACCACATGCAGCTGTGAACCTTTAACACTACGGAAACGACATGTAATTCTCTTTGTGTGTTTTAAGCTTCAGTCCTCTCTGTACGTGCTGTTTTTGATACCGTCGCCTCACATCTTTGTTTGTTGTTAGAAACGAAGTGACAACATTAGCAGTTTCTTTGTAACCTCAGGTAAATTTAACAGTTTGGTCCCCTTCTAAATGATCAAAAAGTTCCCGGATTTGATTCGCACCGAGGGCCAAACAAAGCTCTAAAGAGTGACTTTAACTTTCTGCTCTTAGAAACTTTGATTTAATACAATAACCAAACAGTATCCAATATGCCAAATCCCAAAAATAAAGAGTAAGCGCAAAGTGTTTCTCAGGTGTCCGAAGTCACACCAACCACGCAGGCCCAATGGTTCCAAAGCAGTTGGAGAACTGTAGTCGGAGACAAGCACAGAATGATGGACGCCAGTCAGGAAAAGCAGCAGAGGGTTCTGCATGCAGTTTATTGCGGCATTGTTTCTCTCATGACAATTAAAGGGCAGATTCTCTGGATCTTGCATATTGAATTGCGCATTCACTTCAAAGCAGACAGTTTCCCCTAAAGCTCGTACTTAGAATTCATTATTCGGGTCGTTACAGGTGAAGCAGCACAACCGCACATTCCCGTTCAAAAACAGCAGATCTGCATGTGACATCACTACATTATGGCGTCTGTACGCATGTCGAATCCTCGTGCAGTGAGATCAAATCAAAGGACCGGCAGACTTCGAGTTAAAGCTACAGTGTATTAAAATGTGAGCTCACAGGAGCTCCAGGCTTTCGGACAGCACATATCCTGAATGGAACAGATCGAATAATCAGGAGGAGTAACGCACATATGACAAATGATGGCTGAAATCTGCACATGAGGTCTCTGCGTTAAACTGGTACAAACCATAATGCAGTGTGTGTGTCTGTGTGTGAGTGTGATGACGTGGCTTGCCTCCTACACAAACATTTGGCTGGACTGTTGTGTGACACGGATGAAGGTGGTTCTCCTGCTCAGCTCTTTGAGCTTCGCGGCACCCACGTAGGTGCAGGTGGAGCGGAGCCCCCCCAACACGTCACGGATGGTGTTTTCCACGTCTCCCCTGTAGGGGACCTCCACCGTCCTCCCCTCGGATGCCCTGCAATACACGCGAGTGATCAAATCAAGAATAGTTCAGCTCTCTAAAACATCTTATTCTTCTGCAGTGGTGAAAAGAACCTCAAGAGGACCAGAAAAAAGATGATTGTTTCGTTTGTGTTTTTGCAATAAGAAGTGATCAGATTTCTCACAACTTCATGTTGCTCATATTTAAATAATTTCATAAGTGTCTTTGTGATGCTATCTTAAGTTTTTGAGATGCTTCTGTGTCTAAAGTCCAGGAAAACCTTCTCCTGCACGACACGCTTACTGAGCCCTCTGAGCCAAAGCTGCAGCTGCATCACTCAGGAGTCTCTGAAACACGGTTGGTGCCACCTGAGGTGGAGCCAAGGTGCTCCAGCGCACGCAGACGCCAGCGCCTCACCTGTACTCGGCCACTCCACCCACGTATTTCTTCATGGCCGTGTCGGAGCTCATGCCATAGAAGAGTTTGTACTTCTTCCCGTTCTTCTCAATGACCTCGCCGGTGCACTGGTCATGGCCTGCCAGCATCCCTCCCATCATCACAAAGTCAGCCCCGGCGCCTGAAGAGCGGGAAAAAAAGGGCCAGACACAGAAAATGCGTTTTTTTAGACTGACTCAAAAACACAAGGAGAATATAGGACTTGTGCACTGACCACTCACCGAAAGCTTTCGCAACATCTCCTGGGCAACTGCAGCCGCCGTCCTAACAGGGAAGAAATACAGTCGGCTGGATGAACTTTAGGTCAGAGGTCAGGTCGAAGGGCTGTTCAGTTGTTCCAGCAGACTGATGCCCCCTATTGGCTGCATCCATATTTCATCATGATGTGTGTAACAACAACAGAAATTGTGTGAGATCAGATCTTACAGAGATGATGTGTCCTTTGAGTCCATGAGCAGAGTCTGCACACTCGATAACGGCACTGAGCTGCGGGTAGCCCACCCCCGTCTTAATTCTTGTCGTGCACACAGAACCTGCAACACACAACTGACATTTACAAGGATTTCTCTGTACCTTTGAGTGCCATTCAGAAACTGTTCATAGTTAGACGCCGTGTTGTGTTCGAGCCAGTACTCTGCATGCACACCTGCTTACTTTAATAGCCTTTTTTGTGGTTTCCATGTATATAACATGTTATATTATATAAACTTCATATATATATATATATATAACATTATTTTATTTTCTGTCTTTTTGTGCTCAGATTAGACACACTCAGGAGGGTCCGACCTGGTCCGATTCCCACTTTGATGATGTCAGCCCCAGAGAGGATGAGCTCCTCCACCATCTCTCCTGTCACCACATTGCCAGCCTGCAAGGCAGACAGCGTCATCCTCGGCACTCTTAATTTACGACATCCTGCCAGCCAACGGGCGCAGCGAGGGCTGCCTGTCAGGCCGGGACACGTTTATGATCTCTTACCATGATGGTGTGCTTGGGAAACTTCTCTCTGACCGTCTTGACGAACTCCACAAAGTACTCCGAGTAGCCGTTGGCCACGTCCAGGCAGATGTACTTGAGGGCGGGGACAGCTTCGAGGATGGCACACAGCTTCTCCAGGTCCGCATTACTGCTCCCTGAACTCGCAGCCACATGCTGGAAGGGAAGTCATACGTGTTTGGAGATGACCTTTGTTTGGAGAAATCGACGGAAAGCTGAGATGAGGAGAAAACTGGCGAGCATCGGGGACCGTACCTCTAAGCATTCTGGGTGACTGGCTGCGAAGTTCTTCCAGTCTTCTAAAGAGTAATGTTTGTGGATGGCTGTGAAGAGGGTGTGCTGGAGGAGTGCACAGAGAGAAACATAACAGAGCAAAAACACATAGATGATT
This sequence comes from Malacoctenus gilli, assembly GCA_032164315.1. Classification (NCBI taxonomy): domain Eukaryota; kingdom Metazoa; phylum Chordata; class Actinopteri; order Blenniiformes; family Labrisomidae; genus Malacoctenus; species Malacoctenus gilli. The sequence goes on along the minus strand of JASSRZ010000054.1, from coordinate 9,687,093 downwards.
TACAGGCCTGTATTAGACTTCGATGAAACTTTTGACTTAAAAACATATCTAAATAAAACTTTATATGAGAAACAAGTCATCAGGGTCAGTAAGACATTTTTCTAGTGGCTTCAATATAACTGGGATTTCTCTTTTATTTGATAATTTTGCTGGGAAAGTAGCACCAGCCATGGTCGGCCTGCGGATCAACCAGAGAAAACAGGAACTACCACAAAACGTTCGCGCCCAAAGTAAGGCCACGCCCCTTCTGTTCTTAATTAACTGGATATAACGCACTCGGCTCGTGACCATGATTCGGGTCCTCGCGGCTAATGTTGGTGACGTAGGTGGGCTGCACTTGTTCCCGGACCGTTCAACTGGCCCCAGCATTCAGGCCCGAGTCGTTACAGTTAGAAAAACAGCAACAAGGTAAAGCTACAGAGACTAAGAGCGAATGAGGAAGCGTCGGGATGGGACGGCTCTGTGTCTTCCTGCTAATTCGGTCCGCCTCAAGTCAGGGCGCCACCTGCCGGAGTTCTGACCCGGATAGGACTCCGAAAGTCGGCCTGTGAAGTTGAAACCCCCCCCAGAAGCTCAGAGCTCCAGCAGCCGGACGGGGCGCTAACTGACCGAGTGATGCCCGAGACCGAAGCACCGTGTCGTCCTGAGAAGCTGCGACAGGTAAAAGCAGCCAAACGTCCTTGATTGTTGGTCCCCTGTAATGTCACTGTACTTGCAGTTTGTTGAAGTTGGAATATAGTTTGTATTTTGAATTGAATCTGCCCTAAAATACAATATGTAGTCCATGCATGATTTGACTTTTTTTTTTAATTATTCATGACATCCACTCAGTCATGTGACAGTAACCTTATCCTTTTTTGTGTGACTTTGAAAGACAGTCAACTCTGACTCTTCAGATTTTGACTCCACTAAAACCATTTTTCTTTGAACCACTTCCAGGAATCTGCACTGAACTCACTCTGCTGAGGACCTGAGCCATCTCGAACGTCCCCGTGGTGTCCATGTTGGCAGCGATGATGGGGATGCCAGTGTAGGTGTGTTTGGAGTTTCGGAATGTGAAGGTCCTCTGAAGGTCCACCTGGAGGGCGAGGAGACGTTCAGCTGTGCTCTTTAGTTCACTGACATGGTGAAATTTTACTTGTGGAAACAGGAGCAGTGCTTGTGACTCATGTTCTGAGTCTGTGCGGTCCTAATGGAGATGCACTAAATCATTTAGATACGGCAGCTTTGGATGTGTCTGCTTGAAACGTGATAAGCTACATAAAACAAGCACAGTTTCATGTCAACTGCATGTGTTTGGCGGCACACATTGACTCCTAAAGAGAGCCTTTATAATCCTCATCTGCTTGTAAAAATTGTGTTGATTCTTGTTAAGGAGGACGGTAGGAAGTCAGTTTGCACAGCTACGGTAAAAGCAGGTTGACAACACATCAGGGGGGAGGAAGGAAAGCAGTGAAAGAATAGGTGAGGCAAGTGAATCGATACAGACCTCCTTCCAGTGCAAAATGCTGACTCATGACCTGCAGTTTACTTCTGCATACTTTCAATAAATAAAAACGAAGGATGGCAGCTGGGCTATGTGAGCGATGTAAGACTGGAGGAGGACAAATAGAATTGTTTTGCTACTGATTTGCTTTTGGTTTTATACCTTTAACCAGGACCATAATTTGTTCATGTTCACAGCTTCGTATGTGCATTCTTACAACACTTGTCCTACGTTAGAAGGATTAAAACATACGGATCTCATTCAGGAGTGTAATATCTGTTGTGAAATGATTTAATTCACCTCTGTAGCAGCTGTTTTTGTTTATAACAGTCAGTTCGTAGAAACACAAACTTGAAAATAATGACACTAAACCTCCGACATACACACACACGTGATGATGTTGTACTGATTTCTCGGTGGGAGCTGGAATGCCGCCTGGTCTCTTGTAACACACACTGTCCTATTTTTAAACAGGTTTTCTGAGAACCTTCCTGTGTCTCGTGTTGCTCGCCACCTCTCAGAGGGACCACCCCCTCGCCTCCCCTTCCCTCCGGGCGTCCTGTGCCACCACCTGTCTGGTATCATGAACTTGACTTGGTTGAAGTCGAGGTAGGTACACAGACGGGACTTTGTCGCTCTGTGCGGTCCAATATATGGAAGTTGGACACGGGACCACCTGTGTGACTGGCTTGAAAACATGTTCTTTCACAAACTGAAGATGCTTCAGTTAAAATTCTTATTTTGAAACAGTGACATTTATTGTTTTCTTTGTTTTAATTTGTTTGTTGTCAGTTTTGCCGATTAGCATGTGTCTAGTTGAATACTCTTGTTTTCCGCCACCTATTGTGGAAGGTCATGCTATTGTTACATGAGCATGACGGCCCAGTCAGAGACAGAGGACACCTGATGGCTTACATAAAACATACCAGCGAGTGAAGACACAACTATAGAGTTACACTGAGTGCGTGTTCCACCTGAAGTGAAACAAATCCTAAAGATTACCCGTGATCATGAATGTCACTGCTGCTGCGGCTGCAGGTCTGCTTTCCCATTCATCCACTTTAATAACGACAATAAGAGTGAAGCCAGCAGCAGGGTTAAAAGCCCCCCCCCCTCCCCCCAAACCCCTTCGTATAAACAGTTAACCTGATTCTCTTGCGTCACCCATCACAGGGGCGTAAGTGTGCCTGTACTTCCTGAATGCAACAGTAAACTGACCACTCTCCTTCAGAGAATTCCGGCCCGACGGTTGATTGAACCGTGTCCTCGAATTACGTCACGTGAGCAGAAGTAATTAACAGCACCGACCTCTGAGCGACTCTTCAGGCTGCTCCTCTTGGGTCTAAAGAGGACATCTTTAAAGTCCAGCTTGAGGTCTGCGTCCACACGAGGCATCTTGGATGCACAGAACAGTGATGTCCAGGATGAGGATGATGCGGAAGAGGCTCCCCTCAGGAAGACTGTTGCAGCAGCAGCGGTGGTCACCGGTCCCAAGCCCCAACCACCAAACCCGAACCTCCAGGCGGCCAGCGTATTTATAGCAGAGGGGAGCCCAGCCCAGCCCTGGCCCCCATGGCTTTATTTGGGCCTGGACTCTCCCCCTCTCTCTCTCCTTCGGTCTCCTGTTCCCCCTTGCCCACTTTCTCCCTCCTCTCCTCCAGCCTGGGCTCTCTCCCCCCTCTCCTCCAGCAGAGTGGCAGGAGCAGCAGTGTCTGAGCTGGCAGGCACGCCGGGCTGTCCCATCTGCTGACGCATACACGCGCACATCCCCTCTCTCACACACACAGACATGGTGGCACTGCAGTGGCGTGTGTGCTGCAGTGCTAAAGAGCACACCTGCTGTCCAGTTGGGGCATTGCTCCATTCACAACTGGCGAGCATGCAAAGGCAGAGAGGGAGGGAGGGATGCAGGCAGAGAGCGGCACAGTGATGGAAAGCCTTTATCGAGGGGTGCTCACATACGAGTTGGTGGTCGCTTTTATAAAGCAAGTCTCACTATGACTCGAGCTTCGACAGGATTTTTTAATGTTTTGCATGAAAGCGGATCCTTGAGCTTACCTTACCTGCCTGTTGTTCTCTGCATGTCTGCAGTTGAGCTTTTTCTGGCTGTCATTAAGTCATGTTTGAGTTTCATTAGAAAATTGATAACGACCAGAATCTTGTACATCTATTTCAGTTTAAAATGAGTAACATTTGTTGTTACTTTACTTTTTGATGTGTACTGATGTCTATAAAGATTGGAGCCTTCACTTCACGGACAGTTCAATGTAGTCGTGTCCTTTTCACCCTTTATTGGTTTTGCTTCTGAGGTATGTCTGTATATTGACTTGTTAAATATGACTTCTTGCCCTGAAGTCTTTATGCATACAGATCCAGAGTAGTGAATGTAATTTCCATACGTAGAACAACAGAACAATCCGGGTGTGAGCACACATCTAAATGATCTCACTGAAATGTAATCATTGTTTCACTTGATTCAAAATTCGGACAAGAATTCCTACCAAATGTAATGGATGTGGAAGTTCAAAGTTTGACCAGTAGATGTCAGCATAGTTAAAGATAAGGGATATTTGGTCAGAGCACAACAAGCTCCGAGTTCAAAGCGTTTCTTCAAGTGTTTCCTGGCAACAAAAAGTCCTTTTGTGATATTTCTGTACACACTCGGATACTCATGTTTTGCATTAAGAATACATCATTGGGTTGCAGCGGGTGAAGTTGAGACTAATTGTAGCTATGTTAATTTTTTTCTCTCGGCTGTGTTTTTTTTCTGTTCCAACTCTGAAAAATACAAAAGACAATTAGCTGCTAAGTAAAGTAAAGACACTTGGTAGTAAGTGAATGTTTGACACAGTGAAAATTCTTCAATTCGTTCAATTTAATGTGAAGGTTCTGTGTTGAGTTTCATTGTATTCAGTCAACGCATAAAGCAGATACTCCTCCAACTATAAAATTGGAAATTACCCAACATTGCTCTTTATTCTGATACATCTATTACACCTACAGCCTTGAAACCTATTGACCCACTTTAATTGATAAGGCAAAGTTATGTAAGGCTGCGACATAGAGTTGTGGCAGCCATAAACCTACTGCTCTTCAACCTTCTGATGCAAGTAACACTGAACCTTGGACTAGTTGTGCTGACTGAGGTCGGCCCCCATCGTAACCGTTTATGACTTTAAGACTGATAAGAACCAAACTCTGTGTACTCTGTCCTGGATCTGCGTGTCTCCGCCACAGTTGGAGATTCAGGTGTGTTTCGAACTTAAAGGGTGATGTAAGGAAATAGGTGAAAGCCCACCTCCAAGGCCTCGCTGGAGGCTTTGCACATGCAGGCTTCTCTTTTTTCTTCTATTGTTATTTTTTAACCTGGATCATGCTTAGTGGTTTGATCTAAATACATTGCCAGTTCTCGCTCGTTAAGGAGACTATCTAGAAGTTTCCCAATTGGTATTGACACACAATTGTTTTCAGGGTTTTTTTGGTCATTTGTGGCAACTGTGACAGTGGTGAATCAAGAGGATTTTGAGGTGGAGCGCAGTGGGATGTATAAGGCACTATTCAAAACAGAAAAAGGCTCCAACTAAGATTTTCATTTAATATTCGTACTTTGAAGAGGAAACAACGTTTTTCAATGATAGGTGGTATAGTTTGTGTCTTCAGTGTGTTTTTGTTTGGTGCTTTTGACCTTTTCTTCTCCAGTGAGCACAATTTGTCTTTTGTTGACTTCAAAATCTTGTTCTTCATTCAAGCTAGTGAACTATTGAGCAGAATTATTCACAGTTTAACACGAACACAACACATGAAAAACATGTTTTTTCGCTTTCAGTGGAGCTAATTAGAATACAGAGGTTGTGGGTGTTCTTGCAGGGCTGCCACTGAGCCCCGACCCACTGTGCTTATTACAGTTCTGTAATTTGTCTTATTATTAGTGATACTAAATATTATTACTCTCTCTATCTGTGATCTCTTCAGCTTTCTTTGTGACAGTCATCGCCATGCAAGTTTGGGGTGTTCGTTGTTACTGGCCACCCGGAAAAACCAAATCTCCATTTGCTTTTTATGATCGTGGCACAAATCAGAGTTAATGATGCCGTTTAAATCCTCCCAGTAGAAAACTTTGTGTCGCTTGGCGCAGGCATGCTGCTTGTACTCGTCCTAAACTTCTGAGAGAACAGAAAACACGCATGGACAATCTCACCCTATATTCAGCCAGTCGCTGATGAAGCCATTCAAAGTACCAGTTTATGTTTGCCCAGAGGAAGCCCAGCTCACACACATTCAGAGGCGGTGAAGCTCCCCTGGCAGTGTGGCAGTGGGCCAAGCAGATGTAAAGAACACATGGCGGTGGGAGGGAGACGTTGGCGAGACTCTTTGATGTGTTTTTTTCTGGCATAAGTTGAAATGATAAGTACTAAAAAATTCTATTTATCAGCGTTTGAGGGATCCAGGTAACAAGGATGAGGAAGAGGCTCAGTTTTGGCAGTTCCATGCGTCTACCAAAGAAGCATTTCACTCGTCCTCACCAGGATGTGCGTGATTTCACACAATGAATCAGGAAGGTCCAGGTCAGGCCAAAGCCTACAGTGGAGACTCTGAGCCTGCTGATTGAATCACTCTTTCACCAGAACAGCGGGCACTCTTCCAATCAGGAAGGTCAGATGATAAAACTATTGTGTGGCTGGTGACGCTTTCCAGTCATCTCAAGAAAATATGCTCATGAAGACCGGAGGGGTTGAAGGCACTGGTCTCTGACAAGAATTTCTAGATAATTTTTTTCCCAGACATTCTGGGAAACCTTTCTGACAGCTGAGATGTGATTCACTCAGCTGTCACAGAGAGGGTGAACTGTTCCCTCTCAACTGCAGAATATGGAAGTCGAAAGGATCACGTCATTTCATGCAAACGCATCAATGACAGGGTCCACAGTGCCGCCACAGTGTTTTCAGCCTGTGCTGCATACAAAACTGTCTCATCATTGGGATGTTTTATTCAGAGAGTGAAAAGAAAACGTGTCTCTGCCAGTGAAAGGAGAGAAGTCACAAATGGGGAAGAGGAGCTTCCACTCTGTGCAAGTAGCTTTCAACGTTGCCATCAGACAGCACATGCTGCTGTTTGATTTGTTGGAGGGCCGAACATGTTTCAGAGGAGGAACCTTTTAAAAGTTCAATGAATACACCTCACCTATATCAATTAGAGGCAAACTGGTGGTTTAGCATTCCTGATGTTTCCATTACTCTCCCGGATGCATTCAATCAGTGATCCAACTGACCTGGCCTGTGTTAACAGCTCATGTTTTTCACTCACACTTGCGAAGCTGCTCTTGTTTTGAACTGAACATTTGTTCATTAACTACTTGTCAGTGGGTCAGGTCTAGATAAGGCAGCATCGCAGTGTGCAGTACGTGACAAGGCTGTCCCTGTTTGAGGCTATGTGCCAACACGAGACATTGTTGAAAGTAGACTATTGCTCCGTACAACTCTGCACGTGTTGTCCTTTTAGAGGCCAGTCTTTGGTTTTCTTGCGAGTACCTGCAAAGGAGACTTTTAAAATGTTTGAAAATTCCTCTATTGGACGATTTTGGGTTAAAGTTTAACTCTATAGTCATGCACAATTCTTCCAGGCCTATTTATTGTGCAGTTCGCTAAAACCTGCTGTCGTGCCAGCGTTCTGCATGACTAGCTGAACAGAAATCAAAGCCCTCTTCCTCTTCCATCTCTTCTTCCAACCAGTGGTCCGTTTCATTTGGAGGCGGTTTTACAGCACTGATGGCTCAGCAAATAAGCAGGCGAGAGTCAAAAAGGGGGAAAGAAAGGAGAATCTCTCCAAAGAGAAGGTCAGAGACAGTCAGGAGGGGTTCAGAGACAGGCACAGGTCAGACTAATCAATGGTTTCGGCACTTAACTCATACTCCCAGACTTCATAATCACAGCTCAGTGGACTCTGTCAATTTTAATCAGCAAAGGCTTGAACTCCGCTCAACTTTAAGCTCTCTTTTTCCTGCCTTACAATGACAAATCACTGGGTGACCTTTCAGTGTACAGCACACACTCAGTACAAGATGAAGGAGGATTAAAGTGGGTGTTTCACTCAACCTAACAAGTTTCATTTAGAGCAAACTCAAATTAAGACCAGCAGTCCATTCAGTCTTGAGTGAATCTACTCATCAAGGTGCTTCCCTGAAGGTTTCGCCGCATTTCTCTCTCGAAATACATCTGTATGAAATAACGACCTTGTTTAGCACCATTTGTAGTTGCTCCAGTCAGACAAAAACCTCAGAAAGTTTGAGAAACTTCGTTTGAAGTACTTGCTCTCTCCCTCTATTTTTTGATTCCTAATAACCACTTCAGAATCTTAGGTGACAATTTGAAAAAGTTCAGTCATCTCATTGGAAATGGTGCTAACACTATGCTTGGTGAGAGCAGAAGTACCTTGATCCCTCGAACTTTAGATTTTTATCGACAAGTGGACAAATGAAATTCAATGTAACCGTCTGAACCATGTGTTGCATTTTTTGGTGAAATGTTCCTGAAGGTAATTTCGACGCTGTAGAAATCTTGCACCCTCCAGACAGCGGGACATCACTCATCTTAAACCCAGCACTCAAACTTCGACACATTTTCTCAACCCGTTTTGCGAGTCAGACCTGGGACAAACTTCACCAAACTCCAGTGTTCATTTTTACAAAAACAACTTTATTAATACTTTGTCTTCTGTTAAAAGCAGAATTATATATAAAATTTGATTCATCTCCAAGAATCACAGAGCGAAGGGGCATTTGCTTCAGAAAACAGAAACAAATCGCTACCTGTGCAGTGTGAAAAACAAAGTCCTTCCCCTGCAGTGATTTGAGAGCAACTGTGTCAGCATAAAGAAACAGTTTCCTTTTCATACATGAGAAAAATGTGGAAAGTTCTTAATAAACGGGTGTTGCTGCTACATTAAGGCCAAACCCCCTACAGACATGTGGAAACTTCTTGGTAAAGTGACATTTTTGTTTGTTTCATTTAAATAGTCTTTGAAATTAAATAAAACTGAAATTGAAAAGCTTGGCAAAAAAGCAAGCAAGTATTGCACGTACAGACCTCAGAGTACCCTTTAAACATCCAAAAACTCACTAGTAAACCCCAGAAATTAAATTCATAGTGAGGTTATGTTTTTTAGGAAGCTTTCGCTGTTCCACAAACGATTCTAGTGATATGAGCTTCCCATTTCCACCTTTAATAGAAATAAAAAGAAAATATGGAGCAGACTATAAAACGAGCACTTTTGGACTGAATGGTGGTCTCAGAGGTGAGAGGTTGACGGAGTGTCTGTGAGATTCAGTTCAGTTGGAACCTAAAAGGGCGGTCAAGACCCCCGCTGTCTGACAAGACCATAGGAGCCCTGACGCCATTTCTGTTTAGCTGCAATGCACTGTTATGTTTCGGAGCAGGACTGCTTTGCATCTTAATACCTCCTCATTGGTTTGGAAAACAAAGAACATGACAAAGTATAACGACTAAAAGACAAAAGGGAGGGGGAGCTTTTCACTCTTTCACTAAAATTCAATTCTCAAATCAGAATAGAGGTTTTAAAATGCAAGAAAGCTTAAAAAGGAAAGACTCACTCAATCTGTATATACAGTGTTCAGCTCGTCTATGACAAGTTTGTGGAGGTTTGGGGAAAGGAGCAGGAAAAAAACTAAATACAAACTGAAATATAATTTTGTATCAGATCAACTGATGCAATAATTTAACAAAGACAGCGACCTGATCGAAGAATCAAGTCCTGGAAGGTGTTTAAAATAGATTGGATTTGGGCAGAGTGACACACACAAAAAAAACAACACACCGACAATACTGGTGGTCCGAAAAAAAAATAAAAATAAAAACACACACACAAAAACGTAGTTTCAGCATGTAAATCTTTGATTATGCTCAGGAGTCTGTTTGGTAGTTCACGAATAACACGGCAAAAACGGATGTGTTCCTTGGTGACGAGATCTTGTGGCTTGTGTCGCGTCAGTGTTGGTGGAGTTCAGTGGGTTCAGTGCAGCGGCCTTCATGTGTGGTAGAGCTTGTGTTCGTACTCGACGGTGTTGCAGCTGTGAGGGGACGCCGTGTCTCTGTGGATGCTGGTGGGAATGGTGCTGCGGTGTTGGTGGTTGTCGGTCAGCGTCAGGTTGAGCAGGCTGGTGCAGGTGGGCAGGTAGACGTGCTGCACGTGCTCCACTTCAGACCGACACACGGGACACGACTGAGGACAGAGAAGGGAAAGCGTTCAGTGCCAAGTTTGAAGGAGTCACCCGCATGGCAGTCATGAAATTAAATGAGGCCCAAAAATGTCCTTCGCGTGTAAACCGGTTCTATAATCTTTCTTGACAGCGTTGAACTTTTTTCCTCTTCCCTCAAAATTCTCCCGACTTGTTCACACGTCTATTAGCTGGGTCACATTTCTCAAAGATAGATTTGCCTGGCTGCTATAATCCCTTCATAGAGAAACCCATCCACACACACACACACACACACACACACACACACACACACACACACACACACACACACACACACACACACACAC
>JASSRZ010000054.1:9653210-9676948 GCA_032164315.1 Malacoctenus gilli | reverse complement strand
CACACACACACACACACACACACACACACACACACACACACACACACACCCAAACCCACACACACACCATCTGCTTCCACAAGGATGGGCAACATTTAGCTGATTAAGTGTGGGGACAATCGGGTCAGCAGAGTGTAAGCAAGGCTTTGGATGTTGCTTAAAGGACCATAAAAAAGGATGAGCGGCTGGAACTAAAGTATAATTAAAGAGCTTTCAGTAAAACTGCAAACTCATTGTGGAGAACCGTTGCTTAAGTCAAGGACCAAACAATTTGATATGATAGTTTTTTTTGTCCTTTTAAAAAAAACAAAACTAAGAGGGACTTTTTGGATACAGAAAACAACACAGAAAATGATCAACTTCCTGCATGTGACCTTTTACAAAATGCTTGGAGAAAAAAAAAAAAAAAAAGCTTTTTGGCTGTGGATAAGTAGTCTTTCATGAAAAAGACAACAGTTAATTTCCATAAGTGTGGGAAGGAGTCTCACCTGAAGCTGATTGGCGCAGTTCTGGCAGCACACCATGTGGCCGCAGGGGCAGAATGCCGCATCTATCTCCTCCTCGCAGCACAGCATGCACAACAGGGCCTCCCGGAGCTTCTGCAGTCGCTCCTGCAGGGCTCGGCTCTGCTGGCAGCTGCCACAGTCCTGCATCTCGTCCTGCTGGCTGTCCCGGCTGGGCGACCGCGAGGGGGACGAGCGCTCGCCGTTCTCGGTGCGGGACACCAGGTCCACAACGCCAGAGTTGTAGAGCGCGCGCCGGGCATGGTCGTACACTTCCTTGGATGTGCGACGGATGTCAAAAACGTATTTCTTGCCCAGGTTGATGTTTTCGTTGAGGAAGAGGGAAGCCAGGTGGCCTTTGAAGTCTCTGCTGTACTGCATCATCACGGCGTTGGTCACTGTGTCACACCTGGAAAACAAAGGACATGCATTTGGTAAAGCTAAAAAAATAGCATTTGATCTGCAATTATCAAACCAAACTGAGCAGAGTTAATATCCAATTTTTCTTAAATATCTTCTTTGTGTTTTGAAAATAAAAACGGTGTGATGACCCCATTCTGATGCCACATTCACTAACTGTACGATACACGCTTGCTGCTAAGCATGAAGACATGCTTGCGAAAAAATCTGCAGACTAAGTTAAACCCTGAGACAAAAGCAGGGGGCAGTCTTTTGTACTTTGGTACTATTGTTAATAAGAACAAATTCATAACTCAGCCATTTGAATTGTCTTCACTCACTGCAAACTTTCAGAGTGCAGAAAAAATCTGACTATTTGACTATTGTGATTTGTCTCACGAACACAATTGTTGACACCAAAGACGTGTTTCCAAGAACTAAATGTCCCAATCTGCAGCTATTCAGGTGAAAACAGGAGTTAAAAGGTAACAGCACGGTTTAGTCATGGTGTGAAATGTAGGACGGCAGGAAACAGAATGTGCTTGTGTTGCACACGTTTACTTAGGACATTGTGAATCATTGAAACGTGATGAAGAAGAGTCTCGTCAGATTGGTGAAAGATTAGCGGACATTTGAAAGGAAACTGAAGCTTTTTGCTTGATTTGCCTATTTTAAAGAGCTGAAAGGAATCCGTCCAAAACAGAATTTTGCATGAGTGCAACTTGGATGCTTCAGGATATAAGTTCAGTGTCCAACATTAAACATGATGTCTTTGTGCCTTCTCAGCATGATGGAGCCCACGAAATCGATATTCACCTTCCAAAAACAGCTTTAGTGTGGCTCTCTCCGATGCTTTCTGCATATGTCATATGCATCAAAGGTCTAACTGGTCAACACGCTTATATGTCCAAGAGTGACAGATGGGCGATTCTTCCAGTCTCTTGCTGAGCAGCTTTTCCCCAATTTGACTGCTTATTTGCAAATGGTTTTGAATGGAGGCAACTCAGTTCGAGGTAGGGATGTAAGCTGTCTGGGCTGCCAAGTTATGTGGCTTGACCCATAATCTAAAAGACCCAAGAGTCTGTTACCGACCCCAACCACTGGCTGGCAGCAGGGTTATGTAAACACAGCATCTCATGGAGTACGTTTCAGTTATAAATCAACTGTTCCAGATAAAAGAAGACTTGCACCAGACTCAGTGAAACAAAAGCAGGGGGCTGCCTTTTGTACCTTGGTACTATTGTGATTGAGAACAATTTCATAGCTCAGCCATTTGAATTGTCCTCGCTCACGGCAAAATTTTCAGAGTGCAGACACACACTAACCAAAAGCCTTTTTTCTGGCAAAAGTTGAAAAAAATATTCATGAGAAGCACGTGTTTAACAGCACAATTGTTCACAGCAAAGGCATGAATGCCCAGCTGCAGCTATTCAGACCACAACGTGAATTTACAGGTAAAAAAAAAAAAAAAAAAAAAAAAAAATCATTCGTGACCCGAGTCTCAGGACCGAAGATAACGGGACATGACTTCACACAGAATGAAACGGTGACACGTGACCACAACAAAACGTCCCGCATTAGGTCAGATTGGTGAATTATTAACGGACATTCAACAGGAAACTGCAGCTGTTGGTTTCGGGTTGCCAGTTATTGAGCGGAATGGAATCAGAGAACAAGAATCAATTTCTGCAGAAGTGCATCTCGGCTGCTTCCATATCCAAGTTCAGTTTCCAACAATAAGTGTTGTGTTTTCAGTCCTCACCTGTAGAAGGCATGAGTCTCTGTGATGGCCCGGTACAGACCGCTGGCAGCACGATTACTGATCAGCTTGAACAAAAGCACCACACTGTCGTTGGTGTCCTTGGTAACTGTGAGGTACACACTTTTCCCCGACTGAGTGGCAATTTGGATTATGGGATAACTTATCCTAGAATGATACAAAAGAGAGATTAAGTTATTACACGTCCCCCTGGCGGGCTGGATATACCTGTACTTTTACAGTTACAAATAAGCTTCCTCATCGAGCCAAAGTTCACCTGTTGACTAAGGTGAAATCCTCTTTGCAAACAGCGATACCCTCAGGGCCGACTCCTATGGCGAGCCGCTGACCGTTGGCATCGCGAGCCCAGTGCCACTCGACTCCGTAATGCTCCAGGGAGGAGACCAGCTGCAGGGCCTGGTACTCCACCGAGCCCTGGCTCATCCCCTCCAGAGCCTTGTGCCTGGAAATGATACTGCAAGGGGAGAAAAAGAGGAAGACGACTTTAGATTAGATTGTCAAGTGCAATGCATATATGTACATACAATACACATCTGCATTGATTAACAAAATAAAGTTAGAATTTCTGCTTCTTTATTTTGACACATTGCTAAAAACTGCACAGCAGAAGCTTTGACATGTAAGGCCCGATACTGTCCAAGATATCCAATCATGTAAAAGTGTCCTCATGGCTACAGTGGGACAGTTTTATGAGTGAAAGAAAAATGGTTGAGGCTCCCCAACTGTTGGAGGCAGGCGCTCAAATGTCACTGCAGTACGACTCTCTCAGTTCTTGTTGCGTTTACAGAGGAGTGGTTCAAGATGTTGAGTGGGAGGTCCCATCAGTGGAACATTTGGCACATGTGCTATCTGATCCGTGTGCGAGGGCTCACACGCACACATGCCATGCTGAAGTGTGCAGCGGCTTTGTGACAAACAACACGTGGCCCTGAGTGACAAAAGCTTCCTCTCGCATTTCAAAACAATTGCAAACTTCACGACGCGCTTGAATGTGAATACACTCATTCACTCGCAGAACCAGTTTTTGGTCTTTTGAGACAGCTTTCTTCAGTTGACTTCTTTGAACACTGGCTGTCGCATCATGTCCTGGCTGGCTCACTGCCAGTAGGAATGATGACACTTAACTCCCATTTAGGGTGGGTGGGGGGGGGGGGGGGGCTATCGTAGAAAAAGGTCAACTAGTTACTGTGTCCGAGAGGTCACATGTGCTGGTTAGAGTACAGAAAAACCTGGGCCCTGCACAAATAGATTGGAGAAATCTAAGATCCAACAGGAAGCTGGTCAGTGAACTCAACCTAAACTTTTCATAATTAAATCTCATTTTATTTGAGCAACAAGAACACAGAAGTTTCTGATCGTCTTCAGAGTGTCGTACCTGTTAATGGTGGCAGTGCTGGGCTCCTCGCCACACAACTCCGAATACCAGTACTGGGCTGTGTTTTGGTTGTAGTCTCCGAACTCGGCCTGTGCCAGGAGTGCGCTCAGCTCCTCCGCTTGTTCTGAGCCCATACGCAGATGACCATTGTGGAGATCCTCCTTCACATGCATGAAAAATATGTGCCTGCAGGGCAAAAAGGAGGAAAAACAATGTTGAAATAGCGACATTAGGACCTTGTTTAAACAGCCAAAGTAAACTTCTTCATAGCCATCAAGACAGGGTACAAATGAGCATGTTTTCTATTTGGTCGGATAAATTCCGCTTTAACTCGATAAACATATGGATAAAGGTTGAGGAATTCAGCTCAAAGGAAGAGCACGTGGAAGAGCAGCAACCCTTTGTTCTGTTTCACAAACTCTCTCCTGTATTGTGGTTTCTTCCTCTATTTAAAACATCCGGACTGAAACTGGTTTCGAAAAGATTGAAAAAGTGGAAGTTGGGAGAAGAGAAAGTTATGAGCCCACATGCCAGTTTTGTCAAATTCAAAACACTCTTGGCCTTTTAACTTGCTGACTCAGAAAGCAGTTAAGACTCACGAAGTAAACGAATATGATGGATGTCCTAGGTTTCTCGTTTCTCCAAGGCACACTGTCAAAAAAATGCTTAACAGCCCTAAAGACAAGCAGTTTATTTGCAGTCTAGGTTTAACAGAGCTGAACGGTTCCCATTTTAAGTGCAGAGTTTATGAATTGACAGACTAGCCAATATTTTAGGGATTAAAAAAAAGGTCATTATTCATGTTTAGGCTAAAAAAATCAAAATAACACCAAGTTCTGATGGGTCTGCCAAGCAAAACAGTTACATTCTCTAAGATATCAGCCATAGCAGTTCTTTCCATTGTTTTGACCAGACGATGTGAAGAATTCTTTCCTTCAAGCAGCAGGAGACAAGACGTCAACAGGAGTAACACCCCGACTGACATCATGCACAGCGCTGAACTCGAGTAACCCAACAGATCCTTCCTAGGGATGACCTATGGCACAGTAACCTAAGGAGATTGGACACAAGGCTCCTTCCAGTCAGCTGGTTCTCCAACTACAAACCAGCTGAGCAGCTTCTCACTGGTTCAGGTTGTTTGTCTTCCTGACTTTCCCCGACTACAACCTATCATGTAAATGACTGCAACTTCCTCCCCAATTTTCACAAGTCTCATAGAATGTTTTTGGCCTCCTGGTCTTGATATATTAGATGAAAATCAAATTGTGCCTGGATCTACTCGTTATTTCCACTGAAGTGAGACTCCCTCAGGCTGGAATTCCTTTGAAGCATGTTTGAAGAGACATTTTCATTTGTTCAAATCAGGCCATGCCATGACTTGAGGATATTTGGGAGGGTTTGGAGGGACGTTTTTAGTGGGGGAAGGCAACAATAATTACCCTAGTTCATTCAGTGGATGCAAGTAAACATGTTTCTCTTTTGTTTTTGTGGAAAACGTAACTTGCTGACCAACAACTTGACTGACAGGAGACGGAAATTTCTTTGAGGTAACATTTCCATTGTCCTAGTGAGGCCATTGTCGTTGCGGTTAACATTTTTCAAAAGCATAAACATGTGGCCACACATGTACCCTGAGAGCTTCAGAATGCAACAACATTGACACACCTCCTCACATTCACAGTGCTTCCAAATAGTATCAACAGCAGCAGATGCAGCTGTGAGGCACACAAACAAAGTGGGTCTACACCACCCCTGATAAAGCCAGACTATAACAACGAAACCCCATCGCTGACTAGCCTTAGGCATAACAAACAGAGCTTTGATATGGTGTTAAACATCCCATTCCCTCAAACAGACACACACAAACACTGCTCTCTATTGTGTCAGGCCCAGCAGGCATCATGTGATGGAGCGCTGCTAGTTAGCTACCTGCCCTACGCAAACAATAGGGCTGATTTGACTGGGAGTTTACTACCGGTTGCCAGCGAAAGGTTACTATCGGGCGAGCTGCGGAGGTTACTGCAGTTCAGGCGCGGTTAGGAATGAGGTTAATAAGGGTCACCATGCAACAGAGGAGGGCATCATCTTAAAAGCTTCCTGTGGGCAAGTCTCGGCTAGTTCATTCAGACCAATGACACCCCAATAACAAAAATACACAAGATGACATAATGGTTGCGATACCATTATGCTGAAAGCTATGGCGTGCGTTGCTGGCTCCTGTGCCTGAGACAGAAACTGGTGTTGTCCACACCCATGTGTGTAAACAATCATCTGTATCACTGAGGCCAAAACAACAGAAAGCAGTTGGACGAAAACAACCAGCATAAGCTTCAAAGTAGCAACCCTGCAATTACAGAAGCACTCCTCTGTTATCGTGGTTTGTGACTGGCAGCAACCTCAAGCCAAACAAATAACTTCGCAAATGCAAAAGGTTAAATTGCGACTACGAAGGTTTTGCTCAACACTACTTCAAAAAAACTGCACACTGTTCCTCCTCCTCCAAATACCTCCAAGGACAAATGTTTTGAACAGATGACGAGAAACAGAGATTACTCGACAACTTTCATCACATATGTTCCAGTTGATCGCCAAACAATCAAGTGTCCACCATTGCTGGCTTGACCTCTGTATAAGGCGACAGCTGTAAAAGGATCAGGCTTCTTAAGCCTGGCAGTGCCTGCTCAGCACCTGTCCGTCCTACAGCCAAAGGACATGAGAGAGCAGAGTCCACAAATAGAGTCGAGAGTCCTCCATCATGGAGTTTGAAGTAGTTACAGGGACATTTGAGTGTTATTTTATTTGAAAAGATTTTCTGATGAAGCAAAACATGGCGGTCATGGCAACACGAGACCCTGGAAATGCAGGACAACTAAATCCTCTCCAGTCGAGTTTCCCGGCAAATGGCTAAAACGTCACTTTGGCTCCATTAAGTGTCCCTTGGTCACCCTGAATCATGGGACCTAAATCTGTCTCCTGCCGTGCAGCGAGGACGACATGCAGGGTCGCACTCACAGTTGGGGAGCTCTTGATCAAAGGGTAGACATCCTCCCTGCACGTCTGTTCTTTTGATTCACCAAGCCAAAAAGCGACTCATGATTCTGTTCAGAATCATTCGCACGTGCATCATTAGAGTGCACACTGTTGTATGCCGGGCAAACACAAGGACACACAGACTCAATGCCAGGAAGTCTGCGCCGAGACCAAAGTCTTCTGGCCTACTCTCACTGTATTAAACATTGCTTTGTCCTTCGTAGACACAACACATAATCAAAGTCTTACTTGTGTTGCAGTCATAACACTCTTGTGGATGCCAAGAGTGTGCAGGTGAAATGAAAGCTACTCACAACAGTGGCTGTGGAGGGAGGCTGCGGTCATGTGGGGAGCTGCGGGAATGTTTGACCACTTGATTGCCTTGCTGGAATAATTCAATTAAAACAACCCCGAACTCTCAGATAGACCGCTTCAAAATAGGTCACTGGCTGCAGAGCTTAGCTGTGGAAATGAGGATGAGATCGTTTGTCCTCGCTCAGCCTTTAACTGCTCGAAACTCTCAAAATGTAGTATCTGGTAATGTCTTGGAAGTCAGCAGTACAACTTAATGGTGGTGTACTTTTAATACATGCTCAGTTGGGGCACAGCAAAGAGAATGTCTCAAAAAGGGAAACTGATTCCAAAGTCCACTAAATGCTGTCCAGTCTGTTCCACCCATCTATAAAACCATTGTCTCGTTCTAATGTGTTCTGCCCCGACTCGGAGCAATGCACAGTGTCAGACTGTTGACTGCACAGAGGAACAAAACGTCCCCACAAACTGAAACCCAACACCTCTGCCTGGAGACTGCACCTCATCCAGCCAATCAACTGTAGAGTTTCAGACCTCATCGGTTGGGCTCTCAACAATGTGGTTTGTAAGCTAGTCAAATGACACACTGCCAGAGGCAATGCGCGTTGAGGTTACTAGCAGCCAATGAACTGTAGTTACCTCCGGCGAACATCTTTCAGTTTGAGCGAGTTAAACAAAGTTTCAAAGTGGGCAGTAAAATAACTCTTTTGCCTTTGCACTGTGACGAGAAGCAAAACTATGCAGGAATAAAACAAAGGGGCGATTTGTTTGCTGAATTCCTTGGGTTGCAGACTGGTGCTCTGAGCTGGATGCTAAAATGGTGATTAGAGTACAGCATCCATCCTAAATATACGCGCCAAACAAATATCACTTGTGGACAAAGAGCAATGTCATAACCTCGACTGAAGAATAAACTGAAGCAAACCAGGGATCACTTTCCCAAGTGCACAAGAAACAAAGGGCTCTCTAAACAGACAAGTGAATAGTTGTTGCTGATGAAAACACTTCAGGCGCCACCGGCATCTTGTGTGATCTCTGGCTAGAAATGATAAGTCATGTGTGACCAGAATAAACGAGCTTAAATTCTTTTTGCACATTATTCAATTGGCGTGGCAGCCTGCAAAATGTGTCCCAAATCTTTGTTCAGTGTCTACCAGAGCAAATACTGATTCAATTAAAGCTGTATATCAAGGTGCTGTAGGGTTTGGGTTTTTTTTGGTGACACGTGATCAGTCGAGGATGACATAACTGGTCTCGTTCAGACTGTTGCAGGACTGACACATAGGCTAAGAAATGCAGCCGTTTAGACTGTTCCCAGCTGTGTGCTGGGTGGGAGA
The DNA here is from genome assembly GCA_032164315.1 of Malacoctenus gilli. Classification (NCBI taxonomy): domain Eukaryota; kingdom Metazoa; phylum Chordata; class Actinopteri; order Blenniiformes; family Labrisomidae; genus Malacoctenus; species Malacoctenus gilli. The sequence goes on along the minus strand of JASSRZ010000054.1, from coordinate 9,668,212 downwards.
TTATATAAGAGCACTGTCCTGAACAAAATCAATAAGAATACCAGAGTCCTTATATAGTTTGAGTCTGCAGTTCATTCAAGTTCTGCATTTTATCACGGAAGAGATGGTTTAGCTAAAGTCTGACATGTTTAAATGTTTGAGCTTTGGCTTCCGTCAGTGTGTCCTGGTGTTGACAGTTTCCTCAAATATTTGTTTAATCACATTGAGCTTCCAAAAATGCATATTGTAACGCTCTCAGTCATTTAAAAGATTAATGATTACTTAAAACACATCACTAGAGATGCAGTAGTCAAAGACAGGTTGAGCCCCAAAGAGGTAGAACAGCTAACAATCAGGAGCTGTGATAATGCCTGAGTTAATAGCCGAGGGTTTCCAGCGTTCGCCTGATCAGAATGCTAAATGCGAGGGTTAATGAAGGGAAAACATTCACATATTTAAACCTGAAACACCCCCCAGCAAGTGGTGTTTAATGAAGCAGATAACCGGCTGTTCTTGAGGCCCTTGGGTCAGTATCCTTTAAAACGCAAAAACACATATTATTCCGCTGGTCAAGCAGTAACGACAGATCATACGATGCATCAGATGTTTAATATGTAACCAAGTAACTGAACAAGTGAAGAAACCAGTTAGTGCCTCTAAACGAGGAGGGCTGAAAAGCCCTCTAGGAAAACAGAAGCAGGGAGGGCAGAAGGCCATCCTGAGAACCAATTTTATGCATTCCCAAAAAGTGTCTAAAGAGAGGCAGAGGAAAAGCCTGGATTTATTAAAAACCCCAGAAGAAAAGGACAAATAGGTCTCGAAGCAATGGGATAAAAGACATAAAGGGGTTTCAGAATCAGTGGGATACGGCTGCCACAGATGCAGGCTGAACTGAAGCCATGCAGTTAAATGGATATTGTGATTGGGCTCACAAGGCGGAAAAAAACATCTCCCAAAAAGTCTTATGGGAAATATTTTCACTAAGTCCCAAAAAATTGCATGAGTGTGTATTTTTCTAAGTTTTAGAACTACCTCGCCCACTTTCAAGGTTGAATATTATGAGAATGTGGCTTTTAAACTGATATTGTCCTGGGAAAAAAAGAAGCACAAATTACCAAAATGTGCCCAAATTGTGAGCTGCATGTGAGCATCAACATCCAACTGACCTGCAGGCTTTTACGTAGCGGCTTATATAAGCAGCTCTGCGCGGGTTCAGCAGGTTACATAATCAGGCCTATAAGAAGGGCGTTTAGCACGGGGCCAGCCCCCCAGCTCTTATGAAAATTGTGGCAACATGTGAGCTCTTGTTTTGTCCATGCACTGCTGAGAATATTAACTCAAACTTGCACGTACTTGCCATTTATGGAGCTCTTGAACATAAAGAAAACAGTTTGAGAGCCAGTGTGTCCCCTTTTTTGGGAACATTCCCTCATTTCAAAGAGGCCTGCAGGCATGCGAGCAAAAATCTACAGTAAAAGATGGTTTGGTATTACGAGGAGGCGTGTCAGCTTTCCGGCTTGGGAATGCGTCTGCAGAAAAAAGGAACTTGCACAGAAGCTGTGGTAAGTAGGTCAAAGGTGACGACATAACGTGATAGAAATTGGACCACAGCAAATCACTAAATGCTGAAAGGGAAGGTGACCGTTTTAATTTTGGAAGATCAGTCTGAGAAATTCTCCTGCTGTGCTACTGACATCACCCTGCTTCCTAAATCCATGCCAGAGTCTCCACCTCCTGCCACTGAAAGCAGATAGATGGCATGAAGGTTACACCAAATTAAACGCACAACTTGACGCCGTGGGTCTGAGTGCCTTGCATGAGTATTTATTTATTTATTTTTTGTATTGAGGAACCCCCACACACCCTTAGCTGCCACCTCACATCTTTATCTCACCTTTTCTTGCAACCCCCGTGATCCCCACCCTCCCCCCGCCATCTGCTGATAACCCCTGCTAATTTAGTGGAGGTCAGAGCTCAGGCAGCCAAGTGTCCTCCACACGCACTCCCCCACTCCTCTTTCACTTTCCTCTTCAAAAGGTTGCCAAATATGGGGCAGAGTAGGGGCGAAAGAGGGGGATGGGGAAGGGGGGGGTGCATGGTGAGAAAAACAGACAGGGAGGAAGTGTGAGCCAGCACAGTTTACATCTCACAGTGACTGATATACGACACCAAAGGCACAATGAGATTTGATAAAGCAGGGTGACGGGAGGGAGAGAGAGAGAGGAAACAGCTGAAGGTGGAGAAACTCGGCGCTTACTGGGCTGCCATAAAAAAATCGTAGGCCTAAACCAGACGCGAAACTTTAACAGGCAGCTCTGACGGCATGCTGCATGTGTGCGAGGGGGGCCTGCAGCAGCGCAGTGAATCCTAAAAAGAAACCAAACATGCTTCCACTCAAACGTGCCCTACATCCTCAGTACCGGGGCTGCAATATCAAACAACTCATGGCACCGCCTGAGGCGAATAGAACATCGACCGTATCACTTTAGATAGTGCGCGTAAAACAACTTTTTTGGACCAACTCGGAGAGCTGAAAGTGCACTTTCTATTTTTAGCTTCAAATGGAACTGGCTGGTGGGGGAACACTGAGTCAGGATATAGACTTGTCAAGGCTTGTAACTTTGTTCTGAATATGTGTCTTTTTGAAAATTAACTGGCTGAGAGGACAGATGAAACGGTATGTTACGACTTGGTTGTTAAATGAAGCAGTTTTAGTATTTAGCTTTAAATTTTCCATTAATTAATTGATTCAAGATTTGATCGGGAATAAAAATGTCCGAAGTTCAGAGAATGTAGGTCGAGTCACAGGTGATCAGAAACCCGTCTAACAATGACTCACAATGAGAACAACGACCTGTGGAAAAAAACCCTCTTTGGCAAAACACACTCTACGACTTGTTTCCAAACAGCATCTGTGAAAATGTCAGACGGACGGCCTTTGTTCATACAAAAACGGCCACAAACAATTGAAACAAAAAGTTATTCTGAGTTGAATGGGAGCAGTGACGAGGGGTCCTGGCTGTCACACGGGAGGGGTCCCTGGGGGCAGGCTCAGAGCAACACACGCAGTCCCAGAGCTGCTGGATCACATTTCCTGCCTGATGCTTCAACAGAATGACCTATAGTAACCCCGGAAGGACCTAGGAAGGGGTTACTCTAGGGCATTCGCACAGCACTGCTACAAGCGATCAGATAATGGGTTTGGGTGCTCATTAAAGAAGGTTTTGTTTCAGCATCATCTCGCAGCAAGTCACATGGAGTCAAATGTATAGATTTTTAGAAATAGATGGATAGTATTTGTGGAACTAAGTCAGAATGTGACTCACTAAATTGCTGGTCGGATGCAGAATTTAATTAGGTGCCTAATTGGAACCGAAACTGGTGAACGTATGTCATCACAGGTGAAGTCTCCTTAACACACCTCGTCTGTTCCTGCAGAGTGAGATGAGGCTCCACAAAGAACTTGACCCGCAGTCGCAGCCGACAGGGCGCCACATTGTCCATCTGCTGGCAGATTCGATTCCTCAGATTCAGCCACAGGTTCTCGCCTTTGCTGCCTGTGAACTGCAGCCCGAAGTAGTCCACCTCAATTATGCCCAACTTTCTGCAAACCTGTGGAGAGATGATGGGGAAAAAATTCATCAACAGTTTAAAAAAAAAAAAGAGTCGCAAACTGACAGCATGGACAAAGGGATTAGGGATACATCAGATAATCTAACCATGAGGACAAAAATGATAATCCATTGGAGAGTGCAATGTGAAAAAAGAGGCCACAGAACATCAGAAGTCACAGGAGGTGAATTTGTCCTTAAATGGGATTTAAAGTGGCTTTTCCTTTGCAGTGGCTAGATAAACTCCCAATAGGACAAGATGTTTAATAAAACATCTTAAAAGAACAGGGCTTTTATCACACTGCTCATTCAGAGACCCCGGCTCCTCTGGTGACACATACACACTCGCACATAAAAACCCATTAATATTCTGAAAGCTCACGATCGCTTGGAAGTGAACTTTGAGGCTCTCCCGGGGTAAAGGGGCTCATCCACCCTGCAATCCCACGCCCCCAGAGCAGCCGCGGCCACGAGGTTATTACATAACAACTGGTGAACAAGGGGGCTGAGGTACAACTCATTCATACCTAGGACATAGAACGCGTATGAAACAGCCACACAGTTTTCTTGATTATTTTCTAAGTCAGCATAGAAAGCTGTTGACGCCGATGAGCACAACCCGCTTTGGAGGGAAACTCAACCACAAAGTTTCTCGTGAAGTTTCAGTCTGAGCAATGAGGAGTTCCGCTCTCAGAGGGAGAATGAACTGTAGTAACCCGGACAAAGCCATCTGCCTCCGACTAATAAGCCATGCAGGTAGATGACCGCAGGCAATTAGCCACCGATGGAGGGGAAAAACACACTCGGCGCGCACAGAATGACTTCTTTAACCTCGACTTCATCGCTTTGGCTTTAAAAACCTCCGTCACGGGTACTTTTTGTTACTTTTCCCCCTTTCGGCGCGCAGAACATTTTGTTTCCTCAGTCTTTGTGCGCTCCGGTGAGGAACGCGTATTGATGGTGCGCAAACAAGCTCAGCCAGTGACGAGAGGAAAACGTACGTCTATATTAACCACGCATCTTTTGTATTCGCTTAGTTATAACTGACGAACAATCAACGTAAAGTCAAGTTGAAATGGGAAAACGAAACGTAAACTTTCAGGAGACTCTCGGTCGGAGCGGCGCTGTCCGGCGAGACCAGAAAGCTGTATCCAAAAAATAAAAACAATCAGCATAGGAAGCGAGTAGGTGTGTATCTGCAACACAACAAACCTTATTCAGACAGTCCTCTCCGTTCGCCTTCCCATCAACTTCCACTTCCATCACAACCGAATCCGGACGAGTAACGTGGCAGAGCATTTTGGCCGATTCTTGGAGTAAATCTTTGGTGTGCCACTCCACAAAAACCAATAAAACAAAAACCAACCCCGATTCGCGAGCCTTTCTTTCAAACCCTTCTACATCAAGCCTTCATCACTTTCTCAGCCCTCTCACACTGTGTGGCGAATCTGTAAACCACCAGCTGTAGGGTATATCAATGAAATGCTGCGCACGGCACCGCCCACTTATAAGCTGCCCAATCAGCTGCGGTCTAGTAGAATTCTCAGCAGCGTCTCGACCAATCACGAGGTGGCTTGCATGCGCACTGTTCTGGCTGGAGCTCACCTCCCGTGCGGGCAAGTGTGAGGAGTCCGCTGCGCCCTCCTCTGGATCGCCTGTTGCACACATCTGAAAGGGTTTTTTTTTTAACTCACCTGGTCCGAATGGAATTCAGCCAACTTCAGCACAACTTGAGGAACGATTAATGGCCTGAAAAGATCTTCCCCTTCGGTTTATTTGAATAATGTATGAACATATAGGCCAGAAATAGCGGTTTTAACGGGAGAATATTCTGCCTCAGTACATTGCTGTCCATAGCACATATGAATTCTTCATGTTGCTGGCTCTGTTATTTTAAACTTTCAATCCTGAGTAACACAACCTGTCTTGTAACCAGTGAGGTTCTTGCATTTTAAATGATTTGCAGCACAGTGACGGTGTAAACTTTGGAAATTATATCGACTAAAACTAGACTCAAAAAAGAAGCACTCAGAGAGCGCAAACCTCCACCCAGTGACCACATAAAATGTGTAGCTTTTTTCCCCCCCATTTTGGATGAGCGGATAGTTGTCCCTTGTACCACCCTTACTTATCCAGCAATCACATAACAAATAATAGTTTCTTTTAATCTATCTGGGCTCTTTTCAAACACTGCTTTGTTAAAAAGTGTCCCACCCAATGTGGGGCTTAAACCCACGACCATGAGATAAGAGTCTTGTGATCAACAGACCGAGTGAGTCGGGCTGCAGTTTGCACTCCAAGTTGCGTTCTATTGCATTGACTAAACCTCATGTTTTATGGCTCTGCCTCCTTTGCAAAGGTAATTATGCTACTGCCGTCACTCTCTATCATCAAACCACCAAGAGATAGCAGAGATGGGAGCTGTTTGTCATGTCAACATATTTGCTGAACCCTTTTGGCACAGTCAAGCAGACGGTTGGTCTGCCGACTTGTTTGCTTTGTGCTTTGGTAGTTTTAAGCCTTTTTTTTCCATTGACCTCATCATTGACTGAGAGAGATTAAACGATTCAATATTTACTCCACTTTATCACTCAGACACCGCCCTCACACTTTGTGATATATTATTCAGCAACAGAGCGTGATGATTTCGACCAGGGTGGAGAGCCGTGTCCAGCGGACACTGCAGAAAACTGCAGCCACACTTTTTACTGACACCAGGGAGCCATGGTGTGCAGCCAAGCCCTGTTTTTGTCTGCCAGGGGACGTTTTAAAGTAGAGGCAGAGTGCTCCTCCATATTTTTGCACTCTCCCACTGCTGTACTCCTGCTGTAGCATCAGTGAGTCACATACAGCACACAGAAATCCACGGGGAGCGCCGAAAATACATTCACATCGTGGCTCAGTTAATGTAGCCGAATTTTACAAGGATGCATGTCATAATGGGACTCAGTTTTGCATATTGCATAGTTTGGCATCTGTTTGTGTGTCTCTTATCTGAATTTGTTCTTTCTGTGGTTCTCGGTTAAAAAAACAATCTGTGGTTTGGAAATAGTTTGAAATATTGCATTTAAACACTATTTACACCCTAAGTCAAGCCTTTTGGGGTCATCCTGTTGTGAAAGTTTGCATCTTGTATGGTCATCGTCACCATTGTCAGCAGATGACATACTTTTCTTTATTTCTTACAAAGGATTCTGTCTTTTTAGTTCCTCAAAGATATGTCGCTCCGAACTGTGCTGAGCAACTGAGGAGAGTTTATCAGCTGTAGCGTGTGTGTGTCTTTCTGTGTGTGATAAGGTCAGCCAGGCTCTATTCGGCGCTGGCTTCTGTCCTTTTGCCCCGAGGTGACGTAAGAAAGTGCACCATGAAGGAGGAGTGAGAGAGAGAGAGAGAGACAAGAGGTCTATGCAGCCACCACCACCATAAATGGCGGCACGGGTGAGATAGCAAGTCAGCAAACACTGGACGTCGACGTGAGGTACGCTCGGCGCATGCAACATGCACGCATGCACTCGTGTACCCTCATGCTGCACGTAATGCTCAGTTTTGTTTGCAGTGTGGAAACATTGCTGTCTGTACATCTGTGCTCCGATCCACATTTGGGTATGTGCATGTGTCACATGGTGCATGAGCACCGTCCATGACAAAGTAATACGGAGTCGAAACAACTGTGCAATGAGTGTTTTTGCAAGTGTAATGCAGAGAGAGAAAGAAGCAACAATCTTTCTCATTTCGTCTCCCGTTTTGCACATGTAGGTCAGTTTTGGAGCGCAGGACTTCTCTTTTTATTTGCCATCTGGGCTTTTGCACAAACACAGAGCATTTGCAGATTCCTGGTTCGCGGCTAGGTATGATATCATGCAATGTGACATCACTTCCCTCTGAGGCAAGTCACCGCTCACTCGACTGGAGCGTGAACACATAGCCACGCAGGGGTTTCTGTGTGTGTGAGCCTGCCTCTGTGTGCTTGTGAGTACATGACATCACAGCATCATCACTGCCCAACTCCATAGCCAAAGCTGTGTCTCTTGAAGCAGAGATTATGTCAGAAAGTGCCATGCTCGCAGAGCTGCAGCGGCAGCGGCTGCTGTTGTTGTTGTTGTTGTGGATGCCTCGATCGGAGCCCGTTGTTTCTGCGAGTCGATCCCCTTTTGAAGAAGAGGAGTAGTGGAGCAGCTGACGGATTTAGAGCGGCTTGGCTGTCAAAGCATGAGAAGAGGCCAGAGGGCGAGCAGCTCGTCTGGGTCAGAAGGAAGTCAACAGCCGTGGTCAAAGGATTCAGATCAGTCCTCGCCATGCGGAAGCTCATCAGATGAAGACTCGCTCTCTCTCCCCGACGTGGATGTAGAAAGTGCAATGAAGAGGAGTCGTGGCTTCAGCAGCTCTTTCAGCTTTGAGGAAGATCAACCGCTCCAGTCAACGAATGAAGGGGGAGAAGAAGCTCCGTCATCTGAAAACTCAAACGGAGTATCCGTCCCAGAGGCTGTGGAGTCTGACGTGCAGTTGGAATCCATGCGGACGGAGAAAAAGGACATATTGTGCGATACAAACCAACCAAGGTCAGGATTATTCAGGCCTCAAGCACTGTGGCTGGCGGTGACGAGGTGCCTCTCGCTGCGATGGCCTCCTTGTTTATCCATCAACAGACAAAGTACAAGGAAATTAGCCTACCGAGTGGACGTGGACCAATCAGAGGACACGCAATCGTCTGTCAGCTCAGGATCAACCAATACGAGCTCTTCAAGCATGTCTTCCCCAGATGATCAAGAAGTGTCATTGGTGAAACATGAGGAAGAGGAAACCAGGAACAAGGGAGCTAAGAGTGGTCCTCCTGCTCGTCGATGGGTCTCCTGCTCCTCGCCTAGACTGCCACGAGCCCGTCAAGCGACGGACTCTATGCTGGCTTCGATGATCTTGGAGAAAGAAATGTTCTTGAGGGTTGAGCTGGTAGATTCAGGCGAGGAGAGGGATGAGCTACGCTACCGTGCAGAATGGAAGCTGTCAGAGAGAACTAAAGAGCTGGCAGAGGGTGTGTGGCTCTCTCGAAGTCAAAAGATTATGGATTGACCTTTCAAGTGAGAGTTTTGACTCTTTTGAGTGGAGGAGACGTTATACCCTGCGCACATCAAACCTGATTGGATGCATTGTTGTTGTTTTTTTATCATCACCCAATCTTAGTTAGCGTGACTACTGATTAGAAATGGCCTAGATTTCACTCAATAATCATCAGGATTGGTTTTGCATGATGACTGTAAAACACTGTGTGTGGATACAGACTGTGCAGACACAAACGCTGTGACTGTAACTAACTAATTAGAAACGCTATTTTCAGAAACACAGCACCACACGGTTTGTGGAAATGTTTATTTTTCCGCCTTTCTGAATCTCTCAGAGAACATTTTGCACATGGCTGGCTCCATGTGTAGGAGGCAGGGGAGGTCTAATGGAATATGTCATGCGTTAATGTATGAATGCCGATTTTACAAGATGGGTTTTTTATTTTTATGATAAGTCAGTGTTTTTCTGTAAGATGACAATGGCAAGTAATAAAAAGTACTGAATTAAAGTCATACGTTTGCTTAGAGAATTTTGATTCAAAACAGGTTATAGGTCAAAGGCATGTCTTTGAGCTGAGTCATTTGTCAGCTGTCGATGTCGATACATGGGCTGTCATATATTAGAGGTCACACAAGTTTTTTTTTCTTGTAGAAGGAAAATAAGGGGCATTAATTATGTGTACCTCAACATGTACAAGTAAGCATATTCTCAAAACTATTTTCTAGATTTGTGTATTACAATGAAATATGAAGAAATGTGTTGCTTACTGTCTTATTGTGACACTCAGATGGCACGTTCCAAAGGAATCACATGCTACATGACAATGTGTGACTCCATGCCATTGTTGCTGCTTTCTCACCACAGCACCGAACCGCGCTGGTGTGCGTGGATGCCGTGCACTGTGCAATGCACCCTGCATGCACGCAGCTTAACCTCCTTTTTTACATAACCGAACTGTTCTTTGATAAAGGTTATGAATAGCTCTACATTCAGTTTGCCCACATTGCTGCATCATGAAGCGGCGATATCAAATTCGTCACGCCACCCGAGAAACCCGACAAATTTTTTCAGGTTGAACGCTTTGCTTTCCCGTCAACACAATCTGTTGATTTTATGGGGCTGTTTACTTCTTGAGCTCGATTTCAGGGACGCTGTATCACTTGATGCCATGTTTTACTTCTGGAGCACCACCACAATAGCTCTGTAGACAAATCGAAGCAAACAACATCTTGTTACAGTGTGCCTCCAACAGATTGTTTAATTGCTGGATCTGTTTGTGGTTTTTTTCTGTCTTCTTGTCCGTATGACTGATTATTCTAACCACAGGAAATTGGAGCACATTTGCATTGGGGAGCTGGCAAGGGGGGTGAGGAGGGAAGAGAAAGTTGCTTGGAAGGGAATGCCAGTGCCGTTTATCCTCACCGCGATGAGGAGGAGGGGCGCCAGCTAAATAGGAGAGCGAGAAAAGACGAAGAGAATGCATTAATACAGGAGATACAAGTTTGCATTGATGACATATTCAAGAGAATTAAGCAAGTAATTAGCAGTGGATTAAGTTTCTGGACAGTCAGCCATGTGTGAGCATGTGTATATTTCTAGGGCATTGGTGTGCACAAACAGACATTGTGGGTGTCTCACTAATTCTGGCACTGAATTCAATGCGTCTCCTCGAATGACTCCCTGTGTTTTTTGGAGCGCAGAAATCAAAACGCGAAAAAAGTGACTTGCTGACTGATGAGTAACGACATGTTGATGTTCAGGGTTTTTCAACACATTTGCAGTTGGCGGTGAGTGGGACTGCTTGAAAATGTAACGCATGTAAAGATCTTAAAAAAGTGAACATGCGTATAAATCTAAATCTCTATGATGATCTCCATCACCTTGACAGAAGCAGTATTTATGGCACAGCTGTTGCATCACGTTAGATTGAACAATTGTTCATTGGTTCGTTACAGCCAGCCCTTGAATATAGGACAAAGGTATTAGCCTTGAGACTGTAGTTTTGCCAGTGAATTACTAATGTGTAGCACAGGTTCAAAGAAGCAATGAAATCAAACTACAACTGCTCAATAATGTAACTTTCATGAAGGACCCTGAAGGAGTCTAAATGAGAGGTATATTTCTGTTTGGGCAAAACTGTGCCAGTCCACAGAAAATGACCTTGTTGGTATGTAATTACTAAATATTTGGGGGGTTTGACTACATATCATAAATTATACTGACAAATGAAATGAGACCGAGCTCCACTGGCAGGAGTCTTTCCAAATGATGACGATGCACGAATAGTGAATTGAGAGATGTTTTTTGACTCACTCTTTGCAAACAGACAAAAAGCAGAAACACTGAGTTCCTTTTTCCTGCTTCATTCCTGCAGACTTACACGTGTGTTTGTAAACTGCTGGAAGGAGTGGTCCCTAAAGATAGTGGTTACATAACATGGTGATGGACTGCAAATCCCAGCAGAGGACACACGTTTCAATCACCAAAGGATGAATGTGACTGCATCGAATTTTGAGGTCTTGTGAAAGCCGGACGGTAGCTGCTTTATCTCCTCTGCCTTTAGCTGTATTCTATTAAATTACAAGCATAAGGATTTAAAAATAGCATTATGTCAAAGACTACTGTCGCATTGCAACCGCGCCAGTCGAATCAAAAGACTATGAGCTCAATTCCCAAATCAAATCAGGACACAAAATGTGCAAGAAATGCCAGAAATAAACTGGTTTCATACATACTCCTCTTGTTCAAGATTCCCGATGTGCTTGTTGGATCACATTGCAGTGTATCGAGAAGGCAAATTTTTAGGAGCCGTGGGGTCGACTCAGTCGCTGGTGCTGGGACTTTGTCACTCCCGTGTTGAGTTCGTTTTTGGATTAGTTTGCTGTCATTTGCTCCCAGACACGCTGCGCAGACGAAGAAACATCATGCGTCTGTGACTGTGTTCTTGCTTTCACTATGCTGAGTAAATTGGCTGTGGCGTCATCGTCCTCAACAGAGATTTACATCCAGAACAATACAGTCAGGCTTGAAAATTGATCCTCTGGAAGCATATGCACATTTAAATAATGAATTAACTTGTTTATTTTTTGATATCGCAAAAATGCCAAACATTTGAAAATTTGAATAAAGACTTTGAAACTATATAGACATGCACAATTTTTCCTTGCACTACATGAGACCAGTAATTCATAATGTTTAACAAGATGACTGATATGAACTTTCATCCCTGTGTAAATGTGTGTTGAATTTTAATCAAGGTAAAGTGAGGTTAATCTAACTTGTTCCGGTTCACTGCACTTAGGCAATGTATTATAGATGTATTCTACTATTTGCTTGCGTACATACTCTGTGTGCGGCGCAGATGATGTAGCTGTGACTCAGCTCGAGATGTGAGCATGCTGAAGCAAAAAAACGTAGCGATAGTGGCACAGGGGGGCAGGAGGGATACTTTGCAAAATGAACACACCGCTCAGGATGATAAATTGGTGTGAGACTTTGGTGTGCAGGAATACGTGCGTGCATGCGTGCGTGTGTGTGTTTACACATGTGGTGGGTGTCTGAGGAGGGCAAAGGAGCGTGTGATGGATGATTCCAGCAGGGCATTTTGTGATGATGGCAAAGATTATTCAGCCATGGACACACACACGCATGCATGCACGCACGCATACCACCAGACTTTGCAGATGGCCAGTAGCACTCTGGTGACTTCTTTGAGTGTTTGGGATTCTTATGAGAAGTGTTTGTCCTTGTGGGCTCATTGGCGGCTGCATGCTGACTGGAGGTGCGTGTAGGTACATGGAATACTCAGGTGGCATTTTTCCATAGTGCTCTAGTTGTTGATTGTATGATAGATCACTACCGTGAGTCTCCTCAATATTCCCTGCTGCTATCTCTTGCACTTAATCATGCCATCTCCTGTGACACCATGCTAGTAAAATACATAGCACACCAGCCCTGAGAGTGATGCAGGGGGTATCTTGCTCTTTTGCAGATAGTACTGGAAGATACACAGAGTCGGTTTATATTGTGGGACTGCTGCAATCAGAACTGAGGAAATAACAGCCTGGAAGTTTTATGCCTCGGAGCTTTGCTGGACGTCGCTTCTGACAGAGGGACGGGCGTGACTAATTTCTTTTAATATTGTTCCATTAGTAATACCCTTCCCCCACTTGAGCACAGAAACTCCAGTCGCCCTGAGCAACCAAGTTTGCTCAACAATAATACATTTCTCCTCTCATCTGAGAGACTTTATCATACTTCTCTCATCGGAACCAGTAAAGTATTTTGGATGAGTGTTGATGTATCCTCTGACCCAGATGATACCGAATCAACTTTAATAAAAACAAGGGAATCGAATCAAACTCAACTGGAATCGTACCTGTACAATAACAGTTGCTCCCTATGCATCCAAATATCTAAATGATTGGCAGTTTTAGTGGTGGCACTAGTGTTGTTGCACCTCTCAAGACTCTGAACTTCTGAAAGAAATTATAATTAGAGATAAGCGACACATGAATCTCTTTTTAATTGGAACAGAATAGCAGTGACATATGTATTGGCCTTGCAGCAGGCTGTAACCGATTTGTAGGGAATTCAAAGCAAGTTCTGCATACGGGTTCTGTAGTGTAGTGGATGTCACTTCTGCTTCACATGTAGAGGGTCTGGGAATCAAATCCCAGTGTATCCATTCTTATTTGTTTCCAATGAAAAAATCAGAATTCTTTTTGCCTTACATTAACTGGATCCGAAATTTAGGGAATACACAGCAAGCCCTGCACACAGATTCTATAGTGTAGTGGATATCACATCTGCTTCGCATATAGAGGGTCCGGGGATCAAGTCCAAGTGGTGCTATTTGTATTTCTTTCCAACGATAAAATCAGAATTCTTTTTGCCTCATGTTGACTGGATCCGATATTTAGGGAATTCACAGCAAGCCCTTAACACAGCTTCTATATTGTAGTGGATATCACATCTGCTTCACATGTAGAGGGTCCTGGGATCAAGTCCCAGTGACGCCGTTCATGTATGATTCCAACGATAAAATCAGAATTCTTTTTGTCTCATGGTAACTGGATCCGATATTTAGGGAATTCAATTCAAGCCTTTCACACAAATTCCAAAGTGTAGTGGATATCACATCTGCTTCACATGTAGAGGGTCCTGGAATCAAGGCCCAGTGATGCCATTCATATTTGTTTCCAACGATAAAAAAAGAATTCTTTTTGCGTCATGGTAACTGGATCCGATATTTAGGGAATTCAATTCAAGCCCTGCACAAAGATTCTATAGTGTAGTGGATATCACATCTGCTTCATATATAGAGGGACCTGGGATCAAGTCCAAGTGAAGCCATTCTTGTTTGTTTCAGAAGAAAAAATCAGATTTATGGTTGCCTCATGGTAACTGGATCCGATATTTAGGGAATTTAATTCAAGCCCTGTACACAGATTCTATAGTGTAGTGGATATCACATCTGCTTCACATGGAGAGAGTCCTGGGATCAAGTCCAAGTGACGCCATTCGTATTTGTTTCCAAAGATAAAAATCAGATTTCTTTTTGCCTCATATTAACTGGATCTGATATTTAGGGAATTCAATTCAAGCCCTGTACACAGATTCTATAGTGTAGTGGATATCACATCTGCTTCATATATAGAGGGTCTGGGGATCAAGTCCAAGTGACACCATTCTTGTTTGTTTCCAACGAAAAAATCAGAATTCTTTTTGCCTTATGTTAAATGGTTCTGATATTTAGGGAATTCAAAGTAAATTCTAAACACAGAATCTGTAGTGTAGTGTATATCACATCTGCTTCACATGTAGAGAGTCCTGGGATCAAGTCCCAGTGACGCCATTCATATTTGTTTCCAACGAGAAAAATCAGAATTCTTTTTGCCTCATGTTAACTGGATCAGATATTTGGGGAATTCAAAGCAAGCTTTGCACACAGCTTCTATAGTGTAGTGGACATCACAGCTGCTTCACATGTAGAGAGTCCTGGGATCAAGTCCCAGTGACGCCATTCATATTTGTTTCCAACGAGAAAAATCAGAATTCTTTTTGCCTCATGTTAACTGGATCCGATATTTAGGGAATTCAATTCAAGCCCTCCACACAGATTCTATAGTGTAGTGGATATCACATCTGCTTCACATGTAGAGGGTCCTGGGATCAAGGCCCAGTGACGCAATTCATATTTGTTTCCAACGATAAAATCAGAATTCTTTTTGCCACATGTTGACTGGCTCTGATATTTAGGGAATTCAATTCAAACCCTGCACACAGATTCTATAGTGTAGTGGATATCACATCTGCTTCACATGTAGAGGGTCCTGGGATCGAGTCCCAGTG
>JASSRZ010000054.1:9638931-9652166 GCA_032164315.1 Malacoctenus gilli | reverse complement strand
ACACACACACACACACACACACACACACACACACACACACACACACACACACACACACACACACACACACTCTCTTGCTGATGCCGGTTATTACAATATATCCCCTCGCCCAGGTGTGTAGTTAAATACATCTTGCACATTTGCTATCTGAAAAAATACCCATGTGCCACCAGAATAAATGGGCTGACACCAGAGTGGGCTGGATGCTGTCAACTAAGCAGCATCGTGCAAGGCTGAGGGATGCAGCGGAAAGGCAAATCAATCCATATTTCATATGTTTTCCTGGATACGTGACACATTTTGGAACCCATATATTTGTAGTAATTGAGAATCTTGGCCAAAAGTTTTAGCAAAGCAGCAAACTGGTTCCTACGACTATAAGAATGAACCGTGTGAACTGCTGAGCTACATTTAAACATGCAAGGGCCACTTTCGGCATGCCGACTTAAAAAAAACCTCAATATGACGGCTTTCATGAAACTTATAAGAAAGTGAATCTCGAAGCGATAGCGGGGTGGTTTATCTCTAAAGGCAGCCTCAGTCCAAGCCCGAAGGCTCCGGGGGAAATCAGTCACCAGCAAATGTGTCTGTGTCATAAAGTCATTGTCAGAAGTTTCCCTTCCTCCTATCTCTGACGTCTTCTTCCTGTCTGCATCTCTCTCGCTTCAATCAGACTAATCATTTTCCTAGTTAATTACTTCTTTACCCTGCAGAGCTGTCGCGTCCGTGCAGAATCTGAGGAATTCTAAAATCCGATGCCTGAAGTCAGTGCTACACCTGCTTGACTGCACCCATGTGCTGCTTCATGTTTACTGGTGTGCGATAGAAAGCAGAGGCTTCGAATGTGGCAGCATGTTTGGAAAAGATTAAAGGTCACTATCATAACATTAAATCCCCCACATTTGAGAGTGCAGCCAATGTGCATTGAGCTTTGTAAGATAGAGAGTTATCAGTAACACATTGACAACTCCCATCTGATTATTCACCTATATAACAATGTCTGCATGTTGATCAGAGCCTCTGTTTCATGGAACTGCTGTAACATGAATACCTCCAATCTGCCGGAAACAGTGGAAAATGTGATAGTTTTGTGACCCATTTCGTGACCTTTTTGGGCTATTAAGTGTCATTTGACAAGAGAAAAGACTCTGCAACTGATTCGAGAGAAGAAATACAAATGGGTTATTTACAATCTCAGCAATTTTGACTCAACCAAAATTCTAAGGCCACAGCATCAGGGCCCACAAGTTCCCTTGACACTGTGGCTGAGTGTTTGAGAAGGTAGCAGGTCAATGTGTCGCCTCAGGAACTCGTCACATCATGTTAGTTGGACCCAAGGATTAAACCAGAGAGCTTTCACTCACAGGTCTCGGACCAAACCAGGATTCTCTGTTTACAGCAGGAGGAAGAAAGGAGACAGACAGCTGCATGTGCTCGGCTTTCACACTGGGGAAGGTGCAAAGATACTTGCTAAAATTCTGCGATGTGAATTTCTGCCTCCCAGCTAAACAAAACATCACTGTCATATCTCTCCCATTTCATCCATCACCCCCTCTCCTGCCTCTTTTCACTTGCCTAAGTACTTCTCCAGTCTTCTGTCAGCCCTCTGCTTTGTTTGAATGAAGCCTTCTTCACAGATCTTTGGTGCACAGAATCAATTTAGGATAAGGGTTGTGTAGTGCGGGCTGATGGGCATGAAAAAGATGGCCAGACAAGTATAGTTCAAAGCTGACAAGCTGTGTCTGGATACACATTATAGCGTATTCAGTGCTTTCTGCAGCACCTTGCCTTGGGCAATGAAAAGAGTGAGAGAGAGTGACAGAGGGGGAGAAATATTCATGACTGGGTGAGCATCAGGGAGAAATGGAGCAGGAGTTCGAAATGGGCTCCAATCTTTTTAAATCTTAGACTAACAGGATTTAATCTAATTGTATCTCATTTTCATAACTCAGTTGGATGGTTTCAAACTGAGGATGCTTTTTTTCTTCGCTTATTTCAGTCACCATACTTGGTGTTACGGCACACGCCTGTTTTCTTTTCCCTTGCCTCGCCCACCAGCTCCCTCATCACCTGGCCCTCATCATCCCATCAGCTGGGTATAAAGGCAGAGCCGGCCCAGCACACAGTGGCCGTGGGTCCTCGGAGGCTGCAGCACCTTTTTCGTTACTGCTGCCTCAGTTGTTTTTTCTGTGTTAGTTAATTGACTTTTTTTTCATATGTTTTTGTCAGTTACGTATGTTTTTCATCAATAAATTGTTGTTGAATGTTTTGTAAATGAAAACCACCTCCAAGCCAGTTCTTTTTCCACGCCCGGGAACATTCTTTTTATTCAGTTACCGTGCCATGCCCTAGACCTTCACTACTGGCACGTAACAGATTGGGGGCTCGTCGCCTACGGAGTTGTTGTAAAGTTGACTGCTTTGTGTGAGTGTGGTTGTGTGTGCGCTCCAGTTGTGGTGGTTGCGGTGTTTTGGTCTAGCCTGCGCATTGTGTTTAACGTGACTCTCCCAGTGAGCCTAGGGGGTGTCCAGCTTGGCTGTTCACTACTGGCACGTAACACTTGGGCTTTGGAAGGTAATATCGGCCATCATCAAAACTGCTACAGTCTGAGTGCGCAGGAAAACCAAGAGTCATCAACCACTTTCAGTCACCTTTTTTCTCCTAATGCTTGGATGTGAAAGCTTTTTAGGCAAGTGATAAATTAATGTTTTGCTTTTTTAATGGTACTTTTTTCTCACAGTCCAGCAGGAAAATGGAAACACACTGTCACAGGCCATCCTGGTTTTTCAATGAATATTCCTTTATGAGAAAAGCATTGAAATTATTTGTATCAGTTCAAAAGTTTGTTGGTAAAAAAAAACTGGTTTTTTTCATTTTCATCAAACTGCTGCTTCGTGGTGAATGTTGAGGATCACTTGCTCGTTGTGACTTTTCCAGAGCTCAAGCAAACCCCATTTTTGAGCTCCAGTTTCAGGAAATATTTTCATGCATGTGAAGGCAGTGAAGGCGGTGCAGTGTTGGTGCTGCAGCTTGCGTCTGCTGTGTTGTGTTGGCTCCCGTCCAAGCTGGCCCACCTCCCGGCGAATCTGACAGCTGCCAAAACTGCTGCCCATAGGGGTTTGTGATGTGCAGTGTGGGTCTCAACAAAGCATAAGGCCACATATCAATCTTTTCACATTGTGTTAAAGTCCCAAAGCTCATCTCCCTTCAGGGCCGCTATTGTTTGGCGCAGACCAGCTACAAATTAAAGTGGAAAGGCGATGCTAATTTATCGGCATGGAAAAAAAAACAAACAAGTGTTGCCTTAGATTATTAACACTGCTGCGTTCCCTTCGAGTTGTGTCACTGCGAATATGTAGACTGATGCAAATGCTGTCACTGAAGGGTGACTTGTGTTAATTTGGCATTTTGTTTACATGCTGAGATCTTTGGGACTTGGCAGAAAAACTGAAATGTAAATAAAGTCTGAAGAAATGAATATGAAATCATGTGAGTGCAAAAAGAAAGTCACTGAGGAGGCTGCGGTCACTTGTTGGTTTTAAAGCTGCTGTGCACATTGCAGCAAATAGAACTGCAAAGGTCATTAACCTGCTCGAAATCAGTCCGGCACAATTTTTTCCTTTCTAAAAATAGCAACAGTTATTTCCCAGGAAAAGCAAATTTCTCAGTTGGAAACCTTCCCGACGTTTATCCTGCTCCCACTGACATGTCACTTCTTGCTCTGAACTCAGCGTTGGCCAGCTGCCTCACTGACTCCTGCAGTGTCCCCACTTTTCCTTTTGGAATGGCTTCCTTCTCGCAGCTTGAGTAATGCAGTCGAGTAAGCACACCTGCCCCACATTCCTCAGAATGAACACTGAACACAAGTCCCTTCTGACACATATGGAGTGGGCTTCACTTTAGATCCAAGTTCACTGAGTCACGAGCACATTTCTAGGTCAATGAAACAGACAAGTTGTGGTGTGTATCTGAGATGTGTTGTGGATTTCACCCCTTCCAGAGATGGAAAATGTGTGTAATGCTTTATTTAGCCTCGCTCTCCGTCAGCTCGGCACAGCTAACTTGTCCCTGTTTCATGTCGCATCTTTTATTCATGTCTAAACCAACATGCGAGCGGTAAATGTTTAATTCTTTAAATTAGAGAATCTATTTTTAGCCACAAACACACCAGTCACGATTCTTTCAAGACAACCATGCTGAGATATGTATTTTGTGTTATGCAAAGACTTACTTTTAAAAAAGGAGTTTTATCAGTTTAATATATTTCAAATGCAGACAGCAATTTTATTTTTCACTTCACGACTTGCAGAAATTACGACTCCCACTGAAAACCAAATCAAATTGCATTTCCTTTGTATGTTGTAGCATGAACATACATCCGTTGGCCATTGAGTGTAAATGTAAAAAGAAAAACAGATGAATGATGCATGAGTCATTGTGTGCATCCCTTTATCCTCAAAAGTGTTTCTCTCAACAATTAATTGCTGATTATAGGTTAAATTGTCCCTATCGTGGTTTATTTTGCTGACATTACTGACGCGTAACTGGCTGAAACAAAAATGAATGTGAACCAGGCAGGCCAGGCGCAAGTTTTAGAATCACTTGTATTCAGGTAAAAGTAAGGAAGAAGAAAAAGGAAGATTCAGCAAGTCTTGTCACAGAGAAGAACAATTTTTAAGATATACTGCCCTCATCAGGCTGCAATAGGGAACTCCCACACTAGAATATTGGACAGTAGGATTTGTATGTGGTTCAAGTGAACCTCAGGTATGAACTGCTTTGACCTCAACTCTGCATTGCTTGAATTGTTACTCTGCTCCCTCTTTGTGGCTGATTTCTATACATCTCTGTGAACCATTCAGCCTGTTCACTGGCTTTCGTCAAAGAATTTTGAGCAGTCATATTGTCATATTAAACTCCTCTCACTTTACATTATAAAAGGCCTTGGAAGACACTGAAAGCAGAGATGTTGCATACTCGAATTTGGCTTTTATGTTTTTCTGAGTACGTATCGCACTTTGTTGCCAATTTTTATTTTTTTCGTATTTATGATTGAAAGATAAGCTGGTATAGATTAGTTAAGAAATGTCTACAATGATTTTTCTTGAGACAAACAAAACATTGAAATCAAAATACATTTGGAATAAAAACTTAAGTTAAATGTGGGAAGTTTAAAGTGGCAATTTTTTTTTTTTTTGACCTGCGACAAGAATGCATGAAAGAATAAATCCTCATTATCCACTGCAACTTTGAATGTTCTTGAATACAAAACAGTGTCATTTTCTATCAAGTTTAAACTGAACGTTTTGCTTCATGCTGGGACACAAAAAAATAAAGATAAAATATTGCATGTTGCAAAATGCAACCACTAGATGGAGATGCATATCTATTTATTTTCTACAGACAGCTGAATCATCTGCTTTATTAGTAACATTAGATGTGAATGGGACCATGGCTTTTAAGGTACAATTCGGAGACCACATTGGAGATGGAGATGCATTAATTAAGTTTGTCAATGCAACCCCAGCCATGTAACCTTTTAAAGTTCAAACTCTGCCCCTGTGACATTTTAAAAGCTTTAACTCCGCCCCCCTAACGTTTCAAGCATTTGATTGACATCAGATTTGATTCCTTGTTTGGTCTGATCAGCTGTTTCTCGTAGTTGAAACACTGGTCAAATGTGTGGCTACAGTCCATCCGCATTACTCTCAATGTTGATCAATGTTCCCTTTCTCCAGAAGAACAGCTGTGCAGATCTGTTTGGTCATTTCGAATCATGTCAGTTTCCACTTTAATTTGAATATCAGTCAGAAGCTAACTGCTCCACTCCGTTTGGTTTTAAACTTGCATAATCCTGAAGCTAATCAGGAGAAATTTCTGTGTCTTCCTGCAGAGTTCAGCGTCATGTTTCTCCAGCAGTGCAGATGCAGCTGAGTAGAGGAGAGGGGACTGGAGAACAGATATGAAAGCCTGGTATAGAAGGAACAGCTGTGCGCCCACAAACACACAAATGCAGCTGTGAGGCCAAATACCCAGTCATTATCTAATCCTCTCTTTGACTGAGCCGCTGGCAACTTTGCCTGAATGACAATGCTGCGTTACCAGACAGAAGCAGCATAAGGGAGAGCCAATCATTTGCACCATTTTGTATTCAGGCCTCATCTTTGCACGGCGTCTTGTGTTTGACATCTCCTGTCAAGGAAAATTCCCCTCTCAATCTGTCGGGGTCACTTGGTAAAAGATTTTATTAATTTAGGAGCATGCCAGTCTGCTGTCCGTATTGGCGATAATGAGCTTGATCTGTCTGAAACTTTCAAGTAACATCGTCAAGGTTACCAGTTATATTCTGGATATCTGGCTATAACATTGATTTATGCACCGATTTATGCATCAAATGTCCCAAACATTTCAATTTAGAGTTTCCTCGATGGAGTCAGAGAATTAGGAAACTGACTAAAGAGACATCGAGGAACAACTTACTGCTGTGGTGCAGTGAATGTGTACTCGAGGCTTGTGTGCCGATCGCGCAGCGTCACAAAATCATCAGGTAGAGCGAGTGAAGTAATTAAGAAGAGCTAATCTTTGCACTCAGTTGGTAAAACTCTAAATATATTCACGGTAGACCTCAGGGCTCATTTCCACACAGCTGTGCAAACAGAGTAATTACCGAGTCGCCCTCCTTGCTTCCTGCGACCTGTTTGAAATAGTAAACCTCATGATACAGTGCAACATTGTTTGGGTTTTGATATTTGCGCGGCTTTAACCTGCTCGCTGTGGTTTTCTTCAACAGTCACCACAGAGAATGAAACGCAGCTCATGCATTTTACATGAGCCATTATGATTCACTCGCATTATAGATTCACACCCCTCACAGCTTTCTCAGGAATCCAGAGGGGAGACTGGAGATACCAGCACAGCATGTGTTGTGATTGCATTGCTGACATCATTTTTAGATAAACCAGCGGGTGAAGTGTTGAAAGTCGGCCTTTTAGAGCCACCTAACAAGACTGATGACATAATATGAAATTTTGGGGATTTTTAAAGGCATGGCGGCTTGGCTGCGAGAAAGCGAACCGAGGTTATCCCTCTGAAGTGGAAGCCAGGTCAGTGTGGGGTTGGCATATTTAACCCGTGTGGCTTTGGGTGCTCATGCTTTGTCATGCAATGATGATCCTGATCCTGAAGATCCTGGAAAAATTGTACTGTTTGATTGTAAGTATATTTCCTTAACCCTGTGATGGGTGACACCAGGCAGTCCAGCCATGAATCAACAGAAATGTCCTCAAGCGAGGAGCCATTAGCCACTCTGGCTGCGGGGCCCCTTTTAAAGAGATGCAACGTGAGAGGATGAGTAAAACCAAGTCGGCTCTGAAAGGCTGGCTTTTTGAGGTCTCTGTCAAAAAGGCTGCCTTTGGCATGGAAGAAGGGAAAGAGAGTGATAACAAGGGTAGTGGCACAGGTCAGCTCATTGCCTGTAGCGGTAGTATGAAGAGATGGGAGCTTACAATACTTTTCAAGCATGAATGGATGAAACTGGATGAAAGACCACCATACAAAGCAGGTGTGTAATTTCACAGTAATATGACTTTGAACCGTGTGCCATATTTCCCTTTTGTGGATTTACAAAAGAAATGTTCGTGAATGAACACCCTCCAGGTAAATGTCAGCCAAGCATTGATTCTGATTAGAATCAGTTGCATTGTTGTGAGGATACAAGCAAATTTTTAAAGAGAAATCTACTGAAAGAAGCAGGGGCTTAAAATAAAACTACTCTGTCATTAAAGTGATCACAGATTGTTTTTTACCTTGTTTTTTGTGCGCAATTGTTTTTAAATGAGTCAAAACACGCTCACTCCTTCCACAGTCCTCGAAGTCTTCCACTGTTCCTAAAATGGCCCATAAAATGTAGCTTTTCGTGAACAGATTGCGAATAACGAGTTCCCCTTTTCTTGTCGCCCAGTGGCTAATCTTCAATGGAAGTGACGAAGCCTCGTGATTAACATGGGAGCCATATTGCATCCTTAATGATTCCTGAGTTTCTGTCTCCTCGAATTGGCTCATGCAAGAACAGATGGCCCCATGGGTGGAATCCAGACACGCTCACTGTGCCTGTGACAACTTTGAAAAGCGCGTGAGTCAGTTTTATTCCTGAACGTTCGTCTGTGTGTGTTCCCAGTGAGCGTTGCGTTTCTTTTCCATCATTTGCATCCTTCAGGCCATCGCTCTAATGAGCTCGTAGACTCTCCCAGCAAATACACATAAACATCCGTGACATAATTCCCATGTGCTGGTCACGTATCATATAGTGAGCGAAAAACCTGAATGCAAAATACAGATTGTGGTGAAAAGACTCTTCTCGTGTCACAGACAACAGAATTTGGAAAGGAGCTGAAAAGCTGGTGTTATTTTGAAAATACAAACAAAACAAACCAACATCGCTCGGTGCATTTTAAATTTGGGATTGGTGTTCCAATGCAGTACTCGTAAAATGAATAACATTGCATTATAACCTGGATGTCATTGGAATTTTGCGACAGTAAAATCCCATATCTGTTTTACCAGAGCACTTTGAAGAGTCTATAGAGGTTTTTTGATGGCTTTTCTTCCTCTTTTCTTCTTATTCGTCCTTCATTTCTTTCCTCCATTGGTCCACCCACATTTTCCTGCCTCCAATCACAGCGAGTCCTTGTCAAGTTTCCAGGCGTCCTCCGAACAGAAAGTTCTCTGTCCTGACTTCACTGGCAGTGAGACTCTTCAGGACTATGAACCAGCATAGAACTGCTGTAGTGTGGTGATACTGATGGAGAAAGTGATCCAACAGTGGAAAGGAGGGAACATCAGGAGTGCCGGAGGTGTTGAGTTGCCTGGCAACAATCATCTAGTTTGGTTGGAATTAACCTTCACGAAAGATGCTCCAGTATGAAAATTGGTTGCCACACACTGGGAAAATGAATCTATCCACCTGAATCTTTATAAAGTTATTGGTTTATTTTATCTTTATCCTGCGTCGTCCTGTGGTGCCCTCCTTGATGTCAAATGTAAGGTGGATGCTGCTTGATTTGTTGGATGTGGTGGCTTGTACACTCCCCCAGGGTAGCTCGCCGCTTCAGGATGATGGACTCATCCCTGAGGCATCTGGTCACTGGCCAAGGGTTAATAGCCACCTTCGTCACAGAGGCGGGGGGTATATTTATCTTCTTCCTGGCATTTGTCAAGGTTGCTGCTGGGAATGAGCGAATTACAGATGTGGCTTGAATGTAACCTTCAATCCATTTCATATTCCCCAAATCCCAAAAATAAAACTCATCAGAAAGGAAAAATAAAGACATTTGGAATAAAATGGCTTCCTAACAAAATGAATGGCGGGAATGGAAAAATGCAGCACCTTAAACCCCTGAAAACCACAGTTACAGAGCTGTTTTGTTGTTTCTGTGATCTTGTGCCTTCATTAGTTGATGAGTCCAAGCTTTCATTCTTCACCTTTCTGACAGTCTATGTCTGAGTCTTAGAGTTTATCCTAATTTGATGAACTGTCAGAGGTGAATGGATATTGACATGACTTATAATAAGGCCGGAAGTCTACACTCAACTTTAAAATCACTTCATAACAGCATTCTGCTCCATCCCACAAATTGTGAATGCGCTTTCTGCAAACCACAGTAATTATGCAGCCAGTGACCCATCAGAAGCACAGAAATCGCAGCTCCCTCCCACGTTTTATTCATTTTGTTTTACAAAATCTGCATATCTTTTTTTTTTTTTTTAAAGTAACTCCTCCATTCTGTATGTGAGTAGCAACAGTCATGTTCTGAAAGCATTCTCACACTATCCACTGTGCGTGGTGCACTTGAACTGTGCGAGGATAGCCTCAACGGCTGGCAGAACAAATATCTGATGCTTTCGTTTCGTGACTGTGGCCTTATTTTTGCAGGTTGGTACAACACCCACCCACGCAAATAGCTGCAAAAACTAATTGAAAACAAACTGCCTCAAAATGTTGGAAAGAAAAATGCAGTAAATGTCAAGTGAGACATGACTGTTTTGAGAATCACCTGGGTGGGATTTTTTTTTATCAATGAATGAATGTTTGCCCATAAGATTTGAACAGGGTAAACAAATAAATCAACCAACCTCAAAGATTGAGCACAGATAGCACAGTGTTACTCCAAATCCCGATGGGATTAATCTACATATACAAGTATTTGTGCCAAAACAACTGATTAAAGAAGCAAAAACAGCTTACAAGTAATGGAAGCAACAATAGCTGCTGTATCTTCAACTTTGTTTGAAGAATTACACGTCTCAATGGGCATTTGCTATTCCAGCTGCAAACCAACCAGCATTTGTGATCAAAATAAGCATTAGAAGTGGGTCTGGAAAATCTGCAGAGAAGCTGCAAACTATCTGTGTCTTTTGTCACCTGTGAAAGCACGGCGACCCCACAGCACAGCTGAAGTAGCTGGCAGGGTAACTATTTCTGGAGTACTGCATGAATGGTGCTTGAACGGGATAAAAGGGAGTTTTCCTGTCCTTCCCTATTCTGCTGCACTTTTGTGCTTCAGTGCTGGTGAACTTGAAATACCTCAGCCTGTCAGAGCCACTCAAACGTGTGCTTTGGAGACACACCGACAGCAGATAACAACAAACTAATCAACACTGTTCGATTTTTACCAAAAAAAGTGGTGGACTTCCATGATGTCCGCCCACTGAATCCACTTGCTCAATTCTTCCAATTTCATGCCTTCCTATGTTCTATTCAACACCCTTTTTGATGCTTCTCGCTTGTTTGCGCTTAGCATTGTGTTTCTTAGTTGTTTTGTTTGGGTAAAATTATTTTGGAAATGAGACAGAAGTGAGTGTGAAATGAAGGTGAATGCATCAGCCACTTCTTGGCATTTCTATCTAACGGGAGGACACATTGAGAACTAAGAGACAATTTCCTTCAGTTAGTTGTTTCTGCTGAGACAGTAGGTCGGGCGGGATTCTCAGGTAGCCTCGTTATGTCCCATCAGTAATTTGGCAGGAGAAAGCAGCGCTGTTCCCCTCCTAATTCCCTTTTCTAAGGAGTTGAAAAGTTTAGGGAGATGGCCCGGAGAATCTGGCATGTCTGCATGGATTACATAAAACTGGTTTGCAGGATGTCAGTTTCCAAGGCAACTGTTCTTTTTGTGTGTGTGTTCGTGTGTGTGTTTGTGTCTTTGCTCTCATTCTCATCTGTCGATTTCTCTCACTACTCATAGTTTTTGTCAGTTGTGGCCCCTGTGTGTTGGTTAGTCTCACGAATGGTTGGTTATGTTTCAGATGGATTTCAGGCTGTGACAGTTATGAAACTTTTTCCTTTTTATTAATGATAAATATGGATGGACAGAAAATAATTGAAACTGGGAGATATTGAATGAAGAAGAGAAGATGTTTAATTGCGTTTTTTTCCCTCCCTCCCAGTAGTTTCTCGACATGGACGCGCATAAATCATCTATTTTGCTCCTAATTTTCACGCCGCCTGCATACACAATCCCAGTTGCTCACCGACTGGTGAAAAAAATCTCATTATCTGCCAAACAATGCCGCCTAATAACTTGTCTGAACTACTTATGTCACCACCGGAATTAAAAAGGAAGATTACCAACTGGGATTCAAAGAACTCTGCGGACACATTTGTGGCTCTGCAGAAAAACAATTATAGGTTTTAGTGTCTGGATCACCACTTCATAGACGGCTTCTTCCACAGTTTATTGCACAATCTCCGAGTGATGATGTCATGAGTCAGAGTCTAATTATAGAGCGAAGGAAAGGTGACATTTGACGAACTTAAAATATGCAGACAGATGCACAGAAATCATGAATATTGATATCCTCATCATACAAAAGTCCCATTTGAAGTGAATTACATCTGCACACTAATGCATTGAACATTTGCATATTGTAGTTCAATATTCTGTGAAGTTTATGTACTTTTCACACCCACACAGATTCACACCACAAAGTGTTGGGTGTAGTTGTACACAATACAAGGTGTTGCTTCCCACTTTTAGATGGAAGTGGAAAGAATAACGGTATTGTTAGTGTTGGTTTGTGCTTTTAGAGGAGTGAAATCAATTGTAATGAATTTTAATGGGTTGGTTTCTCGATTTTTCTTCTACAATTTGCATCTTCAGTGAACCCTTCAGCCAAGGTGTTGGTTGTTACATTGAGACAGTGAGATGGGCTCAGACATGTCACAAGATGACATAGTCATTTTTATGTCACTTGGCAACCAAATGTAAAAGGTTGGTCTCCTGGGAAATTAGTATCTCTCTGCTTGTGATGGAGAAAGATGCAATAAAACTCCTCTTGGTGAGCACACTGCACCTCCTCTGTGAAGCCCAAATCGTTTTTTTTTTTTTTTTGGAGTGCCTTTCAGTTACTGCTGCTGGATTTATCACCTTGTGCTGTTTGTTGTTGGAAGAAGCAGAGAGTCCTTGATAAAAATGAATGTTTTTTCATTGGCACAAAAAATGGATTGAGTTTTCATCGTGGGGTCGGTGAATCATACGTTGTCGGTTATGAGTGCCAGAGTAAAACCTACGGAGGGCGGCATACTGTGCATACTGTGGGTGTGAACGTGCACGTGGGCTGTGTTTTGGTAGAAAACCATTGATTTTGTTAGGTTGTCAGTGACAAACTCGGATAAATGCGGGTGTCAGGCCAAGACTTGAGAGTTAAAGTGGGAATGTGGGAATGTTGGATGGGGTGACAACTGTTCAATCAACTCAGCAGCAAAACCTCATTCTGAATAGCAGTTGTAAATGGACACAGGCCTCTCACTGCATTCCTTCCCAGTCACTGTAATCCTGTGCATTTTTTCATTTCAACATGTGAACTGAAAAGTTCCGTTATCTGTCCAACAACCTTCTGTTTTTCTATCCCATGATGCATCTGGAGTCCATCTCTCAGTCCGTCCGCTGCACTTTTCACCCCTCTGAGCCCGCTCAGTGCTGCAGTTATAATCACCCATAGCTAATTAGGAGCTTATGATATTTCCGTTGAGGTCCCTGCAGCGTGACTGGTGCAGCTGTATCCAAAAGCTATTGATTGACTGTGTCCCTCTTCTTTTTGCACAACAGTCCTTCAGGCACCGAGGAATATGACGGGTCGTGAAAATGAAGGCTGACATTATGGTTGGGCGTGTGTGTGTGTGTGTGTGTGTGTGTGTGTGTGTGTGTGTGTGTGTGTGTGTGTGTGTGTGTGTGTGTGTG
>JASSRZ010000054.1:9617346-9637098 GCA_032164315.1 Malacoctenus gilli | reverse complement strand
TGTGTGTGTGTGTGTGTGTGTGTGTGTGTGTGTGTGTGTGTGTGTGTGTGTGTGTGTGTGTGTGTGTGTAGCTGGAGGGTTTAATTTCTTTTCAGAATGACTCACGACCCTTTTGTGACTCTTCAGTTCTGTGCTGTTTGTCGTCGTGTCTTCTTCTGCTCTCTTATGAGCTAATATTTTTTGGCTGCATTGGTTTTAACAATTGCTGATGCAACAGACCATCGCACGACCACTTGAAAATCCACAAGGCTTCAGGCACCGCCACTGGCACAGTGCAGGATCCGTGCATGTCACAGATCAATTGTGCTCCTGATGGTTTGGAACGAGGGGGGGGGGGGGCATTGGAGAGCAAAGGAGAGGGGAAGGGAAAGCAAAGGACAAGAGGAGACACAGCAAGGTGGTTTTGTGATGCTCTTCACAGCATCATGGTAATGAGGAGGATTATTATGTCCCCCCCTCAGGCAGTGGAGGCAGACAGAGTGGGTGTGGGCACGAGTGCGTATCACTTTTTGATGCTGCGATTTGTGTGCAAAGCTGTTGTGAGCGCATGACAAAAGCAGAGCAGCGAGTCCCAGCCTCTTCACAGCGGCTCTCTCCTCTGTTGCTTTGACATGGTTCTCTCTGGATCCACTTCGTTAAACACATCTGGCCACAGAAAAACCAAGGAAAAAAGCACTTATTAGGCACTCATTCCTGTTTATGAATGTATCCCACTCCTTCAGCCACTGACTCATATAAACAAAGAGGGTGGTTGAAGTATGCAGACCGGGCGAACATGCATTAGCGTATTCTCAAAGGTCAGAGCCAAATGTCGTTTACGAACTGGAGAAACACTCCCAGCAAGACGAACAAATGCAGAAACTCGTAATCATCTGCCCTCCTTATATCCTGCTCTTTTCATACACACCCTCTTTCCCACCTCCTCCTCCTCCTCACCCTCTCCTCTCCACTCCGGTCCCCCTCCTCCCTCGCTCAGCAGCAGCCAGTGGTATGCTCCAATCATTCTCTCTCTCTCTCTCTCTCTCTCTCTCTCTCTCTCTCTCTGTCTCCTCTCTCTCTCTCCCCCCACTGTCAGCCTCAGCAGTCTCCACACCAGAGCTAGACACTGGTGCAGCATCGATCCATTTGTGCACGTGTGCGTTTCGCGGGCGCCAGGTTCTTCGCGAACGCTCCGTTTTCAAGTGCGAGCGAGTGAGCGGGGTGGATCTGCATGAGAATGTGCGCGTGAACGTTTCTGGAGCATCTTTTGTATGGGGGAGCGACTGAGAGACAGTGCGAGGATGCATGGTGGGCAGGTGTTGTCGTGATCGGTGGACTTTTTGGTGTACTCTCGCTGTGCCGTCTGCCTTCCTCCTCTTCTGCTCATCCTGTGAGGACAGAAAAAAGCCTCCTGGCTGGGATGTCCACCTCACCTGGTGCAAAAGACGGGAGCCAAAGGAACTCCTGTAAGAGACTTTTTCCATCTTACCCCATTGAGATTAATGCTCTGCATGTGTCTTTGCACTTCGTATTGCATTGTAGGTTTTCTCTGAAGATGTGCTTTTTATTAGCCTCAAAGAAAAGATAATTGTCTTTGCGAAGGAGATGGAGATAAAAGGAGGGCATTTTACTCAAGGCGATGCAACGATGAATACTTGTCATAAATAATGTAGACATTACGGGCAAAAGAAAGAAACAGACTTTTTCCAGACATTTCAGCGTGAGAAACGTGGGGTCTGTCTCCTCGTAGTCGCAGGCTGAATATGCACAGAGCTGGGCTGTGTACCACTTTGTAGGAAAATAGTGATTACAGCAGTAAAAATAGCTGGTACATGCTGGTATGTGTTTACATGTGAGATAGAGAGAGTGAGAGCGAGAGAGAAGTTGCGGAGCTGCATGGAAGCCTGTTTCCATATTCACTGGAGTGCCTCCAGCTGTCGATCTATTGGGGAGGCGCTCAGCATCGATTGACGAACCGAGCAGCTGTATCTTTTCAGTCAGAAGAAAAGAGCAGATCTTCTGCCGATATCATTTGCTTCAGTGAAACTTCTAATTATTTCCTTCCATAGCTAGCGAAATGTTCTCATCTGTCTCTGGCCTGTCAGAAATGAGCCTTTTTTTCCAGCAGTTCGGATTCGGTTTAGATTGGGTAGGGTTTTTTTTGTTCATGTGAACCTAAACTGAGTGAGTGACACTAGTCTGTTGCACAGTATATTTGTATTCAATCTGCGACAGCAAGTTTGCACAACAATGCCAGGATTTATAACACAGCAAAGGCTTTAACATCACAGCTTCATCCAGTGGGTGAGAGTGTGTGTGGGATGCTTTGCCGATTTAATGTTTGACTTCATTCTGGCCTCAAGCAACACACGCGTCCGCGCATGCACCCGGCAAATGGATTTCTGTACTGTAAGTGGGTGATTGATAAGATGATGTGACTCATTTTGACTCAGTTGAAAGCTCAGTGGGAACACACACGTCCAGAAAACCTCCCTCCTCACTCCGAGATGCATGCATGTACAGACGTAGCCATTGACTGCTTTGACTGAGGCTCGGATCACAGCTGGGAAAATGGGTCTGCTTTTATTGCTTCCATTATTATTGCACCATCCCCCCCTCGCCTCTTCTCGCCTGCATTCCCCTTTTCCCCTCCGTTATTTTCAGGATGTTATTTACTGCCGAACCTTGCGTATAACTCGCCTGGAAAGCGCTTGCGTGTCAGGGTAATGTGTTAATGATCACCCTGACACACCCACTCTCAGGCTTCTATTGTATGTTTGTTGCCTTTTCTTAGTATTCCTGGATGGCTGTGTGTTGAGTGACTTGGCAGAGTAATATTCTACCTTATTACGGTGCAACTCCCACTCTCCTCTCCCCGCTCACATGTTTGGTTCTTGGCTACTTTGCATTGCACTTGACCAGTTTGTTCCTTGTCAGGACACATCCATCACATTACCTTCTTATATAGCTGTGCCTTCACATGGAAATATCAAGAGGCTGCAGGCTACGATCACTGATTTACTTACCACAATGTTACATAACCAAAAGCAGCAGCTGAGAAAACAAGTCAATAGTCACTTCTTCAGAAAAGAGAAAATCCGAACAACCAAAACAAACGGGTTTTTTTTCCAGTCAAATTCTCTTTGCATCACTTAGAGGAGTAATGACAAAAATCCGTTTTCGGTGAGAATATCAAGCGAATTCAGGCGAACAACATCATAAAAGACAGAACATCTGATATGAAAAAGCTTGCTGCTCTTTTTTTGTTTAAACCTTGCGAACAGAAGTGACGTTTTGTGCATTTTGTTGGTAATCACATGATTCCTGATGATAACACATTACTAAGACAATGTGGTCTATTAATAGACACTTTAAAGCTCCCGTTTGAAAGGAGAGCGTATTTTTAGAAAAGAAAATCAGCAGTATTTTTAATCTGTGCCTCACCAGCCTGACTCAGTGTGGTACCAACACAGAGCAGTGCGACTGCACATCTTCTTGTTTTTTTCCTCTGTTAGTTTGTGTCCTCTGTTAAAGGAGCAACAGCAGGTACCTGCCACAGAGATGGATGTGCTGTGTCATCACTTCTCCTGCCAAATGATGGCTTGCCTCACCTCTCCTCTGGGCTCCTTCCCACATCTACCCCCGCCCCCCCTCCCGGTCCCCACCTTTTTTATTTTTTACCCTCGCCTCTTGGAGCCCGGTCGCTGTACACATCTGCTCTCCTCTCGACTGGTGCCTCATCTGTTCTTTAATCTCCTCTCCTCCGCATCCCGCAGCTCCTCTCGCCTCCTCTCCTGTCTCCTCTCCTTCTGTCCTCCTTTTTCTCTCCTCTGCCCTCCGTCTGCTTTATCTAGGTTCACATGAAACTTTAATTGCATGTAAATCAAAGCGCTGTGGATATAATTAGTCTTTTGTGCTGCTTTAATAAGACGGTCTGGACTGTTGAAATATGGCGGAGTCGCTGGCTCCTACGCTGTCTGATGGGTAGAAGCCACAGGCCGACCTCTACTTTTTTCAGTGCTGGGAAAAAAACCCCTGAAAAAAACAAAACAAACATGATTCATACTGATGAACAAAGTTCAATATTTGTTTATGTTAAAAAGTTTAAGCTCCAAACAACACAGCTGCTCTTCAAAATGTCCCATTGACTCAGGTGTGTCTCCGGGGTTTCCTCCGACCAACAATCTGCATGTATTAATGTGTGTTTGCCCTCATCTGGACCCGCCTGCATCTCTGCATTCATCTCAGTCTGTCATTAAGAAAATGCAATTAGCTTGCTAATTAGCCTGTGCAAACATTACTCATATTGCGTGTAAACACAGCGCGAACAGACGTGTCTCAATTTGCCCGCTCATTTTCGAGGAGGTCACGCTCGCTTTGAAGCACATGAAGAAGGTTAGAACTTGAAATAATAGGATTAAAGTTGGTTTTGTTCAAGACAACAGTGACTGTGTCAAGGACAGAGCGACGCTTGATTTTCACGAGATGCCACATTCACATTTTAACCTTGACTCTGACTTCATTATTAGAGTTTGCCTTAGGAGATAAAACAGCTTTTATTAGTGTCAAACCACAAGGTTTCATCCAGGTTTTCCTTAGACTAACATTAATTATGAGTTCATGATTCAAATTTTTTTTTGTTGCCCATAAGGTCACATTTCAGCCATCAGTTCTGAACGTTTTTAGCATGCTTAACCTTTTCTTCCTCTTCCTCCAACTGTGTCTGTCATTTCCCACCTTCCCTTCTTTCCAAAGCGTGTCCACCTGGCTTAACAGGTGTCGTTGGCAAACCCTCAACATAACGTCCTCCCCTCTCAGCACTCACACTGTTTACTCCACCGTACCAGGGGGACAGATCTTTGTTCAGTTAGATTAGGAGGAGCACTCTTCCACAAATGACGCTTTTGGGACTCGGCATGTTGGAAAAGACCCAGTGAGAGAAAACGGAGGCGAATCGAAACCGAGGAACGATGAGGGAAAAAAAACAAAAATCATGAGCAGGGAGGAGGAAGGTGTAGTTGGGCGGACGAAAGAGGTAAAAAGAGGCCACAGAAATGAGATGAAAAAAACAATGAGCACGGAAAGAGGATGACAAAGCAAAGAGAGGCGGCAGGGACAGAAGAGAGCAGCACAAACGAGGAGGGATAAAATGGAGAGCAGGTGGAGGGTGAAGGAGAGTGGGTGAGGAGACGGAGGGAGTCAAGGATAGGATTTTTAAAGGACCGAGCAAATCTAGAACTGCGTTAGAGACAATTAAGAAAAAGAAGCAGAAGAAGAAGAATGAAAATACGTAGGAGAGAGAGAGAGAGTGAGAGAGAGTGAGACGGTTCTCCACACTCATAATTGGTGCTGGTTACACCGAGATCAGAGGAGAGGAGAATCCACAGCTTCGACAATACGAGGACACAGGGCTTCATTCTCTTAAAGAATTAATAGCAGTGGGAGGTGAAAAAAACTAAAGCCTTGTCACATATAAGTGCTATCATTATACCACGTTGTTAGAAGTTTTGGCTCCGTGTGCTCGCCGCAGTAGAAGTGAAGCGTAACACGTTTAGAGAAGTATTTCACTGGCCCAAAACCTGGAACATTCTGTGGAAGTTAGCTGGCAACTTCCCCGCAGCATCACAAGACTCATTTTTAGACACAAAAGGGCCGCGATTCTAAAAGTGTCGCCAAACCACAAATGTGGACTCCTAAGAAGCTCCACATAGACACACTGATGAACAGCTTATTGTCTAATGGCAGCTCTGCACAGCAGCTCCAAATCCTCCTTTTTTCCACATTTCCTTCCAAATTATCTCTTAGAAAGGCCGTGAACAACCTCTCTGAACCTTCATGATTCAAAACATTACAGTGAGTCCAAACACTGATGGAAATGCACCCTCTCAACAGCATACGGATACAGGAGACGTCAAAAGGAAGCATTGGTGTCGCACTGTTGTTTTTCAATGATTTGCACAATTTTGATTTGGAGCAGCATAGACAGCAACCAAATGACGAAACCTAAAAAAGGAGATGCAGCTACGAGCAATGAAATCTACAAGAAAGGTCAAAAGGCTCTTGTGTTTAGCTCTTACAAAAGTAACATGAAATTGCAAAAAAGTGCAAAAATTAAGACAGTTTTTGAGATCCAACCTGTGCAAAGAGTGAACATCACTCTTATGTCCTTTAAAAAGTAAATGTATTTAAATGTGTCGGTCAGACATTTGTTTAAATTGTCGGCACTTATGTCAGGGTGACCTGAAACGCTGTCTCCTGGACGCGTCCAGTGATGTCACCCGGCTGATGCAGCTTCTGATTCTCTGTCGTACCTTTTTTTAGCATCGGAGCTACAAATAAGCTCCTTCTGCTCATCATGCTGAGAAATTATACTCCGGGCTTTGTGGGATGACAGGCGAATAAATAGTTGGACAGATCCACAAGAAGCATAATGACTGTAATTAAAGGGACAATAGTGACTGATCTATAATTTTACACACACTTATGGCAGCCGTTTTGTTTGCAGGGTGCGTCCCAGTTACTTCAGCGGTGAAGCACGAGCGAGAAGGAAGCTTCTGAATTTGAGCTGTCAGACGTTTTCAAACACCCTCGTAAATGTGCTGGAGGATGATGTAAAACTGGTGGGACGACAATGACAGGCGGCCTTAAATCACATGGCACACAAAGACGTGCAAAAATACACTACAAATGCACGTACACACACACACAAACACACACACACACACAGGAAGGAGGACTCTGTTTCCGCATACACCTGTACTGTAATTCTCTATTGTTATCGGTGGGGGGCATCAATATAATCGTTTTTTGTTGGGGTTTTTTTTTTCCTTGTCTCAATTCTTGGTCACAGATGGTTTGGAAATTACATTTTCCATCCCTGTGTGATGCATCTCAGCAGGTGGGTTCGAGCTTTTTATCTCTGCTCTCCTCCTCCTCCTCCTGTGGGAGATGGCGGGAGAGAGGATGGGGAGGGAAGTGAAAGTGTGGTCAGACAGCTCGAGTTGCTCTAATTAGCTCCATGCTTGAACCAACAATACTTGTAGGCACATACGAAAACACTCTGCTGTTCCTATTTTCTTGATATTTTCCTCCATATCTGTGCATGTACGCCTGTTTTGTTCTCATGGGAGTCACAGCTCCTTATTGCTTCCTATGTTTTGTTGTTCTTTGCTCACAACATGCTGAGGCAATCAGTATTTCGACGCGTGTTTTTCGGACACCTACAGTCATCTCTCTCGCTCTCTCTCTGAGGCTTTCCGTGCTGCAGCCTCCCTCCGTCCTCCAACCTCCTGCCTTATGTAAGAGTATATAGCATAGGTCAGCTAGACCTCTCATTTAGACTGGGGATATAAAACACTCCTTTTCCCCCCACCCTCCTGTCTCTCTTCCTCTCTTCACTTTCCGTCTCTGCGGCTCTCAACAGAAAGAAAAAGCATCAGGCCATGTGCACATTGGTGTGACTGAATATTAGTCTGCATGCTATGCAGATAAAGGCGTTGGTGTATTTTCCTGCTCCGACTGTGCACCGATGGCTACAAAAATGTGGCGCCGCTGTGTCTGTGTCTGTGCAACACACACACGCACTACATGACCGGACTGCAAGGCAGGTGTGTGTGTGTTCGGGAGCTACGGGCCTCCCTGCTGAGCACCAGGTGACCGGCTGAGGTCAGGTACAACAAAACAACAGATGGATTGACAATGTCGCAGCCTCGGAGCTGCTGCTCAAGTGTCCCTGTTCAACGTGTGACACCAATGTTAAAATGCTGTGGCATTCAGAAAGGCGGCACACGGCACCGCCGTTTATGAAATAACCCCAGTTGTGGTGAGGGAACACAAGGACGAAAGCTTTACATTTTCGGACAGCACGACCGAACCACGTGCTCGCGCTGCAGCTGCGGCGCTCCAACTCTCCGGGACATGCAGTTCTGAGTCTATACAGCGCCGCACTCGGCCTTGGGCAAAAGAGAGCGAAGTAATGAAAAAATCAGAAGACACTATCAAGGAGGAGACTACAGTGTGGAGGAACTCGCGCCGAAGGCTTTTCTGGTTGTGAACGTGACCATGTGTGTGTGTGTGAGAGAGAGGGATGTTGCGTCATCTCTGTGCGAAAGCTCGGTGTAACGCTCTCTCCCTCTCTCCCTGGGCCAAGATTAGGCTTTTACAATTCATGCTGAGGCTAACAGGAAGGCACATCATGACTGCAGATAAACGAGGGAGAGCGCGAAAGAGAGAGAGAGAGAGGAGGACGGATGTAGGAGATATGTGAAGAATACGCAGTGACAAAGAAGTACTGGGGCTTGGCAAAAACAAAGACATGTTGCTGATAGCTTTTGATATCTGCCAGAAGAAGACAAACACCGTTGAAATATTTATCGCAAGACCTCAGCGCAGATGTGAAGAATAAGCTTCCTTCCGACAGTTAACCTAAGGAGCTGAAAGTTTACAGGAAACACGCACAATCACTGGCAGTGTTATGTCGCCTTTTTAGTTTCACATTCTCACGATGACAACTTAATGCGAAGAAGTGGAGTCGTACAACAGAACTATTCCAAGAATAACAACCCTTCAGGCGGAAGAGGAAGCACTTTTGCTGCTGACATGTTCAGTTTGGGTTTTTTTTATTTCCTGTGCTCACGTTTACATGGGATCAAGATGACATGAAATGAGATATTCCACCGCAGGTTACAGAAGCTGGGGTATTCATGTTTTCTTCTGTTCAGGAGTAGAACACAGTATGTAGAAGAATGACACTGTCTGGTGAGCCAAGTGACAAACGACTGCAAGATATAATCCAGTAATTACAGTGACAACAGTAACTACAGGTTTACCTACTGCATCTGAGCTCAGATCAGTGCTGGAGTACTCGTTGCGTTTCTTTAGACATTGCAATGTCTGGTCCTGTACAAGAAGCATAATGAGATCTTGCAGCCTGTCTCCCTACGAGTAAACAAACCGTACTGTCAAACAGTTGAGGTAGTGGACGGATCACAGGGGGGCTCTGCCTGCTCGCAGCTTGTCCGAGGAAACCACAAAAAAGACCGTTTCCACACTGTAAAACAGACCTGTCAAACTACCCATTACTTTTATTTTGAAGGTTCCCATTTTTTGTAAGTTGTTTGGAGTGGGTGTCTTGGCTTCACTGTAATGTTTTGGAGAATCAACGGGTGCAAAGGGAGGCTGGAGCCTGTCTCAGGGGCAACCAGGGGGCTTCAGGAACAAATGACATTTGGCTTCAAATCATAACAGCCTTTTTTAAGGTAAATAAAACAGAAATCAACATGCGTGTTCCCAACAAGATGAGTTTAGATATCTGAGCTGTCATGTTGCGTGAATGTCTGAACACCTGCCTGATCTTTTCACCCTGGACCACCGAGACACCTTTCATTTAAACTGAGCCGTCATTCATCTGCCGAATGATCGCAGCAACACCATCTTGGCTCTCGCTCCAACATGAGTCCTGATTAAAAATTGATCAGAGAACATGTGTGTGGCAACTGTTCTGTTCACGAACACGTTGTGAGACAATGGCGCGCTCACCACCAAGGAGGCTCAGAAGTCGGAGCGATGCCGCTCGTCTTCTCTGATGCCTCCGATCGAGATGCGGCAGCTGTAACATTTGTTTAAGGATTTTACGTAAGGTTTCACATTCCCCACAGTTATCGAGATGAAATATGAAGCGGCTCCCTCCGAGACTCTCCACATCTTTTTTTTCTGGAGAGATTTCCTTTTACATTTTCATGCTGCTGTCATCCCACAATGTGCATACGCTTCACTGGTCTTCTGCTGTGTTTGTTCCAAGCGTTGTTCTGCTTGTGTAACTCCGCAGCGCCCCACTGTCTCTCACCTGATTGTTACAAAACTTGTGGTGCAGCACACACACTTATTCATTCAGTGTGAAGGCTTTTTAATGCATTGGAAATGATAAGCGGGAGACAAGCGCCTGTCTTCATAGATGCACTGACGAACCTTCATCCTGTGCACGTTGAACCTCGAAAGGTTACTAGACAGAAAAGCAAGATATCAAAACTAAGAGTATTGATTCATTAGGAATCTGAAGAAGAAATCGGTGCCATGATGGATGTTAAACGTGCAACAGTCACTAAAAATTGCTCTAAATCTTATTCCAGCAGGTCAGTTTATGTCATATAAGCTGTGAGGGGGCCGAGTTTGTACTTGCAACCACCTGTGCATGTTATTCTACATCTGTGCCCTGTAACTTTACACCCTGAGAGGTCAGTCTTGATCATCACTAAACACTTACAGGTGGGTGCAAGGTGGAGGCAAGGCGTGTTGTGTCAGAGAGACAAAAAAGGCAAATCCTGCATTATGCATCAAAGCCTTTATGAATGCTTATGAAAATCCGAGCATAAGACGAACTCTGTGTGTGTGTGTGTTGGGCTGGAATAAATGTGCATACTGAATGTGAGGGTTTGCATGCATGCTTGTTACTTTCAAAGCTCGTGTTTACTTGCAGACATGTTTTCCGAGTCTCCAGGCTGACCGTTGTGACCCAGGTGCAGACCGCTATGATATTCCAGCTCCTGCCGGTCCGCAGTGGGCGGAGGAGAGACCGCCGGCGGGCGTGCGTTGCACCCACAGTGTTTTTTTCCCCTCGTGTATATCCGTCACTGTGATCTTCGGGGGGGTTTTAACCCGCCTTGCTGGTTGGGAAGGGTCACGTTTGGTAATTCGGATGCTGACACCGAGTGATTTACAGCATTAACCATCATTAAAAAAAGACATCACCCCTATCGTGTGAGAAAAGCCTCCTTCAAGGCAACCAATTAACCTGTTCGAAAATGCCTCTCAGCCTCCGTTTTTCTTCCCTCCCTCCTTCTCCTCTCCGTGCACCCGCTCCTTCGGAGGTTTCTGGGATGTAAGCGTTTTTAATTGTTTCTCGGGGAGCTGGGTAATTTCTATCCGTCTCCACCAGTGCAGCGTGACATAGTGGTGCTATATCTGCGTTAATGGATTGTGAAGGTAATAATTTGCATCCAGCTCTGCCACACTTCGATCCCTTTCTGTCAGCTGCTCGGAGCCGATCGGCTGATCTGTGATTTATTTGGCAGGCCAGAAAATCTGCGTCTCGCTCATCTATCTCCGAGCACAGAGGGAAGCATGCGACTGTCCTTTTAAGCGTTCGTAACGATGCATTTAATCCGCGTTTGAAGGGACGTTTAGCCGCTCCTGGACGGGGAAATGGAGCCCAACTGGAACTGCAAAATTTTGATTAGCCTAAGAATTCAATTTCCACACATTAGATGGAATCCGTCATCACTCCTGCCTCCAGCATTAGCACCACTGGCGTTCCTAAAAAGATCCAGTACATATGTATGATGTGATTACTGTCCCCTGTAGGAATCACTAAGAGCAGCCAGATGCTCCAACTGCACGAGCCAGCATGAGGAGGGTTTACGTGGATATTTTGGCATATGAGGATGGGGTTTTTGAACAGATTGAGCTGGAATAAGATTTCCACACACTTGAGAGCAGCTTAGAGACTTATAAGGAGACGTAGACGCCCCCCCCGGCCCTCGGCCCGCCCCCACCCCTTCGCCCTCCTCTCTGATGGATGGATGGTTCCTCTGTCTGACGCTGTACTGTCAGGTGCTGTCAGATAAAACAACCGACTCTTCATCTTCTTCATTGCTCCTCTCTGTCGGCAGCTATCAAGATACTTTCAAGGCCACTAAACTATTATAGACGCATTAAGCCGAAGGAAACGCTTGTGAATGAAGGTCGCGAGTACTGTAACTATAAAAGCTCTTCAGGCATCAATAACAATTTGCTGTTTACAAGATCACGTGAAAAATCTGCTCATTCCAGAAGTGGGGCGATGATCGGATTGTGCATGTGAACTACTGCAAAATTGGACATATCGTTACACGTTAATACGAAGAATGCAGCACTTTCGAAGCTAAATGTCAGAGGAACTGTCTGCTGCTGCAAATGCATCGATTATGTATGTTTCATTGCTTATTCTTCAGTTGCTGACCCCGTAACATGTTGTGAGGCAGCTTGGCACCACATACACCGAATGCACACATTATGAGGCCATATGCCCTGCAGCAAGGCAGGAGGTCTTGAAAAATGCCAGCCGGCAATAGAATGGAAAGCGCGTTAAAATGTATAGATATACATTTATCCATAGGGTCCATTTGCTGACACGCTGCAGCTAAAGGCAGAGTTGCAGATAAAATGGTTGAATATGAGTCCGTGAGCTTGCAGGTTGCACGTTACGGATTGTTTGGAAGCCGAACGCGAGTCCTGCTGCTTGGCTGCAATGTCAACTCAGATGAAAGAGGCAAAATAATAAATGCATCTAATGTGTCATCTTATGTAACGTGGCACCGGTGTGCAGGGAGGTGCGTTCCTTTGTTTGGATTGTTATGCAATGAACTGAGACAAATAGACTGTTGCATTGGCAGAGTTTGTCACTTGTTGTTTTGCATATCTGGGGGGGGGGGGGGGCTGAAATGGTTCGTTGGTCAACGGTTTTGTTTCCTCTTAAATCAAATTGAACTTGCACGATGTACACGAAGCTATTTTTATGTCCCTGCAGTGCATCCAGCATTAAATTGCCTGAGTTTTGTGAGCACTTAAGCCTCGGCAACGTCAAAGCTGGAAAGAAGCCACGACTCCACAACCACAAATGTTTCCCTCGTGCCAAAATAAAGTTGTCTAGCATAATGGCGACTATGACCTCCCACCTCTCCTGATAAGTAATTAATACGGATCATTGAAAAGCTCCTCTTTTGTTGTGAATTATAACTACAACCTGAGTTCATTTTTGTTTCCAAACACTGTAGTGTGGATCCGTGCTTTTGAATCTGACCTTCACCCCTCTCACATGTAATTGGTACATTCCTAATTCCAGCATTGCAGCCCTGTTGTGTTGCCAGTCGCTGACACCTCCGATGTGCTGCGAGGCCCAGTCATGACCGGGCCGTCTTTTTTCATGTGCGTGCACATGTGCGTGACTATGTGTTTGCGCCCGTGTGTGTGAGTGTGTACAAGTAATCACTGGTGATACAGGGACCCAATCCTGTTCGCTCTGTCAGGATTGGGTCCCCAAAGCTGGTTCAGCGGGAAACTCTCGACTATGTTTAATTGAAGGATTGCTGTGAGGTTAGACGGAGGCCGAGTGAGGGAGCTTCACATAAGCCTGCGGAGAGCGAGAGCCAGTCGATGCGATGTTGACAGCATGTGTGCAGGAGTGTGTGTTGGACTGTGCGTCACACACATCTCACCCTGCCTGAGCAATTTATGTCTTCCCCCACTCGTCATTTTTTTCCCTGTGTTACTAAGTGACAGGCTGTAAACCAGGTAAATAAAAATGGCAGCTCGTAGTTTTACCGCATTAGCTGAATGTGTTGATATGTGGAGCCAGTCAGAATTAATTAATCACACCACTCGGGCTTGTGTAATGAACTGTTACGTTTTTGTGCAGAGCCTCTGAGGTTGTGCAATATACTTCAACATGAAACGAAAAAGTCGTCATTTGTAGAGATAAAGGAGACGAAGCTGTGTCCTCTGGTGGCTTTCAGACTGTGAGTGACTAAGCAGGAAGCATGGGGCTCCCACTGAGCACCACCTCACATGTTGGCGTTCGGTTGCCTGGTTACATGTGTAGTTAGAAAAACTGGTTCAATGTGTGTGTGTGTATTTGTTTCTCACCAAAGTTGGAATACAGCTTCTTGTAGAAAGGGAGTGGAGGAACTTCAGTGTGGTCTGAGTTTTTTCAACCGTGACAGAAGTGGCCAACTTGAAAAGAATGTCGGCAGCTTCCTCTTCACAACCTTTTCTACCACATTTGTAGGTGAAATTCATTGGAACGTGATGTCGACGAATGATATTCTTTATATGATCGTTCATGAAGATCAAGTCCCACTCAACTTGCTCAGCATCCTCAGTGCTGCATTCGATTAATTTCCTCTTACTTATTCTCTCATCAGATACCCATCGTTGGCTGTGGTGGCTGTAACTCTGCACACACTTGTTTGATTGAAATCTGGTTTCTGCCGGCTGGCCAGCTGCTCAGAGATGACTGAGCAACGACTGTGTTCACAACACGATTACTGACACATTAGTGGAAGAAAGCGCTCTGTAAATATCTTTTCAGGAAGAGTTATTGGACAATTGAACAGTTAAGAGTTGAATTTATGTCTGCCATCGGCAAAAAATATCACAAAGCAGAGAAACACGCTTCCTTGTTTTGCCCTTTAAAGCACAGCACTCAAAGAAGTAATTTTTGTCACTTATATTAGAAATAAACTGGTGGTTTCTGTGCACACTTTCTGTTCATATCAGAGATAAAAGTAACAGTTGCAGATCAGATTGCCAAAGTATCGTTTTCTGGTTGGGAAGTGAGAAACAGATACAAAACAAACACACACTGGCCAAAATCAATGGTCCTCTGTTGTTGTTGGGTTGGGAACAGTACAAAAACAGTGCGGTAAACGTTGCTTGACGCCCACACTACATGTAGCACACACTTTAGCCCACTCAACTCCCTCTTCAGCTTCACAAACGCAATTGTGAAACACAGTACCAAGAGGAACATGCACATTTATATATCAACATGTCCATGTATCAGGGTGGCTACACATATTCCAGACCACGTTCGTTTCACTCCAAACT
Organism: Malacoctenus gilli; assembly: GCA_032164315.1. Taxonomy (NCBI): domain Eukaryota; kingdom Metazoa; phylum Chordata; class Actinopteri; order Blenniiformes; family Labrisomidae; genus Malacoctenus; species Malacoctenus gilli. Next base: position 9,622,479 of record JASSRZ010000054.1, on the reverse strand, counting down.
TGCTTCCTCGAGTGAATACAACAGATCATATGTTGAGCTCCAGTGTAAAGAGTCCCAACAGTTCCTCCCTGTAACTACAACAAAGTGCAGACAGGTTTCTTGTTCCCATTTGAAGTGAAGCCAAGTGAAGCCGGCAGCGAGCGAGAAACATCTTGACATAACCTCTTTTTTTACTATTTTACAAATAAAAGCCATTCTATGAATTTGTTCTGGAAGATGTCACCCTGCTCAGCAAATAAAGTCAAAGAGTTGCATTTCAAATCTGAGATCCTCCAGGCAAGACTTCTAAAGAAAACAATTTTATAGTGCAATAACGCTGAAATGACTGAAGCCTGCGCGAGGCTTGAAATTAGGTTTACAATGAGCAGCTGACGTGCAAAGAATGTAACGCGTAGCGTGACAACTGGGTTTAAAACAGATGCTATTCTCAGACGCTTCTTTTGTGGTGGTTATTCTTAATAAATACGCAGGAAAATTAACTTTCTTTCACTTCCACTTGCGTTTGTGGTCGACTGAGTGCACGAGCTCACGAGTTGGTGTTTTGCAGCCGGCCGAGTGGACGGAAACCTCATGACGCCGCCACTTCTGTGGTCAAACAAACAGAGTGACAGCTCTCTGATGGTGTTGAAAGGAGAGCAGAGATAGATCTGAGATAGAGATTCTCCCAGGGGGGCTTCGCAGGGGGGGCGGTTGAGGCACTGTTTGCGGCGTGTGTTCACCAGTGGGCCGCAGAGTTTGTGGGGGGACTCTGTTTGAGAATAACAAGAAGTCCTTTGGGGCTCCTGAGCCTCAGTCCGAGTGTGTATGTGTGTGTGTGTGTGTGCATCCTTCTAGCCTGTAGTCATTAAACAATGGTGGTGAGGAGGACAGAAATGGGGCTGGATGAGTTTCTCTGGAAAATGCTCCATAATGTCACACTTCTTTTCACTATCCTGACTCACTCCTTTGTGTTGCGCCTGGTCAGTGGTGTCATGGTCGAGTGTTTTTCTATCACACACACAAAAGGGTTCATTCAGTCCATCTGGAGAGCGCAGGTTCGCTATTGTGCATATTTTTTCCTTTCGCACGAGTAATTTCGACGGCTGCGCAGGGGAGAGAATGGAGTGATTATATGTGTGCCTGCGATATTTACAGCACGGGGGGCTGCCTTTGGTGGAAACCTGAGCACTTGAGAGATATAGCGAGGCGGACAGAATCTAAAAATACCACGGCTGAGTGAGCACGGCTTAAGAAGAAGAGGAAGAAGGGGGAAGAAGCAGTGGCTGTCTCCACTGTCAGCGCTGCCTCTTGGTCTGCAGGCTGCGTGTTGCTGTCTGCGAATGAAATATTGGGCCGTTCGCAGCAAACGGAAACAAATCCATCTGAGACCAGACAGCTAATTTAAAGTGGCAGATGGAGCGGCGGAGGGATTTCATATCAGATATTGAATGTTTGAGAAGATCGGTGTGATGTAAAGTGCGTGAAACGGCTATAGAAGGACGGCGGATGGATCATTAGAGCGTTAATCAAAACGCAAGGAAAAAAGTCAGTGACAGAGGAGTGACGGAGTTTGATCCATGCTTCAACAGTGCCACAAACAAAATGTGATGATAAAGTAGAGATAATTACACAGCAGTACCCACAGTGCCTCTGACTGGGTACAACTTGATAAAAACCCACTCACATGCAGACAGAACGCGAGCATGATGTGAGAATACTGCGCTTCCTTCCTGTCCGCCAACATCTCAGGCGTCCACTCAAAGGTCTGACCCCGCCATCATATTCTTTGTCATCTCGTTTCTCCAAGCGGGGATACGCAGCAGAAGGATGAAGACATTGACCCGCCACACATCTTGCGCGTCCTCACAGGCTCCCTGCGTTTCTGTCCGTTGCTGTGTCTTTCCCGCCCGCACAAACAAACCCAAATCTCAGCGGGCAGTTGCAGCGCTCCGCACACAAACGAGGCAAGCGCTACCCGCGATTCCCAGGTTTTTGGCATCGCTTGAAGGCGAGCCGGCTACCAGGTCCACTGACACCTTCATCCATGTAGCCGTGCGTCCAACCATTTGTCTGTCCGGGCTTCAAACGTGACTTTCCTCTCGGCTGGCACAGCCTGTAGCAGCACCTGACGTGTGAAGTGCACTACAAAGTGTAAACGGCTGGCTCAGCAGTGACTTGAATTGGCTGCCGATGACTTATGAAAAGCTGTGTTTTCCATTTGAAAAGAGCTCTGCCGGCGTTACTTATCACTGCTGCAGCAGTCACCTCAATGCAGCCCGTTAGTGCTCAAACTAAATATTCTTTACACCGAAGGAACTCTGAAAGCGCTCTAATTGGGTTTTAGCGCCTCGAAAAATCCCGTTGACAAGGACTCTCAAATGTCCTTGATGAGGTGCAGGCTCCATTTAGCGCTAAACGACACAAAAGCGGCGCGGCGACCAGGTTTGAACGCTAAATCCAAAGATTTGCATCCTGCTCTGTGAGAAAGGAGCCGATTTAGTCAAATCTGAAGATTGGGTTCAAACCTTCGATTGCCCTTCTTGATGTCCCCTTGATCTGTGCAGAGTGCGGCGCCACTTCTCACGCTATCAGTGAGGTCTGGCCTCTGCGCCGCTAAATATGGACACACATTTACATGTCTCATAAAAGTGCATCGGTGCGGCACAGACGCAGCCCCGAACTCCTGTAAACAACAGTGAAATACAGAGGCTGCCGTTTACGAGAGGCTGCAGGCTAAAGTACATCACCAATTAAACGCTTCTCTGCCTTTTATTGTCGGTAAAGGGTGAAAGTAAAAAAAAAAAAAAACTCTACATAAAGGTTCACCATCGCCCACATGCCCGCAAACGGGTGCACGCACACAAACCAGCCCCTTTTTCCTGCAGGGTTGTGCTTCCTGTATTTTGCTCTGCACTTTGCAGATATTTCCCCGCAGCTATAAACAAAGTCATGAAATAATCTTCTCCACTGGTCGGAAGAGGAAGTGCAAGAAAGCAGCTCGATATCTTCATGGGATTGTTTTTTGGGTTTTTCGTTGGATTTTAGGTCACAAGAGTTGAAGAGGAACCAAACTGGTGACTGCTGAGACCCTGAGCCAAACATAAGAAAAACAAGCTGTAATATTTTTTATTTTTTTGATTTGGCGCCATGAACACGAGTGCAGATGGAAAAAGTGAAACAGAAAGACCAGAATCAGGTAGACTTAATTCCTTTAATGTGTGTTTATCATGAGTTGTTATGGTAAATCTTCACAGAACTTCACTTCAAGAAGTCCAGTGTTAGACGGGAGCAGCTTTGTTACATCAGGGCCATTAGAATCACTTAACCTTTCAGAATCATTGGATTTCATTTGGCATCTGCTGCCATCAGCGTGTGTGTGTGTGTGTGTCTGTGTCTGTGTGTGCACGAACATGCATTGTAAATCGTGTCATGCAAGTCTGCACCAGACTGTGTTGAGATCATGTGAGCATGTCTATGCTGGCTCAACTCCACCTGTGCTTTTGTGTGAATCTGGCAGTTTGTCGCTGGGAAGAAGCCGCACGTGCGGCACGGCTCGCGTTTGGCGGTTGGACTTGACGACAAGTCAACTGCACAAAGTTAATCCTGTGGGCTGAATGAGCCAGAGCTTAAAATAGTCCCCACGTCTCCACTGGAGTGCAGTGTGAGATATGGTTTTGTGCTATATGGTGATGAGGATGGTGATGATGATGATGAAGAGGCCGAGCGATGACAGAGGAAGGCGAGGTATTGTAAGGAAAGGAATGGAGCTTAAGATACAAAAGCCTGGAAAGACGTGAAAGCTCATCGCTAAGCTGATAAAATAATGAGTATTTAAGGTGAATATCGGCTCTTAATTTTCACTGTATAGATTCACTGTCCTTCTCAGGTTAACTTTATCTGACTCAATATATATTCATTTCCTTGGCTATCAAAGTAGAGTCTGTCTAGTCAGAGTCACTTCCAATCCTCTGGGTAGTTTGACAGCCTGAAAATGAACCACATCATGTGACCTTCTTGGAAACCCTCAAAACTACATATGATGGAAAAAAGAAAGAACAAGTCCAGACCGCCGGACAAACAGATGGATGCATTTTGTCCGCGGAGACATACACGATGTAAACAGACAGGCAGGGCAGGATAATAATGGACAGACGATTAGATTAGAAACAAAGAGATAATAAGAAAAGAACAAGATTTGGCCTCGTTGTTGATGCTGTCCGTCCACAAGCCTTAATTATACCTAAACACATTGACTCGTCTCCGCCCGAGTCCGTCTCCGTCCCCTGCTTGGAACCCTGCACTGTGCTGCACAATCCTAACAAAGCTTCCCCGAGGCCCTTTAATTTAATAGAGCAGTCTATACGAGACACACACACGCACACACGCACACGCATGCGCACCCGCACGCAGGGCAGAGGACAGAGTCGATGGCAGGAGGAATATGAGGGAGTAATGGGACGAAGATGAGTCCTCAGATAAATGAGATAAATTGGACACTGGGCGAGGAATGACAGAGAGGGAGAGCGAGCCTTTCTCTCTGTGACTCTCCGAGGACTGTTGGTGTGTGGCAAAAGCTGTGCTGGGATCCCATTGTTCTTTTTTTGAGTTACTGTCTACGTGTGAGTCCATCTGCTTCAAGTCCCACTTTATTTTATCACGACACAGGCATGTTGGAGGGAGCTAAATTCAGGGAAATACTGTCTGAACAGTATCAGATGTATGTAAATATCAGTGGGAGCGAGCGGGGGTGCAGCTCTCCATGAATACCTGAGTCACAATAAATCCCGGTGACCGGCTCAGACAGGTTTCGCGGGCAAAATCTGATCCTCATTTCTAGACCTCGCTTTGAAGCGAAAGGAGAAAGCAACTTTATTGACCTTAACACGCGTCATCGTCCAGATTTATTGTTTTTTTTCTGTCCACTCCAAACAAAGATCAGAAATATGTTCCCCCTCAGACGTCTACATGTGGTGACCTGGCTCCCGCCACAGCAGTGAGTGGGTGGTCTTATATAATGCTGTCATCTATCAGAGGGAGATGAGGAAACTAAAGGGACAGCCTGTTCGAGACTCCAGGCTGTGCCACACACACACACACACACACACACACACACACACACACACACACACACACACACACACACACACACACACA
>JASSRZ010000054.1:9598621-9608953 GCA_032164315.1 Malacoctenus gilli | reverse complement strand
CCCCCCCCCAACCCTCACCTCCCTCACATCCACCAACAAACAGAAACATCCACAATGACAAAGGAAATCATAAAATACACAGAAGACTTTCCCGTGAGAGGAAAACTAGCAAAAACAAAGCTAAAACAATTTAAAACCGAACGTGGGGGAGGAGAACAAAAAAAAAAAAGCAACGTAGCCGACCAACAGTAAACCAACATCGTCTGTCTTTCAAGTTTTCACCTCGCCGTCCCCCCGCTTCAAAAAAGAAAACATCAATGCAGGAAACCGCATCGAAAATGGACAAACTCAATACAAAAGGACTCTTTCTCTTCCTCCGAACGGAGGACAGAGAGAAACTTTGGGCAACTACTTGATGTCACTTTCAATTCACCAAGAAAAAAGAAAAACGGGAAGCAAATAAAAAAAGGCCGCTTTTCCATTCGTCCCGTGTTCACAGTCGGATGACGCGCCATGAGGAGGGAGATGGGGGGGTTCAGTCTCGGGTGGGCAGGAAAACAGTGATGCAAGAAAAAGGTAACAGATGAAACCCATTTCAGTCTGGGAGGGTGGAGGTAAAGGGTGAAAGCGCTCGTGCCCGTCCGGCCTTCCTGTGAACACTTAATGCTGATTCGAAGAGGGACGCGAGAGGACAAGTGATGCTCGAAAAACCATCCGGAATAAAAAACAAAAACAAATTCTTCTTTCACACTAGTGCAAAAAAGAGGTCTTACTTTTTATTTTCCTTTTTTTTTTCTTCTCTTTTTTATAAACAAGCCTGTCGTACTAAAGGAGACGAGTGAATATTTTTGGGAGTCGGGGGCTGAGGTCAGGTGAGGGGCACCTTTCAAAAAACAATCAGTGTGTGATATTGAGACGCGGCGGACGACGGGTCGATAGTGATTCTGCTTCGTGTGAGCAAAAAAAGCACAAAAACAAGGTAGCTGGAGGGCTGTGGTGGGACGGGGGAAAGCGCAGCACGCGGGGGGGGGGGGGGGTTTGGCCGAGTCGAGGCGCCGCCTCCTCAGGACACGGCGGCGGCCTTGGGGATGTGGCTGGACGACAGGCGTGGGAGGGACACCTCGACGGGGCGCTTCCTGTGGCCTCGCTTTGCCGGCGAGGCTTTAGCAGGGCTTAATCCGTGGCAGGGCTCCACCACTCCTCCCCCTCCCCCACCTCCTCCACCTCCCGCACTGACGATGACTGCTCCACCGCCACCACCGCCGTTCTTCAGCATTGCCCGTCCGCACACCTGGTTCACCAGACTGTTGATTTGCTCCTGTTTGGAAAAGAAGCAGCGAGAGAAAACAATTTGAGTTAAGAGTTTACAAAAAGAGAGAAAAAAATGTGTTGTGGGGCAAAATGATCGAAAATGAGTTGATTACATGAATAAAGAAAAGAATTCCCTAAAAAAAACCATGATCTGACTTAACAAAACCCACTCGCAGTAATTCATTTCTTCTAAACCTGTCTGACGTCTCCCCCTGGTGGACACAGTGAGAACTGCACGGCGTGCACCGCTCACCTCGTCGTATCGGTACATCATTTTCAGGCCTCTGCAGGACTTGTGCTTCTCCACGTAGCGCAGCGCACACTCCAGACAGAAGACCACGTTGTCCGTCTCTTGGACCACCTGCGCAGGTAGAGGGGGAATTCGTTACCATGGGAACCAGACAACGGTGTCAAGTTAGACCGAAAAAAACATCAGTCACAGGTCCTCGGCGTTCCTGCTCTCACCATGGACAGGTAGCAGAGATGCTGACAGATTTGGCAGCGTCTCTCCGAGGACTCCAGCGCCAGCCACTTGCCACGGGGTTTCTTGCGTCCCTCGCCGGGCCCCAGGCCGCCGTCGTGTGTGCCGTAGCGGGCAGACGAGAGCAAGCCGGCCTTGTAAAGTTCCTGACGCTGGCGCATCTCAATGTTCCTGTCGGAGAGTGCGCGAGGTCAGAACGAGCCACAAAGGGAGCTTAGGTCGAGCACGTGCGTTGCGATCAATCCATTTTCTCAAAAGTCAGACCGTGACTGAAAAAGTGAGCTGCTTTTCAAAGGTCTCTGAGGGTCGAGCGATTACTTTCTTGTTTAGTCATGTTAAAAAGTGCCGATTTATTTGCTGTGTGTGTGTGTGTGTGTGTGTGTGTGCTGCATCCTACCTGAGGTCTTTGAGTAGGGCGGAGATGGTGGTGAGGAGAAGGCCGTTGTCTCTCTTGGACTCAGCGGTGGCGATCTGATACAGTAGCTTCTCCATGGAGAAGGGTTTGGCTATGCAACGACATTTCAGGTCCTGAGAAGAAGAACCAAAGCGCGTTTTAAATTGCGATGTCACTCCGACATCGATTCTTTTCTCGACACTCACTGAGAATTTCTTTTCACAGCCGTCGGACTGACATTTGGCACTCGGCGAGCAAGTACGCGATACTTTTGTCATGCAACAAAACACCCGAGATCAATGTTTGTGCTCGGCTTCATGACTCAGAGTGTTTGTTGTTTGACAGGAAACATCGGCGGCGCCGCACAGCAGCACCAACACTGCATGAATGTCTGATTACCCTTGAGGACAATCGTGATGGGGGTAATAGAACAGTGGCATTACTGAGGCTATATGTGCTCCCATTACCGTATTAACTGTGATGGCAGTAAGAAAACAGTTTCATCTGTTCTATTACGGCGACATTCGGGTCCAACGGCTCACTGGTGATGACAAAAAATATCCCAACACAGCATCCAAAAGAGCCTCATTGCTGCAGGAGCTCCTTAAAGTTTAATATACTGGCGGGTTATTTTTCTTCCTTCAATCAAATCTACATAAATCACAGGTTTAACAGCAGCTGTACCAAATTACACAATAAAAGTCTAAATAAAACCAACAATCATCCTATGAAATTACTCAATATGTTTGGGGGTTTTTTTGTCTTTTATATTGCCGTGTAGGACCTTTCCATTCGATTTTTGCTGCACCACTGGTATGGTACAAACGAATGAGGGTGAGTGTGGCGTGAACGGATCAGTGCCGGTGATGCCGACCTTTGCGGCCTGGTAGCCCAGGTTCATCCAGTGTGGCGTGGCAAAGTGCACCGTCTCTGACACGCTGTAGCCACAGCACACTTTGGACACGAAGGCACCGGGGAAGCAGACCACAAACTGGCCACTCCGCTGGACCGTACGGTAAACCCTGATGCCTTCACGGCACAGCACCTCTGGAGAGATCTGGAAAGGGAAGCAGAGCAGAAACATCTGGCTGAGACGACGCTCCAGAAAATAAAAGACGAAACTGGGAGAAATCCAGGAAACATGGACAGGATTTCTTTGTTGGGCTTCCACTGACCATGATATTCTTCTCCAGCATTTCGAGTCCTGGGGTGCCGTTGGCCTGAAGCAGTGTATGGACCACTTTGTCCAGCTTCACCTTCTCCTCAGCAGGGATAGAATACCTGGAGGACACAAACACACACACACACAAACAAAACATCAGCAGGTAGAAAACATACATAAAAAGGTTCCAGCGAATGACTTTTCTAACAGCATACTTCATACTGCTATACAACAGATCACTCGATATGACTCCAGATTTTCCAACGTACACATTTACACTGACAATGACAGTAAACCTACCAAATGCAATCAGCACCAGTGTGTAAGTAATCAATATATGGAAGGCGATTTTGGTCTCGAGACCAGCATGAGGTAGAAAAGACCATGCCGATGTTTAGCCAGGGAATGGTGACCCCTGCAGACACAAGAAGGACAACAAGCATGAGGAACTGCAGCCGACTCACGAGACAAACCAGCAGATCAAAGACTAAAACTAACTTTTACATTAAAAAAAAAAACGACTATCAAGCAGCTTTTTATACTCGTATAAGTCAGGTCTCACCAGGCACAGCACCCAGATGTCTCAGTATGGATCCAGAGTTATTGGGGAGGACAGTGAGGTTCCATCCGTGTCTGGGAAAAGAGGAGACGGATGAGCGGATGAGTTCACCTTTACTGTGCGACGATCATTACTGCGAGTACAGATGGGCTCGGTCCTCCGGGCAGCGCTGGCGGACTTACTTTGAAAATGGCTCTGACTTTCCTGTAGGGAAACCGCTACCATGTGTACTGGTGTCCACTTTCCCACAATGCACTGCCACGTGGCTGTCTCTCTGTTCCACAATCCTCCAGTACTCTTGCTGTAAAGAAAAGGAAAAACGCATGAGGGGAGGAAAGCATGAAAGCAGGCGGGCTTGATGTAAATGCTGCTGCGAGTGGATGGAAAGAAAGGAAAACACTCAGTTGTTTGCAGCTGACTTCAGTCAGGCCACAGAAAGCAGCAGTGGGGGGATTTGGTTGACAGTCTGTACAAATGTTGCACATGCTAACCTCGACCTCAGCAGCGCCTGGTTCCTTGTTAAAGCACATTGTCATGGTGTTCCGGGCTATCCTGAAGAAGTTGGTCAGAGACACAGATTTCCCCTGCGAACGACACACAATGAGCATCATGAGTCACGGCATGCAGGGGAGGAAAAAAAATGCAGCGTGCCGTTTGGTCACGGAGGAGCCACTTCAATCGCGAATGAAAAACGAGGAAACGACCGCAGGACATCAATAAGCCTCTCCGCTTTCCCACCGCACGTTTGCATGAGTCAAGAGGTCGGTGGTGGTGGAGGAAGGGGGGGGGCAGTATGGGATGCGTGCTCACGGACGAATGCATCATCCGTACAAGCGTCTCGGCGAGGCCGCACCTCAGACGCATTTTCTCCCTGAACTTGACCCCGCGTCTCCCGCCGACACTCCCGCTCCGGAGCTTGTTTGAAGGAGGGGGGCATAAATCTGCCAGCTCCCCGGCCTGCAGATGCACTGACCCCGCTGAAAGAGGACCCCCGTCAATTCCCCGTCCTCACAGAGTCCATTTGTCTCCCTCCTCCTTTGCTGCCCTCCTCAAGTGTCCAGATGTTTTAAAATAGCACCTGACCAAGAACATTTCTTATGCAAGACTTCCAGAATATGTGGTTAAGTGGTAAAAATAACACAGTGGAGAGACTTGTAAGCACCGATAAGACTTTCCTTATTTCCCAGCCCGTAGCAGCACTTTTTTGAGCTTTTCCTGGCATAATTACAGTTAATTATACCCTTGACATGCACTTTGTTCTCCTGATAGAAGCAGTGAAATTTAACCTCCTCTTGGGGGGCACTTGCGATGAAAAATGCATACAAATCCGAGCCGTGCCGCAAAGTGATGAGTCATATTTTGACAGGCCGGCCCTGTCAGGATGCTGACAGCCATTCACATGTCGCTCGGCTGAATAGCGCCGCTATAACTCAAGAGGTCTGCGGACTGTACCAGGTCAAAGTCTGCTGACAATGTCTTGGTTCTTCAGAGGGAGGTCACACAGAGGGATTTGGTTACCAAAAGGAACTGGGGGGAGGAGGAAAGGGGGGGGGGGGGATCAAATGAGATCCAGATTGGAGTTGGGTGGAGTAATGTGCAGTGTGAGAACGCACTGACGCCAAGAAAAAGTCGTTCTAATTACAGAAATGTTCACTGTTTGCTGCAGCAACAAAACATGCACGCAGGGAAGCAGTAACTTGCTCATGCCGGGAGGATCCTCGGCAGAATCGGAATCGCATCCCTGCACAAGCCGCCCTCAGCTGGGGGGACAATAGCTTGGCAGAGAGTTCGGTGGGCGGGCAGCTCGCGGAGGACTGGAAAGAAAGGAAGCGCCAGCCAGGACACTGGAGGTTGTGAAAATGGCCGGGGGCAAAGGCATCAGCTGAAGGAGAGGAGCCATAGGGGGGAGAGGGCCGGATTAGAGGAGCTGAAGGGTGGCGAGAGCCGTAGGAGGCGGGGCTTTGAAAGGGGGGGGGGGGGGGGTGAGGGGAAGGGACGGGGGCGCCTTCTCTCTGACCTACATTTCGGCTCGCCAAGATCAGCGGCGCTGCCAGCAGGCTGAGGAGGTGGAAACACATCTTCTCGTGCGGGTGCATGTGTGAGTGTGAGTGTGCACACCTACACACAGGTCGACAGACCATCTTACACGCACACAGCCGCACAGAAAGTTCACACAAAACTACCAGACAAGGTGCAGAAACTGTCCGCAGCAGTGGCACATTCACAACCAGCAGCACCAGAACAAGACAATCAGTGAGAGGAAACACCTCCGTGCCTCCTGTCTGTATGAGTGGCGCAAACAGCAATTGTCTCGTTGATGCTCACCTTGTAAATACATTTGTGCTGGTCACTGAGAACGCCCCTGTCCTCCTCCTCCTGCTCCTCCCCGTGCTGCCTGTCCTCTTTGCCTTGTTTTTCCTGAGCGAAGAGCCGGCGCCGGCCCGCTTTGACCTGAGCCTCCAGCTCCTTCAGACGGTGATACACTCCGTTGGTGCGGTGGTGTCCTGTCGCGCCCCCCACGATCCCACCGACCAGCCCGTTCTTGGGCTCGTAGCGTGGCAGCAAGAGCGCGCTGGGCGCCGAGGAGTCCAGCAGACCCTCTAGGGGGCCCCGGCGCGACTCCAGCCCCTTTTTCTCCTGCAGCACCTCGGCCTGCAGCCGGAGGCGCTCCTCGGCACCGAGCGAGTCATACGAGAGGATGTACTGGAGGTACGCCTCCTGCAGCTTGGCCAGCCGGTCCTGCGCCGACTTGGGGATGCGCAGGAGGTCGGCCAGCTTGGTCCACTTCTTCAGGTCCATCACCTGCTGCATGCCGCCCATGTCATTGATGAGCTGGAAAAAACGTGAGAGGTCCACTTCACAACCACCTGCGAGGAGAAGAAGAAGAAAGAGAAGATGACGTTTGGCCGAAACAGGCCCTCAACCAGCTCAGCCTTTGCTGGAGACAGGTGCTTTCGGCCAAGTAGCTCTTCTGCCTGCCTCTGATCTTGTTATGTTTTAATTCACAAGCCACTCTGATGATGTTCCATAATTTCACACACAATAATTTGTGAGGAATCATCTTGTTTATTAGCATCGCTATCATTCATGCTCCATGTATCAAAGACCGAAGATATATTAAGTCAATTTTTTACCTCGAATGACACAAACAACACGACAACTGTGCACACAGACAAATAGTCAGTTAATACCGACCAAACACCCGCAAAAACTGCATGAATTAAGCCAAGACGACGGCCATCTTGGGCCATCTGCTCCTTCGGCGAATCGCGGCCCAGTTCATTTTATTTGAAGCGGCCAATTCAACCCCTCAGAACCCCCCCCCCCCCAAAAAAATGATCTGAACCCTCACAGCGCCAAACGGGGACACAAACTACTGTTAATGTGGAACTGATCTGCCGGGGACAGTAAAGGAAGTCATTTGGAACTGCAGCATCCTGGCTGGCTGACGGCGCTGCGCCGCGGACCGCCGGCTGCCAAGTCTCGCTGGCGAGCGGCCGCATACCAACGGTGCTCACAGTGGGCTAATCTGTGAGCAGCTGCATATAAAAGCTACAAACGCTGCACGGCGAGCACAGAATCCAACGGGTGTAAAACGATCAGATTTCATAAACCGAAGCTGTGCGTGAGCGACAAATGCACAGAGCAAACTTAACACGTAGAGGTTCTGTGTTTGTGTGTGTGGGGGGTGGGGTGGGGAAGATAGTCATAAAATGCTGATGTCATTGCGAGAAATGGAAGGTGACAGAGCAATCTGGGAGAAATATTGTTTTTGTTGGCCGTCATGCTGCTCGCCGAGTCGTTTCACATTGTTACTGTCATCTATAAATGGGAAGATAAAACGGGGTGAAATGCCACCGAAGCCCCGCGAGGACCACTGACACCAATCAAAGCAGCAATATTTGTAATACTTATGAGCTGCCTGCTCCCATTCAAAATTTCACAACGTGTCCGGAGTGACAGGAGGAACGTCGGGAATGACGGAGAGAAAGCAGCCGGGGTGGATGCGACGGGGACGATTATCAGGAGTTATCTGGGATCGTGGGGTCAAAAAGGGGGGTCTGCAGAAAGGTGGGGTGGGGTGGGGTGGCGGCTGAGTTGGGGACGTTGGGGCTGTGGGGATCATCTGCTCTGGTTCGCTTTTGTGTCCTGCAAACAGAAAACCTGTGGCTTTACTTGCGCCGCTGCTATTCGACTCACCAATGACAGGTGGCTCGTCCATGGTAATGCCCTGAGATTTAAGGTGCTTGCGGATGCAAGCCAGCCGCTGCACGTTGGGGCCCCAGCGCCGGCCCAGCATGTGGACCCTCTGCACCTGCGTGACAAAGCGCATCTCCTCGCTCAGCTTGCACTCGGGCCGCCAGTCCGACGGCGGCGCCACTCGGCACATGCCGGCCACCTCGGCCTGCTCCCGCACCGCGTCCAAGTACACCAGGGGGTCCTGGAACTCCCTGGGAGCCGGACGGAAGACGGGGGCTTCACCCAGCGCGGCCCAGCCCTCCGGCTTGCTCCTCTGGCGCTCCCACTCCTTCTCCTGCTCGCGTTCCTTCAGGCGCGTCATCTCCTTCTCGCGCTCCCACTCCTTGTCGCGGTCGGCGGGCCGCAGCGCTGCTGGCTTGAGCTGTCCGGGGCTGTTGGTGGAAGCAGGGGGGGAGGAGGACGAGGAGGAGGTGGAGGTGTGTTGAGGGTCTGAGGTAGTGCTGGCACAGCTGGGGTTGGGTGAGTGATTCTGGCCTAATGAGGGGGAGGAGGAGGAGGAAGAGGAGCTCCGACTGTGAGACCTGCTCTGCTGCTGCTGTGCTTGTCTTATCAACATCAGCTTGCCGGCCGATGCCCGCTTGGGTCGCTGGTTCACCGGCTCCACGTTGGCTGCTGGTGTGGAGGGAGACGAGGTCTGTGGAGGAGGGGGAGTCGAAGGTGGGAGAGGGGTAGCAGGCTGCGTTTGTTTGGGAGGAGGTGCTTCCTCTGCCTCGTGTCCATTGGAGACCGGGGTGGCGGCGGCGTCGCTTTGCGCGGCGGCAGCTCTCTCTTGATTGGCCACCTTCTTGCTGCTGCTGCGCGTCTCCAGAGGCGCCGGCTGAATCTTGGCCTTCTTGGCCTCGGTGCCACTCGTCGTTTTGGCTTTCTGCTCCACAACTGCCGTCCCCACTGATTTGAGCACCACCTCCAGGCGCCTCTTGGAGTTGCGCAGCCCCTCTCGGCCGGGGCACTCCGCGAGGCCCTGCTGGCACTGTCTCTGCCCGTCCTCCTTGGCCAGGGTGTTGTGCCGCTGCCCATTTAGCCTGCCGTTGAGTCGCGGACTGGCAGCCACGTTGTGCAGCCCATTGGATAATAGCACCTGTTTGCGTGTTTTTGCATTGCTGTGGTAGGCTGGAGCCGCTGCTTTTCCTGAGTTGGCCAGCCCGTTGCTGGCTGCTGGCTGGCTGTGCTGATTGTGATTGTTCGCTGACGATGTTGCCGAGGCGGCGCTGTTGTGTTTGTTGCTGCTGCTGAGTTTGGTTTTCTTGCCCAGTTCTTTCTGTTTGGCTTTGGTGTAGGTGACGTGGCCCTTGGACACGGTGGCTGTGTACTTCTTCACAGTTTTGGACGGCAGTCGGAAGTCGCGGCTCTTTTTGGCACCACTGGCAGCTTGTGCCGAGCCGGCCCGCGTCAGCCCGTTCACTTTCGAGACCTGCGCCCAAACAGAGCAACAGAGACAGACAGAGAGAGAGACAGAGGCGAGACGCATTTAGCAGGCTGCTAAAAGATCAAAGTGCGATTATATTTATAACAACATGAGTCTGTTTGTAGTTTCAGAGGTTTAAAAAGGCTGTAAAAACGACGCTCAAATATGTCCCGAAATGTTCTCACACACAGACAGACAGTACAGGCCGACAGCCGTGGGTGCACCCACACCCCACAAGGAGCAGCGCCAACCCTCAGACTCGAGCTGTGCCGTACAACGTTCAGGCTGGCCAGACCGAAGCTATTTGTGGCACCCTTTGCTATTCATTAGGCAACCAATCAAGGGTCTGGATTACTATACTTTCAAAGGCAGCACACTCTTGCAAACTGTAGTTTAAACTGCTGTCAACACAATGGCTGTAATCTGGGAAAAAAAGGATACGTGCAAACCGAAAAAACCCAAACCGCGACATCCTGAGGTAAACAACAATTCAGAGCGACCGGGGGGGAAGAAGGGGGGGAAAAAAGGGAGACGTGAAATGGAAAGCAGGGACGGACGGCTCCACGGTTTGTGCTAGCAGATGGCTGGACAGTATGAGGTAGGAGGTGGGGTCACTGGAACGGAATAAAATCCCATCCGGGGCTATAAAAATAGGCTTTTATTTGCTGTGGGTTTCCTCAAGGGTTATAATTCAATTTTTGTGCTACAAAAAGGTCTTGGATGTGAGCATGCAAGGGAGCGAGATAGAGACTTGAAGTGAGTGTGTGTGTGTGTGTGTGTGTGTGTGTGTGTGTGTGTGTGTGTGTGTGTGTGTGTGTGT
>JASSRZ010000054.1:9553724-9563940 GCA_032164315.1 Malacoctenus gilli | reverse complement strand
CACACACACACACACACACACACACACACACACACACACACACACACACACACACACACACACACAGAGTCACACTTTCTCATTACCGCCTAAACACACGGGTTTGCCTTCAGCCCACACACGCGGGGCAGGTCAGCACCTGAGAGCGGAGGTACAGTCATCGAGCACGCCGCTGCGGTCAGAGAAGTTAACAAGAGGCGGCGTGATGAGTAAGGCCGCTGCGTTTTCTTGCCGTGCTTTAAGTTGGTGCTGGGAGCCTTCAAGTCTATAGGCCTGGAATGAATCACTGCTTTACAATGTCTCGATTTGCACGAGAGGCCTCAGTGAATCAAGAGCTGCTCCTCACGTCTTTTGAAGTCTCCGCTTTCCATCTGGAAAATAAAAGCTTCATGTGGCGACGCAGAATTCAGTCGAGATGTATTTCTCACACGGCTCCCTTCCTTCTTATTGAGGATGAATTCCAGCGATGGCGGCAGATTGAGCCATTTCTCTGAAGCAGTGTGACCGCGGAACGAAATGAAAGCTCGCGGGGGAATTTCGGCCGAACTGAATTCAACCGAAGCGAAATCCGGCGCAAAGGAGTCCCACCTCGGCTCCTGGACAGTGTTTTGCCAATGAAACTCACACCCGGGCAAAAACAAAATAGCTCATTAACTTTAATTGTGCTCTGAAAATGACTGACGCATGATGTCCCTGCAGAGCGAAAAAACAAACAGGCAGAGGCCCGTTTCACCAGCCCGTCTCCTCCCCGAGTCGGCCCCCCCTCCCCCTCCATCTACCCCGCCTTTGCTCATTCCTCCAAAGAGTTGTTTGACATATGCTGGTTGCACATGAGTGCCCATCTGAGGGGCAGAGCTGGGAGGTTTGAAGGGGGGGGGTGGTTGGCAAGTGTGGCAGGGAGGCAGGGATCCTAAACCCAGGCCCCTGGAGCAGCAGAGAGCCTCGCTGAGGATGCCTTCCCAATTGCTGGTCTTATGGGAGAGGATCAGTGGGGGCGTGGGGGGGGGGGGGGGTCCTAATCAGATTTTGGCATGTTTAACTAAGCCCATCGCTGTGCTAAAGCTCACCTGGTTGTCACAGCGGAACAGGAGGGAGTGAACGGAGGTGCACAACGCAGCGCATCACAGGCTGAGAGGAGCCCACCGGGGGGTCCACGGTGAAAAGAGGCGCTATGGCTGAAATGTGTGATGGCCCTTTTCCATTAGTACCTACTCAGCTCCAAACAGCTCGTCATTACACACTTTCCGAACAATTTCATGTTTCACGTGTTCGTGCCTGCTGTTCAATTGGTAGGGTGTGTGTGTGAGTGTGTGAGTGCGTGTGTGCGTGCGTCACAAAGGACAACACATGAGTTTTTCGAGCCACGTTGCTATGACGACGAAACACATGCTGAGGCGTGACGCAACTGGAATGGAAAAATGACCTGAGCCGTGAAGAGTAGAGCTGAGTAAAGCTGATGAGGCATTTATGGAAAAGCGCAACAGAAACAGTCAATATGAAGTCACCAGTTGTACTTCAACGTGAGCTTTAAGTCCACCTGAAAGTGATTGCATTCGGGAGACAAGTTTTAATCAAAGAAAGGTTTTGAATTGAATCAACCATCCTTTCTTTTAACATCATTCTTCCTACTGAACGATTAAGTATGCAACCCATCGACGTTCTTCTTTGAATACGAGCGCACATCGTTTCCAAACATGTTCACAGTTAAAACGGTGGGTTGATGATGGTCCTATTTGAGAGAAACTCCGCATCGGATCCGTTCCCAGGCATTGTCTTTTATCAGAGAAGACGCGCGCGCTTAAACTGACTGTCTGGCAAGAGGATTTGAAAAGGCCCCAAGTATACAGCCTCTCCCATCTAAAATCAGGCCTCCCAACACAGCATGACACTCACCACAAGCCAGAACAAAAGCGTACAACAATGTGCAGTTGGAAACATGGCATCTGCTTTGTGCAGCACGAGGCAGTAAATCTAAAAGCTTCAGAGACAAAAAATTGGATCCTGCCACGGATTGTGGAAAAAGAGCACACGAGGACAACATAGATAGCGTCTCTTTGAGTTGGTTTGATCTCGGAGCCACCCCCCCCCATCACCTACTGTCACTCCTTTTGTTTGTGTCCTTTCACCACACCTTCCAGCCTTCTCCCTGCTCTGTTGTACCGCGACACCGCCTCCTCTGACCACTGACGCTGTCACGAGGAGGAGAACAGAGGTCCCACACAGTGTTTTAGCTGCCACGGCTGCCACTCCGGCCACGCAAGGGGGCTGGCGGCGGGGGAAATATGGGCAGACAGCAGAGTGACAGCGGAGTGAGCGCTGAAGGAAAGGGCATGATGTGCATGAAAAACGGGCTCAAACAGCGAGCCGCAAGACGGGCAGACGGACGCGGAGCGAAAGAGAGGGGACAGTCGGAGAAATGGGCAAACAGGGAGCCCTCTCTTCAGCTCCTCCTGGTATTTGGCCGGCAGCCAGCTCCTCCATCAATAGCACTCAGGGAAATGGAGAGGGAGGAAAGGAAAGGATGGGAGGGGAGAGGTACAGAAGAATACAACCCAGCGAGATGGACTCGGCCACAGATATACGGCTTCAACAATCCACCCAACAGGAGAGGAAGGGTGGGAGACGGGACGGGGGAGGAGGAGGAGGGAGGGAGGGAGGGAGGGAGGGAGAGAGGAAGGAAGAGTGGCACTGAATGGAAAAAGAGGGAGGGACAGTAAGGGTGACAAATACTGTAGATAGTTAAGACAGATGGGGGAAAGGACAGGAAGGACAAGAAGGGAAAAAAGAGGAAGACAGAGACGGATGAAGGAAGCGGCAGGGAGAAAAGGGTGATGGAGAGGGGAGTGTGGGTGTGGAGGTACATAATCGAGGAGATTGAGCAGCAGGAGGCGGAGAGGAGACAGCAGCTCGCCGAGAAGGCAGTAACCAGAGTCCTATTGATGTGTAATGAAACCCAGCATCGGGGGAGAGACGAACGGAAGGACAAACGGACGGAGGGAGACGTGGACGTGGAGGATGGAGAGGAAGAGCGTGGCTGCGACAAAGCCAGAGGGTGGAGAGGCGCGTGAGGGCGAAGGCACGGAAGCCGGGACGCAGAAGGGCATAATGTCATTTGTTAAATAATGCAGGGAGCGAGCGCCAGGCGGAAGGAGGTGCGTGATGGACACGGAGACGGAGGGAGGGAGGGAGGGAGGAGGGGGCTGCCGACAGGGGAAGGAACAGAGGCTGGGGAGCTGGCGTGATTGCCGGTTCTGGACGGAGGGGAAGGCAGGGCGGGCGGAGAGACGGACCGACACGTGCGACTGACCGACGCGCGCCACGCCCCCATCTGGAATGGAGTGTCGCCGCTGCTGCCGCACGGCGGCGGAGCGAGCGAGCGAGCGAGAGAGAGAGAGAGAGAGAGAGAGTCGGCGAGGGACGGAAGGAAAGATGGCGAAATGAACACCTGATAAGGAGGCTGAATCACAGAGTTGCGAAAGGACGAAGGCACATATTGAAGCGCACGAGAGATAAGAGGCTTGCTGGTGATGTGAATCACACTGGAACAGATTCAGACTCTGGATCAGTTAAAGTCACAACGTGACATCGTCACTTTTTTGTTTTTGATGCTGGAGTGTTGAAACGATCACACACAACCTGTAAATAACAACAGCTCCGGATAATTCCTTTCATTTACCGTGAAAGCTTTTTCTTTTGACTCGTGGGTCACATGTTTGACACCCCGATCTGAACTCATCCGTCATTCATCCTCCTCTCTGATATTTCGTTGGTTCAGCTCTCCAAAATGGCTGATTGTTTCACAATGGTAGCAGCAAGAGAGGGAAAACCCTGGCACATGCCTGGTCCCAACATGAGCCCGGACTCTGTAACCCGCAGTCCTTTAAAACAGCAGGGGCCGCCCATTCAGGATGTAGTGCACGCTGAGTCTGATCCTCCAAAATGGCTGACAGTTTCGCCACAATGTCGACGCGCGAGGGGAAACTGTGCAGCCCGAGCAGCCTCCAAAGCCGCGCTAACCCACGGTGCTCTAAAACAGCGGGGCCCGTCTATTCAGCCCGGCTCCCTTTTGTGCCGGAGTGGGCTGCTGTCGTTACCCCCGGTGCGACGGGCCGCCGACGCTTTCTAATGAGTCATTTTTATTCAGGCGATAAGGTCAGCTACCCGCGGCGGCTTAAAAGGCCCTGAGGAGCTCTGGAGTGCCAGCTATGAGATGCCAGACAGGCGCAGAGAGACGCTGGAGATGCGAAGAGAGGGGGGGGGGGGGCGAAATTTGGCACAGAATAAATAAAAGGTGAAAAAAAAATCTATATTATAAAGAAAACATGACAAAAAGGAAAAAGAGGCGCATGTATGAAAGATGGGCTCCATTTCAAAAAAGGCGTCCCTCCTGTCTGCCTGCCTGTCTCTCTGCTGCTGCTGCTGCTGCTGCCACTGCCGCCGCCGTCACCGCCGCTGGAAGACTGGGCGTGAACTTTCAGAGGCTTTTTTCCTCCTGGTTCCTTTCTCTCTGCGTCTGGGTTGTGTTAATGTCAACTGAGAATAGCTTCTGAGGCACGTGTGAAGTTCAAATCTCCGCTGTTGGCTGGCTGAGGGCTTTTTTTCTTTTTTTTTTTCGTGTGGGAGCACCGGTGTCAAACAAAGACACGGTGGCAGCTCAGTTCAAAACAAGCTGTTCATCTCACACACACACACCCCCACCACCCCCCCCCCACCCCCTGCGTGCTCTCGCTCTCCTTGTGTTCTTTCAGGTTTACACACGGCGAGCAGGCGAAATCCCTCAACTGTTGTCGGAGCGAGCCTCCACCTGGACTTAGATTTCTGTCTCAGTAAGCATTTTCAGGTATTAATTTATGTGGTGCTGTCTATTAGCCCCGGTTTTAATAAGACTTGACCCCCCAGGTGAGTGTAAACGTCCGAGCTGGGGAAGATTAACAACACTTAAACACGTGTTTTCTTTTCTTGGAAGGGCCTCAAAGTCCCGCCGTCGGACGCCTAAACAACACTACATTCTGAATGCTTTCAGCTCAAGAGCTCCTTTGAGGATGTGACACCGAACCGGCGCGGCGAAGGCCTGCCGCTCGCCGCCCACTGACCCACAACAAACGGCAAAGGATATTTTTCTCGATCGCCCGTTTCCAAGATGGTTAGAACCGGACTGGGAGATGGCAAAGAAACCGCCGTGCTGGTGTTTGGCGGAGTCCGACTTGCCAGTTTGTCAAAACAGAGTGAAAGTTCTCATCTTGTTTCAATTGTAACCTTTCACAGTATTCTTTAATCATTGCAATCTGTTTATAGTTCACTGCGAGTGGTTTGAGTGATATGTTTTATTCCTGTTGAATTTACATTGTTCAAACGACTTTTCATGATTTGCTAAAAGGAGAGAAAAAAACACGTCCACGTGTGAGACATTTCCCCTTTAAGACCAAAAAAAAGCTGGTTCTTCGTCTCTTTTTTACCGAACCACAAGTTTTGGTTTAATTCTGCAGGAAGTACAGAAACCAAACGGTTTCCAGGCCTTTTTCTGGTTTTTCACAGTCCACATGCATCATTGATGTGAAGCAGTTTGTTTCACTGGCTTGTATTGCTCGAGTATTGCACTGCATTGTGGGGAGCGACGCACACTCCTGCCAGAGCCCCTTTGTCGGAGTGAAACAGACTCAGACTCACCGTTGGAGTTGGTGGTTCCATCGCCGTCCAGCTGTCGTTTCTGTGCTGTCCTAAACTCCTTGAGGGAGAGGTAAAGCACCTTTCGCATCACCCGCTCCTCCGACCACGGGATCCCGTCACTGTCGTCCTGTGAACACATCGAGAGGGAGAAAACACGTCAGTACAAGGAGGACTTAAAGACAGAGACACGGTCAAAGTTGATTCCGACTGACCCTCTTTGTTTCGGGACATTTCAGAGACAATTAGAAGGCCCACAAAAGGAAAATCACCCTCGTGTGATGAATTGGTGAAAAGTTCATTCATGAAGATATGATCTCTGCAGGTTGCAGGGTTGTTTATGTTCAGGTTTCCCTTTGTTTTTGTTGCCAGACAACAGCAGAGCCATAAAAGTGCGACTTGAGGTCAGGGTCAGGAAATGCTCGCGGACCGGCTGTGATGAGGTGAACAAAACAAACCACCTCTCACAAGTTCGCGTCAACCTCGTGTGTGATTTTGGCTTTTTCTAGCAAACGCTCAGCAGTTTGGAAAGGGTTTGTTTACACCATGTGACCGGCTGACAATTCCTGCTGCCTAATTTAGTATCTTAACCCGCGGAGGAATCGAAGTTTATTGGATGTTTTTCATTGGATTCGGGGCCAGTCGTAAAAGTTTTAACGGCTGTGGTGACAAGAAAAACATGACAAAGATGAGCTGCACCGTGAATCCCCCCGTGACACATTGTCCTGGTTGCATCCCTCTCCTCCCTTTCTTACTATATGGTGACATTAACGTGCCACAACATTAGCATAACATAGCATTAGCTCGCAGCGAGACAGAGGGTGAGGCATTAGCATAACAATACATGAAGGGCTGCGTCTCCCCACAATGCCATGATAGCCGCGTGCTACGGCGCTGAATAGGTAGGAAGCAAATGCAGAAAGCATCATGGGACTGCGAGTTCATGTGGTGCTAATCTCTCCCGGGGAGTCTGAGACAAAAGATGTTGTTGTCAGCAGGAGTCACAAACAATAACACACAAACAGAACACTTCCTCTTTCGCAGACATCCGTCAGCATCGATACAAGAAACAAGGTCCTGATGGCTGAAAGTATCCCACGAATAAAAGCTGGGATTCATTCGCACTGTTGTTGGGATTGAGAGGGGTTTTTTTTACAGCTTATTAGAGCAAACTATTTCACTGCAATAAAGCACCGTTAAAAGCATTATTAGCAAGTGTTCAATAGCAATAACTGTTCTTGTAGCCCCTCGCTGCCTCCACTCATTGCTTTGGAAGCTGTGTTTGATGTCGAACAACACTAATGACTAAAGGAAATGAGATTAGGACACGAGCAACAACAAAGCGTTATTAATAAATAATGGAAAGTGGGAAAAGCTTTTCTCTTGTCGAGCCATGGGGCGAGTGGATTTTCGCTTTTCAGTTTAAGAAAAGAAAACTCTATCTTCCTTAATGCAAGAAAAAAGAAAGAAAAAACCCTCACTGTATGCTAATTAATTCCGATAAAGGTGTCTTCCTGACACTGTTAACTCATCCCTGGGAGCGCACTGCCTTCTGTCTGGGTTGCAAGTAACTATAAGAGGCAGACGCGAAAGGAAAGCGTGTGTGGGAGAACGGCGCGCTGATCGCCCGCTTGACTCAAATCATTTCAGTTGGCTCAGCAAAGCGGCTGGCAGACATGGCAGTGACATCAGTGCCAGGTGTATTAAAATCCCCCGACCTCAGACGGAAAGAGTCACGCCGCGACGCTTTATTGCTGCTCGAACAACGAGATGGCGCTTACGGCGTCCCATTAGGAGCACTTTTTCCCCACGCTGAGAAAAAGAGAGAAATAAAAACACAGACGCTGAAATGACTGTCGTCAAGTATTGCAGACGCCGAGTTTGAATTGTGTCCATGTGTTTGTGTGTCCTAATTTGAGACGTTTTCCTGCAGCCAGCAAACAGAACAGCACCGAAATGAACGTCTATCGCACGGCGCCACAGATCTTCTCTCCAAGATGTCCTTTTTCTACACAATAAACGTGTACAGCTCAGATTTGATGATGGATAACAACCAAAAAAAATAAAACCGAGTCCTCTGATCAGCGCAGAGGATTCGCTGCTAATTATAGCAACATCACAACAGGGTGTGTGCAAATGTGTGCTTGCGTTTGCCTCAAAGATTTGAAGTTAGGCAGATTAACTGTAATGACTTGATGCCAAGGTGACTTTTCTGAGCGGCTTTTCAGTCGAAACTTTATTTCAAACAACTGATCCGTCGTTTGTCTTGCTGTGAAGTTTAAAAAAACAAAATCAAACAATGGCTCCGTCTCATCACTCATTATGTGCAGCAAATTATGAAGAGTTTAGATCAATGTTTTCACTCAGAAATGGGGATGTTTTTGAGATCAGTAAAAAAAAAAAAACAAGACAAGGTCAAAATATGATGGAAAAAAGTTTTGAGTTTGATCCAAGGTCTCGCTTTTTTAATTTGGTGATTTCTTTAACCGCATTTCTATACAATATTTGAGTTTAAAATGCATCATTGCTCCTATTGGAAACTGTGATCCTCCTGAACACGTGTTTTCTGTCGCAGCCTCACAGCGCAAGCAAGCGTCTAATTCAAAGTCAGGGAAGGTTTTCAACCTCCCAGCGGCTCCATTTAAAGCTACAGGTGGTTTGTGAGCCACACGTCACTTGTAATATACTAATGGATTTAATTTACCCTCTCAGGCAACATAAAACACCCTGTGATTAAAAACAAACCTGTCACGACTTCCACTGCTGATCCTTTTGTGACAATGTGACAATATTGACAAGTCGGAAACTTCCGCTTGTCGACTTTGCCTCTGTAGTTTCGTTTCTCCTGCAGACAAAAATATGCTTTTGCATTGTTTTGATTTCTCAGGTCTGCTCGGGGACCTTGGGGATAAGACCTGAACCGAGCATCCAAAGTAGAGGAGGGGGGCCGGGGGGCTGGGTGGGGGTGTAGATATTAAAATCTTTGTGTCTGCACATGATGGAGCTGATAGGTGACAGCCATGTCTGCCTGCGTATCGTACACATTCTGGCAGACGCACGTACACACATATATATGAGCATGCCCGCGCGCACGCACACACCCGCAAGCAAGCCGGCCGGTCTGTGCAGTGATGCTTCGCAGCCTCTGACAGAGGTGGATAGGGGATGTTGGTGTGTAAAGCGGAGTTCCTCATTACACTGTCACACGTGAACACGCAGGCATGTGCGCACGCACACGCATGCACACGCACACACACACACACACACAGAGGGCGGAAGTGCAAGTCTTCAATTATGCCATTTTCTACTGTACTTAATGTCAACTAATCCATTCTCTCTCTCTCTCTCTCTCTCTCTCTCTCTCTCTCTCGCTCTCGCTCTCCCTCATTCACTCTCTCTATGTGTGTGTGCGCATGTGTGACTATACGCATGTGCAAAAGTCTG
Source organism: Malacoctenus gilli (assembly GCA_032164315.1). Taxonomy (NCBI): domain Eukaryota; kingdom Metazoa; phylum Chordata; class Actinopteri; order Blenniiformes; family Labrisomidae; genus Malacoctenus; species Malacoctenus gilli. The sequence continues at coordinate 9,554,832 of JASSRZ010000054.1, read as the reverse complement.
CCAGGTGAGCACCAATTACCCAGACAGCTCACTAGCAGTCACTCAGTCACGGTGTGGCACAAGGCCAAATGTACAATGACACACGCACACACACACACGCGCACGCACACACACACGCACACGCACGTACGTACGTATGCATGCACACACACGCACGCACACATAAACATGCAGCATTGACAGTCAGACTGGGAATCACAAACAATGAAAACATTCAGCATCTATGGTTTCACCACCTGACACACACACACACACACACACACAAACACACGTATGCCGCACAGAGCTGTACTGACAGGGAAAGAAAAAGTCTTCCCTTCAAGAAAGTGACCGAAGAGTTCAACTGCTTTTCTTCATCGTGGTGCCACCGATATTTCCTGCTCGGTGTACACAGAGCAACAAGCGCCGGGAGGGGAGAGGAGGAAAATGCTGACTGACTTTTTGAGGAGGAGGAAACGAGTGACAGTTGGGAGCGCTGCTCTCTTTCCTGCGCTTAAAACCTCACCATTTCTTCTGTCTCTTTACGCAAGATCAATCGAAAGGTTTACACAGCCGCTGCTCGGCTGCAGGCCGACTATTTGACCTGCAAGTCAATGTGCCATCTGTTTTTGGCCGAGGCCTCCCTCTGCCTCCAACGGATTCCCAGCCACAAACGCCACTCCAGGTGTAAAAACTGAGAGTTGACGGCAGAATCCCTCTGAAGACATCCGCCCTATCACAGGACGAACGGGAGCGTCGACTCAATGAACAATGAAAACAAAACACAGCGCTGCATTTCAGGTTTTTAAGTCAAACACTGCTGCGCATATGTGGGTGTGTGTGTGTGTGTGTGCTTCTGAGGTAATGCCAGAACACTTCAGAGAGCGCTTTTACACAGAGAGCTACCTGGCACTGACACACACATCTCCACCCCGACCAGCTCCCATCAGACTAGCAGAATTCCACTAATGAGCACAGGGACCCTTACAGTGTGCGTGTGAGCGTGTGTGTGTGTGTGTGTGTGTGTGTGTGTGTGTGTGTGTGTGTGTGTGTGTGTCTGTATGTGTGTGTGTGTGTGTGTGTGTGTGTGTGTGTGTGTGTGTGTGTGTGTGTGTGTGTGTGTGTGTGT
>JASSRZ010000054.1:9529699-9546007 GCA_032164315.1 Malacoctenus gilli | reverse complement strand
TGTGTGTGTGTGTGTGTGTGTGTGTGTGTGTGTGTGTGTGTGTGTGTGTGTGTGTGTGTGTGTGTGTGTGTGTCCCGGGTTGCCCTCTGTTGGCCCTGGTGCATGCGCACACTCGCGAGTAAGTCACTGGAGGCTTCGTCTAACTTTGTGTGTGCAACTCTGCACTCGTGCTGCCGCGGGGCGCGTGTGCATGTGACTGGACATGCGGCTGCTTGCAGTGGTGCGAGGATCCAGACCATAAACAAACGCAACCTCAGCTGAGCTGAGAGGAGACGAGAGCAAGACAAAACATTGGCTGTTGACACCGAATCCGCTTCGTCTGCGAGTGCATTCACAGGTCGACGGCATAAACATAGAAAGCTCAGGTTTGACATTGATTTCTATTCAGGGCGCATCTTTCTGCCATCTGACAAGGATGTGCAAATACTTCAGTTTGATCACAAAGGGCCTTAATCGGACTTTTAGCTGTCTGACTGCAGTTTTCCAAGGTACTGAATAAAATGTATCAGCTTTAAAGTGTTTTACGAACAATCTTCATGGGAAGTTAAAGAAATTGTTCCTTCGTCTGTCATCTAATGCCAGAGAATTTAGAGCTTTAAAGAATAAAAACCTCTATGGTGAGGCTGCTTTTCAGAGCAAAGAGACCCATTTTCCTCCAGTGTGACTGGGGCTGATGACAGCAACAACGGAGGAGCTTGTACGGACCATGTAAGGTCAAGTCTCTCTCTGGCTGACAATCTCACTAACAAGCACGCCGCAACACAGCGCTCTCCCTCCACTGTACGCACGCACACGAGGGTACACACAACTGTCTCCGAAGGACTTAAAAGCTCACGCTACACAAGTGCCTGTCTGGATCATTACAAGCTCTGTGTGTGTGTGTGTGTGTGTGTGTGTGTGGGTGCTGCGCTGTGAACATGCAAACATCAGGGCACAGAGGTGAGGCAACCTGCAGTCAAGGCTATACGTGCATGTGCACGTCTGACTGTGTGCACAATAGCAGCCGTGGGTTGCTAATTACATGCTTTCAATGGAGCCTGCATGCGTCTCAAAGGAACCGGCCAAAAGGCAAGAAAGGAAACCTCCTACACGTCATCGACTTCAACTCCAGCAAACACTTTAGCGCAGCCAGCTCCAGCTGAACGCGGAGATGCAGCAAACTAAGCCGCAGTCACAATGTATGTCGAGTGTTTACTCTTAAGTGTTTATATCTTTCATGGTTAATGAGCGCTGCTCTTAGCAGCACGTTCGTTTCTCTTGTCGGAGCATTCCAACACTGAGATAATTGCACAGCATCACTTTTATTTTATAGATGACTCAGTTATTTAACAGACCCTCGTTGCTGCGATTTGAAAGACTCAATCTGTTGTGATGAAGCCACAAATATCACTTGGGTGACAACTTAATTACCCAATTTGACAAAGCAAAATTAAATCCCTCAAGCGCCGCGTCTATTCAACGATTGCGGCGCGGCGGCGAGAGCCCGCGCGCGGCCTGGTGTTCGGCTGACGTCAGCGCAGCGGTTCAGGGAGGAGAGGCTGGCGCTTTCTGCGCCGGGTCAGTCGTTATGCCTGTTTTCCCTGTGTTGCCGCTTTCCCTCACCGAGGTTACTCAATAGCAAACGGCAAAACGTGAAGGGGCGCGTGTCCAAATGTCAGGCAGGAATGCGAGGCACATACATTGTTCCTGGGCTCGCCTTAAAGCTCCTGGTATGTGCGAGTCTTTCATCTGGAGTGAGCGCGTACATCCAATCACAAAAGTGCTCTCACACACACGCAGGCACACGCGCGTGCGCTGAGAAGTCTGCCATTATAATGCCAAACCCACATGTGCTGGCATTAATTGAAAACAACAGGGGCCACAGTAAACATATGTTGGATGTGACAGACTTCTGCAGAGCGAAGGGCTTTTTTCTACTGGATGCACACGCCTGCACACTCCACCGTGTAACCGTGTACACACAGACACATGACCGAGTGTTTTGTTCAGCAAAATGGCCGCTTTGTGGCCTCTCCGAGCCCTGCTACATACCAATGAGCTTTTTTCACTCAATTTGGCAACAAAGACCCAACTTATGTGTTCTCAGTTATAAGCCTTTTTGAAAAGGCAGCTGGGTTTAGCATGTAAGACCTCAAACGAGTGTTGATGTCCTACAAGATGGTAATTCGCCGACATGGAGCGAAGCTAAAAAGCAGCGTTTTTGTCTTGTTAAAATTCCCAATCAAAGCCAGAGAACTTTGGTTCCATTATGAACCTGTAATATAAATAGAAAGGAGTGGAAAGCCCTCCACAATTTCCCTGTCATATCTACACAAACACACACACGCATGCACACACAACCCACACCTAAAATCTCAGTTATTTACTGCCTCATTCAAAAGGCTAAGCTAGTACACCGGCAAAGTGCTAGGCAAGCACTCTGTAATAAATCCATAACCGTTCACAGGGGAATGGAAAAATCAGTGCAACCTCTTGTTCACGCAGTCTCTGGCCATTTGACTCTCTTTATAGCAGTCCAGATGCATTCTGTTTATTTACCCAGACGCTGTGGCACAATTTAACCCAAATGAGGGGAATTAAATCAGGCCTCGCGAAATCACTTCTCTTCCAGGTCCTCCTTTTTGTCTATTAAATTGTCATTGTTGGCCGGCCTTTCACGGGACGCGGCTCTGCGAATGTATCACAAAAGGAGCAGCGCCGAAAAAGACCGGGGGGAAAGACCGAGTCAGTCTTGCAACACATGGGGACGAGTGTGGGGTGGGAAACCCGCGCAGGATGAGCAATGATTTTTCTGAAACATGCAGCGTGTTCGACCAAAGTTATGTGGGTACATTGTGGTGCTGCTGGAAAAAAGCACTTAAGTAGCTCTAAGAGCGCAGCTCAACACAAAACATTTCATTCAATACAAAGTCAGTGTGTGAAAGGGAAGAGAAACCTTCACTGTCATTCGGAAAGGTTTTTCTTTCAAAGGATTCCACCAATTTCTAAACAAAGACCACATGCGGGGCGAGAGCTCCACATCGACTCACGTCCTGCGACTTTAAACAGAAAGGTCCAGCTGAAAGGTCGAGGGGTTAGGGGCAAGCAGGTGGCCGGAAAGGGGTCAAAGTTGACCTCCCGGTAGACACATCAGTGGGCCGGCCCTAAGCCACTCTGCTCAAAGCACCTGTCAATCACAGTCACTTATTTACCATGCGTCGATTTCTGTTGGCCCCTGGGATCGGGCGAGTTATTCCTCCCCGGCCCCCTCACCCCCAGCCGGAGCCAGATAAGGGCCTCTTTACATGACAAAGTGCTGTGGAAGACCCGGGCTGGGAAAAGAAAGAGCTTCCTTTCAGTTGCCGATGGGGAGAAAATCCTCTGCCCGCGAGAGGTTATGGTCACATGGTTTTTATCTAAAACTGGGAGCTGGAACGGGAATTTTTGGGACCCTTTGATATTCATTCCTATCAAGTTACTTGCAGTGGCCTGATCTCCATTTATCGAAGCGCTCACATGCCAGTTATGTTCTGCAACAACGTTGTTAATCCGCAGAGCTTGAAAAACAATGTCCTGAGAGCTGTTTGATTTATTCTCTCATTCAGCCCTGATTTGAAGTCACGCGGTTTCACTGAAACAGCAAACATTCAATTAGAGCGGCCTCGCCTGCACTCTGACCTCTTGAACAACTTGGGCCAAAAAAGAAAAAAAATGGAGAGGAAATCGGAGGTAAATCAGGAAAAAGTAAACAAGTAAAGGAAACACTGCAGGACACATCCCAGGCCTCTAGGTGGTACGTGCACACAAAACGAAGGCAAGAAGAAGAAGAAGAAGAAGAAGAAGAAGAAGAAGAAGAAGAAGAAGAAGAAGAAGAAGAAGAAGAAGAAGAAGAACTTGTTCTATTCAAGACTTAAGTGCCTTAAGTGCCTAGCTTCATTGTGGCTGGTGATCCAAGTTTTGCCGTAATCGACTGCACACTTGTATGGTAAACTTGGCGCTCCTTCAAAGCAGCCAGAAGACAGAGGCGAGTCGCGTTCTCCTGCCTTCAAATGATCTTGAAATCACGAAGATGTTTTGGCGTGTGAAAGCGAACATTTTTGAAATAGAGAAACAAGATGCGAGAATGGGAAGCTTGGTTTTTCATGGTTCACACAAACTGGCAGGCAAACAAGGCGTCTGTTGTTGTGAGTGAAATTTTGAGGGGGGGGGGGGCGAAAAAGGGAGGAAATATATTAGTACAGAAAAGATGGGGGATTTGGGGGCTTCATTTTGTTTGGAGTCTGAGCTGGAGAAACTCCCATTCGAGCCATCTGCTCATGTGAAAGCAATCGCAAGAGTCAGACGGTTTCTGCCAGCGAGAAGGGAGAAGAGGGGGGGAAAAAAAGAGGAAACGAAGGGATGTCACAGGGGAGCGGGTCGGAGAAAGAGCGGGAGGGAGGACAGGTAGGCTTTGTGTCTCCGGTTTCCCTTTCTATTCATTCACCCTGGTTCCTTTTTGGCCTCGTGGGGAGACGGTAACCGGAGAGGGTGTTAGAAATGTCTTGCTGCTCGGATGCTGTCATCTGTAGACAGAGGAAAGTTCTGTATGCGGCTCGTTTTGTGAGGACGGAGGAATTCAGTCAGCTGGCATCTGTAAAGGACAACAGAGCCCCGCTGAATATCAACAGCCCTCCGATTTCAAAGAGACGTGTCACATTTGCAGCTGAATGTCTCGCGACGGGCTTCAAATGCTGCAGCCGTGCCACCAGGAGACCAGTGTGAGCACGGGCTTTGATTAGCCCCACGCTTGTCACATGCGTAATGATATGTGCGAGGCAAACTAATTAAATTTCGTCAGGTGTTTTGTGTCGTGACAATCTGACACCAGCTGAATGTGAATTCTACTAAATAATGGCAAATATCCAGGATTCGCTCTTGCTATTAAGCTTTCGGATTCGTTCGGCAAACACAAAACAATTTGCACCGCAAGGAAAATAATTGTTTACAGTCCTAAAGAGCGCTGATAAAACAGTTGATTGCTCCAGCGCCGCTCTGTCAGAGAAGCCGTTTAATTCCCGGCGAGGTGAAGTTGTGATGAAAAGTGGCTCCACACACCTGCAGGTTTTCCTCCTTGGGGAAGTTGATTTTACCCCCCCCCCCACAGCCCCTCCCCCCTCCTCCCCCTTTCTTCTCCATATTTCACTCAGACTTCTCAAATGCGCACAAATCTCCATCCGTCACTGACAGCGTGGCAAAATAAACAATCATAGCGCAGATCAATCACTGTCTGTTTAATGCCGCGCGGCGCCGACGCTGCAAGGTGGCGAGCTTTAACGCGGCGCCATGTGTGCTCACATACATCCACGGTTGTATGCGTTCAGTCCGCATATTGCTTCTGTGTGTGGAAGCGGGAGCCGTCGCCGAGAAGTTAAACAGCACAAAGCAGATGGCATTTCTCTCTGTGCTTCCGCGGATAAGAAGTCCGACCCAAAAAGAAGAGGAAAAAAGCATGAAAGCAAATTATATACGAGCGAACTACACAGAGAACGTCTTCATTGAATTCGTGACACAATCGTCCTTTACCTTCATGTTAATAAAATTCATTTAAAGTGTAATCTGCCACCTCTGAAGGCGGCAGACAAAAGCCGCGTTCAGATTGGGATCCTGCCTGACGCTGATTACCCGAGCCGACACAGAAACATTAAACACTACTGTAAATGTGGCCGCATCAGGCTGGGCGCTGATATCAGTGCTGCCAAGGCTGATCCCGTCTTTAATCTCGACCTTAGATCTGTGCTCTCTATCACCGTGTCTGCTTTATACCCAAAGTCTACTGGCCGTCATCACCTGGCCTTCCCTCCTCTCATCTAACACTTCATAAAGACCATTCATCCCACCATCCTTTCATCCGTCTATACCAGGGGCCTCGTTAATCCTCCTCTCCATCCTGACCCTGTACTACTCTACTGGACTGGGACAAACTTCAAAGAAAGTGAGGGAGGGAGGGGGGAGAGAGAGAGACAGATAGAGAGAGAGAGATAGAGAGAGAGGGAGAGAGAGAGAGAGAGACGGCGTGGGTCTGTGTGTTAGTGAGTGTGGGTGTGTGTGGTGTGAAAGAGGGAGAGAGACAGATTGGGTGGGTGGGCAGCTGTGTTGTGCTTGGCCTACACCACAAAGCCTTTAGAGGACAAGGGCCCACACACACACACACACGCACACATGCAAACACACACTCGCACACACGCGCACGCACACACAAACACACACACACACACACACACACACACACACACACACACACACGAACACACACACTGCCTCTCTCAAAGAAGTGATGAACTGACTAATTTAGAATTAGTAAAAACAAGTTTTCGCTCAGTAATTTTGCAAATGTCACAGCAGGAGTTGAATATTTGCATTTTTTCGGAAAATATCGGGTAGGTTCAATAAACATTTTGTTCAATAAACTGTCAAACAAGCACAAAAAGAATTTAATGTATGAAAAAGCTTGTAAAAACACATTAAATTGTTGGCACCATGCCCATGTAGGTATTAATGTGACACATCTATCAATACACAAGCGCAGTAATGCGGAGGAGTTATCAATGACAGGGGCACGTCAGCTTCCCATGGGGCATTGTGCCATTTAACCAGTTGGAGTAAAGTTCCAGTGCATTGCCCTGCTGATGAACAGCCATTAGCTGGACTGGTACACAGTGTGCTGAGCAGCGGCCCGGCCCCTCCGCTGGCTCTGCTGTGCGGTGTCGGGGGATGGGGGTTGGGGGTTGGGGGGTGCTAACAGGGGGGTTATGGGGGGCTTTGACAGACAGGCCTCAGCTAAAAGTGTCAGCCTGTGTTGGAAATAAACTCACACACATGCATCAAATAACACGCAAAAGCGCACGCACACGCACACGCACACGCACACGCACACACACACACACACACACACACACACACACACACACACACACACACACACACACACACACATACACAGAGCGCTGCTGATGACAGCTAAGGGAGCCTGACATGCCTGCCACCGCCACCGGTGGATATATGTTTATTTTATTAACCTGCCACAGACTCAGCGGGAGGAGGGGAGGTGGAGGGGAAGGAGGGAAGACTGGATGTGTGTGCGCGCGCTCAGCGACCTGTTACCGTGACTTAAAATGCATCCATTAATCTGAAGGTTGCGAGCTTTATATATGTGTATATATATGTATATTTGGGGGGGTAGAGTTCTTCCTTTCTCTTCCTGAGTCCATGACAATACATCAAGTGGCTGATTTTCACAGCTGGGAGGTATTTCGGAATGAAATTACACTTTGTGTCAGACTGTGACCTATTGTGTCCAGATACAAACGCCACACAAACTGTTACAACTGTGGCCCAGCTTCACCGTTGATGTAACAAAAGCACCAAAGGGGTGAATTAAAAAAAAAAGGTGGATGGGAGCAAACACCACATGGCATTCGACTGGGATTCATTGTGCAAACATGTTTCCTTTTTACGTTGGGAAACTGTCACATTTCAGAACGCAGCTGGTTCGACTCGCCTTCATGAGAACACGGCGAACGCACGTTTCTCAGCCTCACGAGCGAGAACGCCGTTCACACGATCTCCTGGATCTCCTGAAATGATTTCAGACGGTCACATGTCGACGGAAAGAAAAAAAAGAACAATCTGAGGAGTTTATCGAGTTCTACCGGTTCATCTCGCCTGACCGCATTGATGACACAGACCCGCAGCATCGCGCTAACTGCCGGCCCTTATCACCGGACAGGCTGGTAACTGACACCCAGCCGTGCGTGGCGCACCCTGCCTTGATGCCAGCTCGTCCCGTTACACATATTATTGACTCTTTTTCCTGGTGGGACTCTCAATGGAGTGTGCATGTGTCAGCGCTCACAGCTCCACGGCCCCTAATTGATTCATGTGCTTTAATAAAGATTGGAAAGGGGGCGGGGGGGGGGATCTGCCCGGAGGAATGCACCTGCCAGACGAAATCAGCAGACAAGAAGCGGGGACAGCGTGGAGCTTTTAGAGCCTCCGTGACACCCGGACGCAACGCGAACAGACTGGCCCCAATGCGTGCGAGTGGGACGGACAGTTGCAGCTGACGCGGGTCCACATGCGAGGACAGCGCCGGTAGGAAAACCAGGCTCCTCTGTGGTGAAGGACAGAAGACAGAGTGTGCGAGCCCGGTGCGGGTCAGCTGTTGCGCTTGGCCCCGTTTCCCTCTGGCAGCCCTGGGTGGCTTCGCGGCACAGTGGAGCACAGTCTCACAAACTTATAAAACAGTCCGTGACAACAGAAACAAAAAGAAAGTCAGCACTGTAAATGGACTTGGCTTCTTTCTGCAACGTGCTGAATCCAAAATACTTCACTTCTGGCCGACTGGCCCGAAAAAAAAAGCTTTTCCATCGGCGGCCATATAACACGCAGCACCTTTCCAAGAAATTAGGTGCCATCAGTGTAAGTAGCTTTAATTGCACCCAATGTACCGTTTAAAGCAGACCTGGTGTTTTCAAATGTCTTCAGTTGAGCTGCGTGATTTACAGTGAACTCATAAAATGTACCATTTAATTTAAGCTGATGTTCTGTTAGCAAGCGCTCACAATCGCTTTCCTGTAGTAACCCGGCGAGAAACCTTCAGCAGCTTTATTTCTTCTCTGTCATTTATAACCGGGGACTGGAAAAGGAGCGGAGAGAGTGAGTAAGAGGCGAGACCAGCAGAGAGGCATTAGAAATACAAGGGCATAATTGCACGCCACTCGCAATCAACTTGAATGCTGCTTTTGTGATGCTTTAAAGTGCAGAAAAAGTGTGCTAAAGACCTCAGAAATATAGCATCAAATCAGGACGCTGTGCACAATTCTTTCATCACCACCAGCAACGTTTTTTTTCTCCTGGAATTAAAGCAATTGTCAACTTACATTAGACCAAGAAAGAGGAATAGCAGTTGAAACAAAGAAGCACGTTTGTGTATTCAAGGAAATGATGGAGGGGTTGGATTTTACTATGGTGGCTCACATCGCTGAGTGTGGGTACGAAAAAAAAGGTAAAAAGCTTTTCCTTCCAGCACATTAATATCTAAAATCACAAGGACGTCGGGATTAATGGCAGGCTCCGACTGAGGTACCGAACCTTGTCCTGTCTTCTCAAATTATTCAGGCAAGATTTTCACAGTGATATATGAGGGACCAGATATGAAGTCGAGACATTTCTCAGCACGAACGCTACACATGATCTCACCAAGTCTTGTTCCTTAAATCCCACCAATTTCAAACTAATATTTCCCGTGAAAAGACTCCAACAATCCAGCGGAACATCTCAGCGTACGAGTGTCGCACTTTCACCTCGAGTAAAACGTTCAGCAATGAAATATCACCTCCGTTACTCCATTACACCACATTACAACCACTGCTTGAATGTAGCCCAATTAGCAGAGTGTTAGAAACTACAGCACGAGGGCCGTTCTCTCGGTCCAGACCGAGCAGCCAAAGGCTCCTTTGCCAAATAACAAATGCTTGTTCAATTACATGAACCTGCCAAAAAATGGTCATAAATATTGCTGTAGGCAGACAGGCAGGCGGGCAGGCAGAAAGGCGGGCAGGCAGAAAGGCGGGCAGGCGGGCAGACAGGCCTGCTCGGGAAACAGCCTGGAGCCAAAAAGGCCTGCTGGCCTTCACAGAGTCTGGTTGTTCCTCCCGAGACTCTCAATCGCCTTAAACGTGATCTTGTCTACCTGATATCATTCTTACATGATTTCCTTCAACCAAATTCACCGAGTGCATCAAAAATCAATCCATCTTTCGATCTTTTTTGCTCGATTTGTTTCAACTGAGCTTTGAGTTGCCTGCAGCTGAACAAGCGGGTTAAAGCATCAACAGGTCTGCCACGATAACACAGACAATTACACACAAACACACACAATCACACCTGTAATCCAGAACCACCAGCTCAGCTCACCAAACAACCACATCTTTGTGATTGTAAAAAACAACTTGCGGCAGAAGCTTCAGGCACCAGAGAAGAAGTTGCAGACTAATAAAAGACAGACGTCAGCCACTGAATTCACAAGCTGGAATAACAGGATGCACAGGCTTCAAATGCCCACAGTAATCAGAAATATGTGCAGGCTCGCGCACGCCGACGCGCACACGCTCGAAGTCGGCCAGACTGGCGTCTGCTGCCAGTGGTGGGAGTGAGGTAACAGAGAGAAAAGGAAGAGGGGGGGAGTCATACAAGCATCACGTCCAAGAGGCGCCGCCACAACGGACCCCTGAGTGAGGTCATCTTTTTCCTGCGGTTGTCATTTCCATCCATATAGCTCAGTGGGCCCCACCTTCCCCCTAATGCCTTCTATCTATTACCACTCAGCACATCAAGATGAAAGCAGCTAAATATACACGGAGGACGAATCCTGATCAAGAGGGAACCTGTGTCTGTCGTTCAGTGCTGCAAAAAACCTACGACTTCTGCCTGTTTTGCAGGGATGGTGGGGGGGGGTGGTCTTCTGGTGCTTGATGAGATTTAGGAAAGCTGGAGGGGACGAACGAGCTGCGAGGCCAACGCGTCCAACCGTTTCAGTTTCAATAAACTTCTTGCGCTTTTAAAAAATGTTGCCTTGGGTTCTTGATAAATGAAGTGTCGAGCAGCCGCTGGTGGTATTTCACGTGTGGCGGAAAAAAGAAATATTCAGCAAATTTAGAAATTAACCTCCCTGGGAGTCGACGCTTGCTGGAGGAATTTTTTCGTTGTTTTAAAGGTCAAGTCGACTGCATGGTTAAATACGGCACATGGGTGGAGTTTGTCAGCTGTTTCAACAATACGCTCATTAGTTTGGTGTTCGTCCTGCACAACAAACAGCGATTTTAGATCCCATCAAACTTTGATGCCTACTCCTGACTCAACAACACCGGCTGACACTCACACTGATATACAGCACTGTTTTAAAGAGTTTCTCACGGGTAAAGTGGCTTCGTATGCTTCATTAAACCTACTGTGATTCCTGTGGCCCCACTACGTTTATCCAATTTGGGCAGGAAATGACATTGTATTACCGGTACCGGGCCAGGGAGGAGCGAACAGGGGGAGCGGTTGCGGGTGGGGAGTAGGTCAGATTAGATTACGAATAGTCAGAATGGAGTCCCATGAAGACATGAAGAGAGGGACTGTTAAAGTGAATTAGTGAATGAGCGGCAGAGGTGCACCGCAAAGAAGCCCAGCGTGGCGTTACCTGGGCTTTGAAGAGGAAGGAGGGCTGCAACGGAGGTGAAAAAGTGGAAGAGAAGACAGAGAGACAAAGAAAACAGCATGCGGGAAGCAGGCACACAAGCTTAATCACATTAACACTGACTACAGGAAGGATGGAGGGAGGAAGGAGGGAGCAGAGTGCTGTAAGACAAAGCCATATTGGAAATCAAGTCTCGTTCTGTGAGCTAAAAGGTCAGCGTGGTCACTGTGTGTATGTGTGTGTGCACGTGTGTGTGTGTGGGTGTGTGTACTTAACAGGTTGGGGCCACTGGAGAGCCCAAGGTCTGCAAAGTAGAGGAGGTCGATAGTGCATTACCGAGACTGAGGGAGAGAGCGAGGGTGCGTGCGCGTGTGTGGGTGCGGGTGTGTGTGTGTACAAGGTCCTGCCTGTCTATTTGTACTCTGCAGCGGCGGCGGCAGCAGAGGCTCTGTCTCCGCTGGGATTCAACACCCGCCTGTATCAGAGATCGTATGCAGGAGTTTGACAGGAGGGAGCTGAATGAATCGGAAAGCTCAGCAGCATTCATAAAGTGACTTCAGAGAGATATTTATAACCGCACCAATGCCCCCCCCCTTCTCAAAAAAAGGCTCCAGATGCAAAGAAGGAGAGGAAATAAACTCAATATAAACGTAGTACAGATACAGTGTCTCAGCTCTGGTTTGGCCGATTATTACCCGAGCAGACATTACATCATGAGGCGTGGCCTGGAAGCAAAGTGGGACGCTGACATTTGCATGCAGCACCAGTCCAAATCCCAAATTCCCACCCTTTTATGTCAGCGTTAATGATAACTGTCACGGTTTGATCCTCGACTCGAAGCCTTTCTAATGAAGGCGAGACGCCGTCCTTCCAGTTCCATGTGCAGATCGTCATTGATTTGATGAGGATATTAAAGATGGGGAAGCGACAGGCGGGGAGGGGGGGGGGGGAGACGGAGGGAGAGGAGTGGCGACAAAAGCAGAGGAGACGGAGACGTGTGGGAGCGTAGTCACAAACTGACTGGCAGTCCTGCTGAGGGCGAGCAGGAGGTGCGCACGCACACACTCAGTCGCGCGGGCACACTTACACACATGCGAGGCGGGCCAAGGCATCTGTGGTGGAGACCTGCGTGAGTTAGGCTGGGGGAACGGCGAGCAGGCGCGCGCGCGCACACGCACACACACGCGCGCGCACACGCAGGAAGACGAAACTGCAGTGACGAAGAAGTGATCTTGATGTGCAGCCAGTGAGCACGACTTCATATCAACAGAGCTCAGCAACTTGTCAGACGGCCACACTGGCGCAGACAAACACGCAAAGTACAATCACCCAAAGTCAAGCAGGAGAGTGGTGTGTTTCACCATATCCCGGCTAAGTATCACATTTGCACTCGAATACCCGCCTCACTGAAGCCCAGCAGGAGAAATCTGATTACAGCATCGTCTCCGTGTGGAGTCGCATGAAAACAGGCGGCGATACGTGCAGGAGCACCCAGAAAGACACCCCGAAATTCGATGATCTGCTCGTCTATCTTCCGAGAGCATTTGGCAGCGCTATAAACAGTGTCGTATCATGTGTGATACACTGATAGCGTACAGTTGTAAAATTGGAGATCAGCCGCGTGACAAATTTGCGATCCTACACAATTCAAACGTATCCATTTCATTGCCCCCGCTTGTTCTCCTCTGTCTGTTTTCCTCGAGGGAATCCCCCGAAAACCAAGCTCGTCTTTTATGAATCCGAATTTTAATAACTAGGAGACTGCCCTTCTTTGGAGAAGAGACGCTCCTCCACTCCAAACATTTTACATTCCCACAATAAAAGAGGCTGTGGCATAATCCCCCCTCGCCGCTCTCAAAAGCACTGCTGCCTGCTGTAAATCCATATAAGAGCATCAGCGTTTCCGCGCTGTGGTGTAAACTGCATTCCAGCCTTGCCCTCGGTGTCCCCCCCCCACTTTAAAAACACGGGCAAGACACTCTGACTCCAGCTCTGGTCATCCATCTCCATTTACTCCCCGCGAAGGGATCGGTATCTGGATCCCTTTTTTCTCGTTATCCTGCTCCGCCGGGAAGGGCATCTGCATTTATCTTCGGGATCTCCCTTTGACCCTCCTCCCTGTTTGGCAAGCTATTATTAGAAAACATCATCCCACATCAAAACGCCTCGCCCGGGTTCGGGTCTTGTTCATTCACTCACAGACAACTTCCTCCACCAAACTCTGGAGCACGCCTGCTTAATCACGGAACATGTGCACAGGGGAGGGGTGGTGTAAAAGGGGGTGGGGTGGGGGGGGGAGGGTTTAGTCAGCAGGATCAAAGCGAGCGCCACGACGGGACCTAAATACCCAGAGGAGCACGTTCGGGTGAGCGATATGGCGTCGCGACCACATTAAACCCCCCGCCTGGATTTATGGGCCACTTTATTGGGTCTCCACAATGACTCCAGCCAAATGGGCTCTTAATGAAACACGGAAGCCAAGTGTGAGAGACATATGTAATGTATGCAGCGTCACCGGTGGGGGTAAGGGGAGCCCGTGCTTTGATATGGCTGACAGAAACCCCAGCCGGGGAGGCAGAGATGAAGGCGAGCGCGAGGTCAGCTCCGTGTCAGTAGGTGAGCGAGCCGTCTGCGCGAAGATCCGTTTAATATGTCGGCTCCAGCCGCAGCCTGCGCGCACCCGAGTCTCCCGATCCCATCTTCGCATCCGCGTCTCGGAAAAAAAAAGCAGCTTCATCAAGTAAGCCACCAGACATCCTTCCAAGAGTGATTCATAGTTGATGGCATTATTGAGTTTAAGCCCGACATAAAAGTGCGGCTGTGACTCAGACGAGCTGAAGGAGACAGAAGCTCTCCGAGCCACAAATGAGATTTTGATATTCGCCACAGACCATAATGCAACAGTCTGTTTATTATCACCAAAAAGATCCTGAGCTGCTCCTCATCCTTTAAGTGCATTTCTAACCCCGCTCTGTCTGTCTGCGCCGTGCCCACCCAACGAGAGGCTTTCCTCTGGCCATAATGACTATCTGTTGCGAGTGGGATGGGTCAAACCACCAGGCTGAAACCAGAGAGCCGAACAGAAGTCCCCCCCCCCCAAAAAAAAAGAAACCTATCAATCCAAAGCCAAATGGCTTCTCCGTTTGTTTGTAAAGCGTCTGATGTCGGGTCACGTGTCAGGAGTTACAATCACGTCATCAACCTGTCTGGGAAAAACCTCCCAGCCTGATTCAGCCTGTGGAAAGGGACGCTGGAACAACAATCGCAAACGTCTGATGTCTTCGCTAATTCAAATCTGGATCGGTGTCACCGTGCAATGACCTGCTCTAGTTATAAAAATCAAACGGTGATGCAATGGTGAAGGGAGAGGAAAGAGAGAGGGGGAGGGGGAGGGGGAGGGGGAGGGGGAGGGGGGGTGGGTCAAGGTCTGAGTCAGAATCCCCTGAATCACTCCTTCATGTCAACGTCATCACTGAATGAAACTAAGAGGTTTCTCACGAGGGAACGTTTCAGTGCAGCAGGAAAGGCGACGTATGCAGGATTCAGCAAAAAGAGCAGAGACGCAGAGAGCGAAAGGCTGAGGAGGAAAAAAACACTTCGCTAATGGTGACTGTGTGGGTGTGTTGTCATCGAGCGTTGAGAAGCAGAGATGACAGATTTGTTTGGCAAGATAAAAAGGAAAACTAAATTCCGCTGGTCATCGGTGTGGCACCAGCTTTTCCAGGGTGCTTTCGCTGCTTCAACCAGCCACTGAAATGTGCTGAAGCCGTGCGCGAGAGCAGCTGGAGGCCCACAGAAAGTCCACGACGTGATCACAGAGATGCTAAACGCATCCCGCTCTGCCCAAGGAAACCCGATACGAATCTCGGATTTAACCCCACGGTGACCTCTTTCCCTCACGATTGTTGTCTTCCGTAGCGAGAGCGAGAAACTCTCGCCCCGCCGTCCTTGTATCTCTTCCTCCTTGTTAGAATCAAGACGTTTTGCTCTCTCTTTCCGTCTATCACAAACACGCCCACACACACACACACAAGTTGGGCAAGTGCCAGCAGCTGAGAGCCAAGGAGCACATTTCAGCGGGGTAGAGCACGTTTAGGGCTTCAGACGACGACTTAAATAGATCCACCACTCAAATGTCACTTTGCATTGGCCTCGACGTGAGATTGTTGTTCATAGATTCCCACCCCCTCCTACCCCACCGCCACCGCCAAACCCCCCTGTCCCCGCGCCCCCCCTCAAAGGAGCCAAGAGCGCATAAAGACAATCAAATGAGTGCTCGTGCGCGTTTCAGTGTGTGTGTCCTTATCTCCTCTGAGCAGGAGGAACAAGTTCAAAATGATTTGCAATGCATTTATCCTGCCCTAAAAAGCTTAGCAGCCATGTGCATATTGTGTACACACACTCGGTTCTTTTGGCCCAGACAAAGGGTCACTGAAAACAATCAATCATCGGAAGATGCCGGAGAAATATGTTCGCCGTTCCCCTCCGTGAAAATAATCAATCCGCTTCAATCGAGCCCCTTTCTTCTCACACCGGCGAAGGAAGAGAGAGAGAGAGAGAGAGCGCGAGAGAGGGAAGGGGGGAGGGACCCTAAATCAATAGGAGACAAGTGTGTCGCGGTTACAATGACGTAGCATTAGGTGAATGTTTACACGAGGATGGCGAGGTTTACGCTGACATTCCTGGGATTCCTCGAGCTGTGCCTTTGGTCCCTGGGTTCCTCAGGTCCAACCAAAGGGAGAAGGCAGAGCGTGTCCTTTAAAACTCCCCTGCATACATTAGTATTCGCATTGTAATGCGACGGAGTTGGGCTACGTGTGAACTCTGCGTCTACTCTGAGTTGGGAGGGGGGGGGGGTTCTCTGTGATTGTGGGCCTCAAAAACCACAACTCCCAGGAGGCTCTGGGGGATTTATTGACCACTGGGGCAGTCCGGGAGTCTGGAACGAAAAGGGTCTCTAAGCAGACCGACCAGAGGTGGAAAAAAAAAAAGCTGAATTAGTGCAGGAAAGGCCACAGGGGGAGAGAGAGCAAGAGGGTGTGTGTGTGTGTGTGTGTGTGTGTGTGTGTGTGTGTGTGTGTGTGTGTGTGTGTGTGTGTGTGTGTGTG
>JASSRZ010000054.1:9481028-9492518 GCA_032164315.1 Malacoctenus gilli | reverse complement strand
GTGTGTGTGTGTGTGTGTGTGTGTGTGTGTGTGTGTGTGTGTGTGTGTGTGTGTGCGTGCGTGCGTGCGTGCGAGTGCACGTGTGTTCGCCTTCCCCCGGCCTACAGCCATTACCCTGACACGATACCGTGCTCTGTGTTTTTGATCAGGCCGCGAATTCAGCGTTGCAGCCGCGTTACAGGAAACCGCCAGTCGATGATCATGCAAGACATAGAAAGCCAATTGACCTCCATTGACTCCGCTTCAAAGGCCGCATTGACTCTTGTAAATTATTGCGCATCTGGCTGAGCTTTTCTTTACCGGCCAGCTGTGAGGAGATTGATTTCCAGCAGTCTGGAAAAACACAGCTAACCCCAAAAAGAGATTATTCACATAAAAAGTCTTTAACTGAAGGTAAAAAGAAATTCAATTGAGAACTAAAAACAAGAGTTTATCTTGTTGTTAAATGAAAAACCGGCGTTCAAGGCTGAGGGGATTTTTCTGTCCTTGGACCTGAAGCACCAGCATCTTGAGAAAGCTGCTCCTTTGTGTTTTGGCTTCCCGGAGAGGCAGCGAGCGCCAAGATGTATAGATGAGAGGCCTCCCGCACAGGTGCCATGCCAATGCCCTAAATGGTTAAAGTGCCCCAAGTGCCATTCTGCCTGGCAGTGGGACAACTGGCGCAGCGAGGAGGTCCCCCTCAATTACATCACTGTCAGTGAGAGAAAAAAAACAAAAAGGGGACACATCGGCCTCATTTCAGACGGATGCTCTCAGTTCCAACTGAGCAGCCGAAGCGCTCGTGTTGAATTCATCGCTGATTAATTTGACAGTTTTCGCTGATGAAGTTTGATCCCTCAAATTGTAAGATGGAGTTTTATTTCTGCTCGATGTTTTGAGGTGATATTCATTATGAACGTGTGATTTTATGTTTCGTTTATTCATGAGTTTTTAAACTTCCTGAAAAGCGACCCAAAATCCATCAGGCAATGATAATGAGGAGCTCTGTTTTCCTTTATGTCCTCCATCCTGAGCTCCTCTGACTCCCACAATTTTAGTACTTTAACTGTACCCTTGGCTTCAAACCTTGCTTTTGTACAAATACATTACTGTCTTTTTGCTGTTAAAGCTTTTCAAATTGTCTTGTGAACAAAATGTGCAATGCAAATAAAAGCACCTTTGCCTTGAGAAGTGTTTTTTAATCAATATTTATAATTTCTATGTACAGTATGTAATCAAACTACTGATTGTTGTTGTTGTTTAGTCTGTCATATTGTGCTGTGAGACTTCATTTTATAAACTCTTGCTTTAAAAGTTGGCAGAATAAACGAAGTTATTCCCATTTCATAATCATCTTGTTTCTCAGCGCGTGTGCTGCTGCGCATTGTGTCGTCCGTGGCATGAAAAGCAATAACAACAGCCTCCGTTGATTCAGTTTGAGTCACCGGTAAATCCAATTTATCCGCCCGACCCTTTCACATCAGGTTTCAGGGTGTGAAAATGCATTTAGACATAGCATTTTATTTTTCAGTGGGCCAAATGCCATAAAGAGAGCGGCAGCACCTGCTTACACAGCCGAGCGGTCACCTGCGCCGAGCAGAGAGGACCGCGGCGAGGAGCCTCCTTCGGCTCCTTCACCGCGCTCCTCTTTGACAGGTGGAGGTTGGTGACTGTCAGCTCCGCCTGTGCTGGAGGAGACAGATGTCTGTTTACATTCTCTACGCACCGAAACAATGGGGAGAGCAGCGAGACAAGAGGGACGGTGTAAAACGCTGCTGGCGGGGACGGGATCACACAATGGGAACAAACACAGCAGATGATGTCACGATTATTGTGTCGTTGTTCAGCGAGGAGAAGGAAAATAGAAAATAGAGAAATATCAAGGCGCTTGAAAGGAAGTAGAGGGAAATGTTCGGTTTCAGAAACTCAGTCCAACACTCGCAAGTCAACATTGGAGCTGCATCGACTGAGCTGACACAGCTTGCTGTTGTTGTGTTTTTGTTTTGTTTATTCAGATTTAGCTTGATGCCGATCAAAGATCAAGATTTTATTGATGACGCCTCTTGGAACATACAAAAAACAGGTGCATACTTGCGAGAGGCCTTGTGCATGTTCTTATGTATAACCTGTACTCATAACTGATCCGGTTGTAGTCTTGCTGTATAGTGCTTCTTGTTTTATGAATTTATATTATTACATTCAGTTCTAAAACTGTCCTTTTCCAAGATCACTTCCATTCTAGTGAGAAATTACAAGACTTGAAAAAACAACAGAAACACACCACCACCTCCACCTCCAACACAACTGTTTAAAAAAACAGCCTGTTGTAGTTGCTTTATGGATCACACTCTGGATAAAAACATACACAGAGCTTCTTTTTTTATGTTTGCACATGGCAGGTTGAAGCTGTTTGCATAAACGTCAAAGGCACGTGCTGTAGATAGTATGGATTTAAACTGAGGGCACTGTTCACAAGCCTTTATGTCAGAGAAACGAGCTTCCGTCAAGCAAAAAGAGGCTAAATACCCTGTTTCAATTCTATCACTCTATTTTCACTTCTGCCCGTCGTGTTCCAGGAGTAGAAGATGATATTTATTCCTGTTGGTGTCTGTGTGAAATTTTCAGGGGAAGTCGAGCTTCCTCAGTCCTCATTAGCAGCAACGCTCTCCATGAAGTGGAGAAGTCGCTCTCCTTCATGTCTTCCCTATCGCACACAGGCAGCGGCTCGCAGATGGCCAGTCGCGCATCATTAGGCCCGCAAAGCCTGGGCTGCTCGCGCCGCTAAACCATGCAGTCCACTCCAGCCCACAGCTGGACCCAGGATTGTGTGGCGGTGTGGGCGTGCGTGCGTGCGCGCGCGTGTGTGTGTGCGCTTGCGTGTTTGTGTGTGCATCTAATCCACAGGTGCACAGGCCTGCTCCTGACGGAAAAGAGAGCATTAGCCCCGGGCCATGGAGGCACGGAGAGAGGCAGAAAAAAAGGGGCCGGGCCCGCCTGTTTCAAATGCAAATGTCCCGGCCTGTTCCTCACACACAAAAAAAGAAAAAAAGTTTCTCCAGTGGCACAGCTTGTAAAATATAGCACCCTGTGGCTCCATTCAAAGGGTACACCCACTAACCAGGGGCTGCAGAACCACATGGCCCCCCGAAACCACTCACCCATGTCATGAAGGAAAAGTGAGCTCTTTTTTTCTTAGCAGAACAATCGATGAATACGTGCAGGCAAATTAACTTAGCGGTTAAAGTTTATTTAATGTTTTACCCTGGAGGCTGCATGATTTGATGATCTATTATCAAGGAAAAAAAGCTTTTCCACCAGTAATTTCAACATTTATTTTCGCAGAGGACACGTACTGGATTCAGTGTCCGCGACGAAAACAACGACACTGTCTGGGTGACACGGAAGGATTTAAAGTCACGAAAACAAATTGCAGTATCAGGCATTAGTCGGATAAGTTAATGAGTGACTCTGTTTTTGCACCCCAGCAGCTTGCAGGGAGGCAATGCACAGCAAATAGCTGTAATGCATCATTCTCTAACTGTGCCAAGAAGTAAATGGTGGCAGGATCATTGTTTGAAACACCGCTTGATTATTAAAAGGAGACCTTGTTTGTTTCCACTAAACTTCTTCCACATGCTTGATTAATGATTATAAATTGATGATCATTAGGCTTTCAAGCAACAACATTTTTCTCATAATAGTCAGATTAAAAGAAACAACAACTCCTAAAGATATTAGAAAAGTAATTACTATTTCAGGAGGATAGAACAATATCTGTTGCAATATCTCCTCTCTCGGCTTGGCATGTTATTTTTCATTGTGCGATTAAAACTTTCCCATTCTAATGAGATTGTGTTGCCTGCATTCAAATCAAGGTCATATTTTAATCGCACCTCCAAGTGAGGAATCACAGCTTTGTTGTTTTTAACGATCCTCCCAGTCGCTCCAGCCTGCAAACCAAACTTTCCCTGCAAAGTTTGCACGCACAGATGTTGTATCATTACTCACACACTCGTGTGACTTCCCAACGATTCGCGCTCGGTAGGAAGTCCGAGGAGTGTTTATACATCTGCTATGGCTATCACGGCAGCCTGATGGCCAACAGGCCTTCTGAAGCCCGCCTTTGTTTTTAGGAGTCCCTCGACATGCAACTCACTGATACACAAACTAAAGGAAAATGTTTTGCTTGCCATTACTGAGCTGGCACACACACACACACACGTACACACACACACACACGTACACATACAGAAACATGCTCTGTTTGATATACATTTATATAACCTAAAGTCACATCATGAAAATTTAACGTGTGCTCGTCTTTCTATAAACGGCAGCAAAGAGGGAATCCGCATCCTAACCTTCATTTCCTCTTCACAAAGTTGTTGTTGTTGTTGTTGTTGTTGTTGTTGTTGTTGTTGTTGTTGTTGTTGTTGTTGTTGTTGTTGTTGTTGTTGTGCAGCAAAAGTGATAAAAGACCCGCCTCCTTTCAGTAACTAAGGTAACTGATGTCAGACCGGAGCAATGAAAAATGGAAAATACTTGGGAGAGTAAAATGATACTGTCCGGAAAGTGACTGATACGTCTCAGTGTACGATGATGTTGCCCCACTGATGCCGCAGGTTTTCCCGTCTGAGTGACGGACCGCTAGAAATTTCATTTCAGTTCCGCGCGCAGCTCGCCGGAGCAATTTGTCAAGCTCGCACATTAAATGAAACAGTCAGCAGTCAAGTTGTTTTAATGGAGAATTGCCAGCGTCGATATGCAGGTATGCGAGTGTGCTTTTTGTGACACGAGTAGGGGGGGGGGGCGTCTGTGGGAGGAGTGGGAGGGCTGGAGGTCAGCGACTGGGAGCTGCACACTGAGGAGACGGCGTTTCACTTCATGACGAGTGAAGAGGACTGAACATAGTGTCAGCGCAGAGTAAAGGACCTCTTTACATCCAGAGTGGTTTCAATATCGCATGCAGCTAGGTCAGCAATCAGCAATGGCAGTGCTCTACTGGATTGGTCTTTAAAAGTCTGTCTGCAACTTTCTATCCTCCTATTTTGGCCGAGTGTAGATCTTCTGTGACTAAAGTTTATGTTGCATTGGTTTTGCTTTTGTATTTCCTCCAAGGAGGTGATGTTTTCACCTCCTCTCTGTTGCTCGGTTGGTCAGTTTGTATGATTTTTACAGGATAACTCAAAAGGTTGTCGGGATTTAGATGAAATTTGCAGGATGGGTGAAGGGAGCAACGAGGAAAAGGTGACAACAATTTGGTGGCGATCTGTTCATCCTAAACAATGAAAATCATCATTTCTGTGGTGTGTTTTTAAAGCCTGTGTGGCCCCAGCACATCCTGCTTTTGATTGTGGGAGGAGAGGAAACTAACTAACGCGTTAGGCACTGCAAACTTTTGAAGGATTTGATTTTAATCACAATGGCTTGAATACATTTAGCGAGCGCTGAGGCCTTGATCACTCCAATTAGACACCTGAAGCAGGCGGCATCCCAGATATTTGTTGAACAACGGATGTCGACTGTCTACATGTGTGACCTTTCGGAGCACCTGCCTTTAATGAGGCACTAATTAAGGGTCCCATTAGAATCAGAGAGCTCGCACAACAACGGCTCTGCAAGTACAGAAACACATACAGAGGACGGTTTCAGGTGGAACGGTGAGGAGGCCTCGGGGGAGGCAAAATGTCATCTCATAACGGTGGATGAAAGACTCTGGAGGCCTGACTAAGTTTGTTTGAGCTTTGCTTATCTGATGCGGAGATAAATGCAAGGACGAGAAGCCGCAGAATGATCTGGCCACATTTCGGTGGTGTTGACTCAATGTCATCGTGTCAGCGTGTCGGAGGGGAGGCGAGCGACGGAACAAGCGCCTCTGGATGCCGAGAGGCTTCTCGCGTGTGTGAGCCCACTTGTTTGCTGATGTGTTTTGTCTCGGACCTGCTATGTTTCCTTAAGCCTGAATGCCTGCATACATCTGTGTATGTGGTATTGACTTTTCTGGGACTGGCTGACCTCTGCGTGGATAAGCCGGAGTATCCTTCCATCCAAACACCGGGTCAAACATTGACATTTTTCCCTCTTATGCATGACCAGAAAAAATGCGCACAGACGAGTCCTCCTCCCAGCCATACCAATCGACAACAGAATAAGTTTTGTTCTCCCCTCGATCATTAGCAGATAAAGCCTCTCTTTCTTGCCCTTTAATCAAACAGGCAATGGCTTGACATGGCTGGTTAGCTCCTCGATAGAGTGCTCATTGTGCCCGCGTTGAAAAGAGCTATACAGGACTTGTCTGCGAGCAAATCATGGGATCACTGGATGTGCATTCCTCCCTCCCTCCCCCACCGCTGCCTCCCTCCCTCCCTCCCTCCTTCCCTCCAACTCTCATCCCCCTTTTTGGAAAACCGTCACGTTGGAGAGTTGCATATTTATCGTTCGTTTGCTTTCCGACACAAAGTACGGGCACAGGTTACCAAGGACAAAGAGGGAGCAGCGAAAACAAACTACAAAAAGGTGTCTCCAAAGGTTCCCCTGCTGATCGCAGACGCTCTTCAGAGAATCGCACACTTTGCGCGGCTTCACACAGGTCAAACAAGCCTGATTTGCCTCTTTTTAAAGTAAAGGCTTTCATGCGAACTTGTGTTCTTCAGGCCTTTGCTGCAGGTACATGGTTGGAGCGGCCCCCATCTCCCCACACGATTTCCCCCCCAAAACAAGGTGGAGAACAATAGGTTGCGAGGCGAAGGCCCTTCGCGCTCGCTGTCTAGTTTGTGATGAACCCTCGGGGGCAGCGGCTCCTGAGTATTACACTTTGTTGCACCCCCCTCCTCTTTTTTTTTTCCAGGTTTCTCCGGAGGCAGATGTGTTCAGCTCAATTCAAGCACAGCTGCAGATGAAGAGGAACAATATAGCGGGGCTAAAGCCCAGCGAGATGGAGGAAGAACAAGAACCTGAGGGGAGAGGAGACAGCTTGTGAAGGAAATATGAAAAAACAGATGAGAGGAACAATGAAAACCAGGCTGGAGGAGGAAAAAAAAGCCAAAACAAAACCCTGAATAACAAAGATGTGAGATGCAGAACAAAGACAGTCAGGT
This sequence comes from Malacoctenus gilli, assembly GCA_032164315.1. Classification (NCBI taxonomy): domain Eukaryota; kingdom Metazoa; phylum Chordata; class Actinopteri; order Blenniiformes; family Labrisomidae; genus Malacoctenus; species Malacoctenus gilli. The sequence goes on along the minus strand of JASSRZ010000054.1, from coordinate 9,485,442 downwards.
GAGCGAGCGTTTAGAGGTGAGAGAACCAAACAGGAGGCGAGACGCGAGAAGGACGGAGGCAGACGAAGACGAAGAGCAGAGAGCGGGATCGAACGACACGCTTCTTTCCATGTTGCATGTGAGCGGCAAAGAGACGGTTGAGAAACAAGACATTGTGGTTTCCCTGATCTAAATATAAGTATGTGGTCGAAGCCACTAACTGCTATACGTCTCGATCAAGCGTGCCTTTTTTTCTGACACACACGCACACACACACACGCACACACGCATACACACACACACACACAGACAAACCAACAACAATTTTCTTAAAACGCAACAAAATGCAGAGAAACGGTTCCCTCGACACACCAGTTTGTGTCCAATAGTGCAAACTATCAATCAATTATGATGTTTGTTTTAAATTCATGGTGTATTATACTCATTGGTGCGTCACACAGAAATCAAATAACAGTTTGTTTTCAAAGGAGGAAGTCCTTTATTCTAAATATAGACGTGTGATGCATTCAAATTCATTAGGCACCAAAAAAAAACAACCCTCGAACGATTCCTAGTAAGGGCAGAAACATTTGCTTGTTTGTATCTCTGGGATTTTCTCTCGGTTTCCATATTTGTCCTTATTTGTTTGTTTTGTTGATGAAATGACCAAAAGCCTTTGTTCCCTGTTAACAACACTGATACGTGACGAGACCTGTTACTTCTTTCTGGTTAATATTGTGCGTGTTCTAAATCCGGGACCCCCCTCGTCTGCTCTGAGGTTGTCCAAATGACACATGCACGTTTTCTAAGAAACCACAATGAGACACTTGAGAATAGAGAGCAGTTCAGCCGGTGAGAGGAAGATCCTCTACAGCCTGTTGTAGGTTACCAATGGGGTCTGATTCACAAATTAACGGTGGCAAAATGGAAATGCAAGAAATGATCCCGTCACAAACACACAAACAGCCGCAAAAATATGGGCTAACGTCTTCGTCAGTGGTACACACCCTGGAGTCCCCCTTGGGGGGGGGGGCACCAGAGATCACAAGCCCGAGGCTTTGCTTGTTTGAAATGTGCAACTCACAATGAAACACTTTGTAGAATCCAGAACAGATGAAGGAAAAGCTGCTTGTTGCCTTAATATATTGTTACGGGTGGGCGTTGAGCTTCACTGTAAAGTTTTATGTGAAAAAAGATTGAAAAGAGAGTCCAGAGTCTGTCTCGGATGTAATTGGGGGTCTTCAGAGAAAAACAGTTGCTGCAAATGTTCTCATTATCGGAGAAAAAGCTTTCCTCTGTTGTCTTTAGTGATAAATGTGAACATTGTTCCATAAAACAACAAAACGTGCTGTGAACATGCTGGATTATAAGTTATAAATGTGTTTTTTCTTCTTTTACAAACTCATGAATAAAACACGGCGGTAATACAAGTCACTCGCTGGCTTTTCACCAACTGCTAGAAAAGGCCCCATCAGCCACTGTCTGCAACAGAGCAGCAGTGTTTCCCCTCATCTGCCGCCCCGCTGTTCCACTCCATGTGCGCGTCTATTTCAGCCTCCTTTTCATATTTTTTTCTGTTTTTTTCCACATCACGCCGATCAAAACCTCGAGTCAGGCCCTGATTTGCCGCCACGTTGAAAAGACAACATGACTTTTCAGAATGGATAAACATCACAAATCTCCCACGAACGCCGCTACTTCAAAGTTCTCCGGCGCGCACAGTTTCAGATCGGTATCGGCCTGTCAGGCGGTGAAAAACAAGTTTTGAAGTCAAAGTGGATATCCGGCTCCAACTGTCTCGGCCCACACGCCAGCAAACAGAAGTGTCTCAGAATGTCTGCAGGTTTTTATCGCAGCGGCAAGAACGCGCGGCTCGCCATCTCGCCGCGTTCACCCCCCCCCCCCGTCTCACATGACCTTTCTATTTGTGAGTCACACGAGGGAACTGTTCAAGAGCTTCGCCGTGCCACTGTGCGTGCAAGTGAAATGCATAAAAGGGTTAATTGATGTCGAATCAAATGCAGTTCCAGTGCAGCTGCGGATGGTGGGGAAAGCGCAGCAGAATGACGGCGTTGTCCGAGGTCGCTGGAGTAAAAACACACATGCCCGCACAGCCGTTCACCTAGAAAGCTGCAGGACCGGGCGAGGAAGTTATTAGCCGACATTCCTCGCATGTCTTCTGATAAAATGCGCGGCTTGGGAAGGGAAAGTGTTGAAGTGGCAATCCAAGCTTATTTAAGGGCAACCCCCTCTTAACAGAAAACATCTGGCTCTGTTTCTGAAAGTCATCTGTGCAGCTCATGACCACCAAGTTCAAGGGGAGCCGAGTTTCATCTCCAGCGGCGTGACGTGTTTTTCTGGTCCGAATTCAAGCAAAAATCACTTGTTCTCTCTGGATTTAATCACCCAGCTTGTTCTGAGCAAACACTCAAGTCTTTTTTTTTATTAGTGTTAAAACGTTTTACAGATTTAACTGTAATTCTGCTCGAATATACGAGGCATTGCAAATGATTTTTGATCACAAGTTCTGGTGTTAATTCACTGACAGCCAAACACAAACAGATTGTCAGGAAAAGTGACTTGTATTATTGTAATGTTACTGTGGCTCATTAGCTGAGCTGTCAGCACTGTGTGGGTTAACCTGATGACTGATTTAGTCATTAGGTTCAGCTGAAGGAACAGTAGTAAGTGGGAGGAAGATCCTCTATTGCCCGCATGTTTTAGGTCCTCACAGGAAGACGATTGATGAACTAATTACGGCAACAGGAAGGTGCAAAATAAACAAATAAGCTCAAAACATGCAAATGCAACAAACAGTTATTCAGCTGCTTCATGACTGTTTTCACGTGAAACCAAATAACAAGCGAATAAAAAGATCAAACATTTGAACTGCACAGCTGATTTGTTAAAGTAATCAGGAACTGACATGCAAAGATACACTAATTACTCCAGTTATGACCTAACATCCTGTTTTTCACTCTATAACAAACAGCACAGCATACAAAAGCACTTTGCTCTGTGAGGCTGATTGGCAGTTTCTGTAATTTGTGCCTCCCTCACTTGCTGTGAGTTGAAAAAAACATGAAGAATTTCGTATAAAATATCATTTATGAATAAGCGAATACATTCTGTGTATACGTAGCAGCTGTTTCTGTCAAGCTGTGCTGATTCTTTAATTGTTATGTACACTGCGGCAAAGATAACGCACCGACAAGGTAATTGAAATGTTATCCCAGTCTTATCGGAGATGATTACTTAAACACTACATTTCTAATGCATGTTGAATTAGGCAATTACATGCGTTTAACGAGAGCAGGCGAGCGAGAGAGGGAGAGAGAGAGAGAGAGAGAGAGAGAGAGAGGGAGTGGGGGGGGGGGATTACCAGACAATGAAATAGGAATATTAAGCATTTCAGCCAGTGAGTGTGAGGTCAAAGAGCACAGAGTGCTTATAGGCATATTAGCCACTTGGTTATGATAAATTATGACTGCGTTGCTATAGCAACAAGTGCACTCATAGCAGGAATCTAGCAGGAGAAACAAGTGGGCTTTAATGAATCAGGGCAATGAAAGTGTTACAGCGGGCAAATGTCACTCTTAAATTAGGTCAAAATAAATAGATAATTTGCTGCTTTTGTTTTTTTCCCATTTTGTTTTGTTTTTTTCTGCTCCGTCAGGTGGTGAAATAAATAAAACAACGTTTGACACTTGAACAGTTGATTTAGGTTTATCAAACAAACGAGATGATATTTCTCTGTTCATTCATTTCACACTGACTTCTCTTCATTTTTTTACAAGCCTAAATAAACAGACAAAAGAGAGCAATACTGGTGAGAACTGTAGAGGGCAGCGTGGCACCCGAGAAACAACGTGGAGACGTGAGCTAACGACAGAAAGTGTTGACGTGTTTGTCTTACAGTTGGAAATTGAAACAAAACTTCAGTCAACACACATTGAAACACGTTGCCTAAACTGTTTTTTTAAGCTTTCCTAAAAGATTTGTCATGTTGTCTCTTCAACTTCTGCCATCTTTTTGTTCTCTTGTTGGAATACAAGTTGTTTTCCTAAACTGCCCACTTTGCGTTGCCCCCTAGTGGAGGTCTTGCAATGACAAACAGAAGTGCACCCATGGTCACTGGCAAAAAACTATTGTATATGTTGTCTCAGAACAGTTTAAATCTTGTAAAGCGTTAGGATGGAGTTTCAGGATCATGGTTACAACTAGCATGGGTTCAGGGTTAGAGTCTGGGTTTAGGTACTTACCTGTAATGGTTAAGTGCAGGGTGAGATTCAAGGGAAGGCGTAATGTCAACGAGAGGACCTGCAAGAATTGCTGTACAAATGTGTGTGTGCGCGTGCGTGTGCATGTGCATGTGTGTGTGTGTGTGTGTGTGTGTGTGTGTGTGTGTGTGTGTGTGTGTGTGTGTGTGTGTGTG
>JASSRZ010000054.1:9438957-9454032 GCA_032164315.1 Malacoctenus gilli | reverse complement strand
TGTGTGTGTGTGTGTGTGTGTGTGTGTGTGTGTGTGTGTGTGTGTGTGTGTGTGTGTGTGTGTGTGTGTGTGTCCGATTGACCAACAATAAGCTCCCGCAGTTCATCAAGATATAATCCTAAAAAAATCACACCTGCATCAGTTCAACCATTCATAAGAATCAAGAACTGCTGCTCCTACTTGTGTGAACATGTTCATTGGTTTCTGGATAATATCACCAAAAATAGGACACGCAATCCTACACACACACACACACGCACTGGAAACTGTAAGGAGTGTGCCTGAAGGCAGGAATCATTCTCCTGTCTAGACTGTCTACTTAAGGCTGCTATACAGTGGAAATAACAGAGAAGGGTTATGAAATGTCTTGAGGTTTATCAGAAAAACTGTGGCTTTAATTTTCCCACCACGGAGTCCACCGGCAGACATTCAGTGGATGTATAGTGAATTACATCTTTAATTTCCCCTGGCTGTCCGCAGTGTTCACAGTCGGAGACAAATTGTACACATGCAGCCTTCCAGGCAGGAAGGAAGCACAAAAAATCTGCTCACTGTCTCCCATGAGTGAGAGATTCATGCTTGCACTTTTAAAATAAGAGTAATCGATACATTTCGCGCACACACACAGAAAAAGTGGTCCATTTCACAGCTGTTGGGGAGAGAGGAGGGTGTATCTGCACAAACAATCTCCACACAGAGAGGAAAGCTTACACGCTTATATAGAAACGTTCACCCACGAGTGAAGAACTGTCGCCGAGTTCACACTTCTGTAGGACAGGTTTCTTGTACCCTGATGTGTTGTTGCAAGTATCTCAAACTTTCCTCACAACAAAATCTGATTTTCAACAACAGAAATATTTGCCAAAATTCCTCCACTGGGTAGAGACTGCTGCTCCACATGCTTCTCTCTGAAACGTCTCAGTAATTTCCAGGCTCTACAATCACCTGGACACATCAACATCAGTGATCGGAGGCAGCAGAGCGGCCTGTCCGCGAGACAGAAGCTCCATTATGCTTCACAGTGACCCTGGTGGGAATTATTAGCATCGTTAGGTCATCAAGCGCCAGCGGAAAACTAATGTGGTCCATCTGCTTTATCTGTCCACAGAACATTTATATTGATAGACGGCGGCCATGCGCAGGTTCTGCAAACATGTCTTGCTTTATGGTGCATCTCTTTCACTCGCGGCGTCCTCCTTGGCCTTGGCTCATGAAGTCTATCTCGCCTCAATGTGCAGCTGCGGATAATGCAGGCTGAAAGCAGCGCTCCACATTGTTCCAGCTCAAAGAACGACGAGATCAATTTAGTCTCTTTACCATCCGCGCACTGCTTCCAAGGCCTTCTCCCTTTGTATCATATGCATCACCTCTTGCGCATGTGATGTATGTAGCCGCACATCCATTTTGATTAAAGCGCTCGGCGGAAAGGGACAGGCGCTAAAAACTCCCGCCTAAAGGTTACCGGTACACTGCGAGGTGGCAGCTCGCCGCTGAGGACGTGGTTATTCCATTATTCCCACCATCTTTCGCATCTCCATGGCAACTGCACCAACACAGCCACGCATAATAGTCTCTAAAGAGCATGAAAGGAGGTGAGTATAACTCAGTTTACTTGTGAGCCTGCTGTACTTGACTGCACGGCTGAGTCTCACCATTGTGATTTCCAACCAATTAGGCGGCGACAGTGCAGAGGCCAAATGAGACCTGTTACTATTATCTAACAGCTTGGCTTTTTATAGACCTGCATGTTGTACTTAGTGCGAGTTGAAATGCAGATGAAATTATCACAGTCGAGAGAAGAAAAAAGAAAAGGAGGGAAATAACTGGAACTAATTACGGGAAGAGTCGGCTGAAACGGCTCGGACGGAGGAGAGATTCGGCGAACGGCGCAGACGTTGGAGCGGCGGCGCGGACTGTCGTCACAGCAGTATCCTCTGTGCCTTTTTCTTTCTCATCGACCACAGCTATTGATGTACTGGATGTTGGAAGGCTAAGTCAATAAACAAGAGGAAAAGCTTTTTGAAGAGAGAGTGACGGAAGAGGAACTGTGTTTCCACACGCACTCCATCTTTCTGTGCGTGCATGTGTATGTCTGTGTGTGTGTGTGCGCGTTGTGCACACGCATTCATGTATCTACCTGTGCCTTTTTTTTCTCCCCCATTCTCCTTTTCTGAAGAGACTTTATCTGTGCACCGTCTCGCTCTCCCTGCGCTCACATCTCCTGTCCTCCCCACAGACTCGCAGAGCTGACTCGTTAATGTTTAATGCTCACTCAGGAAGCAGACACGCTCAGCGAGGCTCACACACACACACACACACACACACACACACACACACCCCTCCTACATCCCCCTAGCGACGCCATCCTCATTACCAGCCTGAGATTTGACCTTTCACCCCTGGACCAGATGGCTGATGTTTTCATTCTGGAGGGAGAAGAAATGAACCAGGAGTGGCTCCACATTGCACAGCGTCACGAGAAGGGAAGGAGGACGAGTGTGTTGGAGCATGATGGGGGTGTTTGGCTATCAACAGGGGGATTGGAAAGTGCGACTGCTGAATCAGGAAGGTGTCTCCATGCAGTGGCAGAAAGTCGGGGAGGAACCGCAACCGGCAATTAAACTCGCCAAACGAAACGGTTCAGGAGGAGCTCAGAAGTGGGAGGAAGAAGGCAGTCGCATGCCTCGATTTGGAGGAAACTGCACGAGTGGTCGTCCTTCCTTCCACTCACCGAAAGACTTTGCTGACTCCAGAACTGTGACAAAGTCCAGATCAGGCTGCAGGTTGGGGGGGTTTTTCCCTGCCAATTTACACATCAAAAGAGTCCACAAATCACACAGTTTGGGGGAGAGGCGACACTCACACGAGATTAAAAGTAAGCAGGGGGCAACGTGTGAGAGGTGGCATTGTTTGATAAAAAGGAGCTTGTGTGTGTGTGTGTGTGTGTGTGCGTGCAAGTGTGTGTCTGTGTGGGTGCTGTGGGGGATGTTTAAGTGTGCAAGTGTGTTTGTGTGCCGAAAGAGAGAGCAAGACAATGAGGGAAAGCTGGACGGTGTGTACGTGCCTGAACGCATGTTCGTGCGTAGCTCATGGCATGACAATGGCACCCTCAGGTGGCGGCACGCCCATGATTGTGGTATCTGCATTGACGTGCATGTGTGCTTGACTTGCCATACTTGTGGGGACAAGTGGAGCACTACTGGAGTGAGAGCGTTTGTGGCCGGTGGTATTTTCTGATCCCCTCCGGGCAGACACCGAGTTCTGGCCACATTCTGACCCCTGTCTGCTCTCTTTGCGGCCCACGAGCTGATTTTTAACATTTTTTTCCCCACATCTTGTTGAAAAAAGAGTCTGAAATGAATCATAGATACTGCTATTAAAGACAGACTCAAGATTCATCCAAGAATCTTCTATAATTCCAATAAATCCAAAAAGTAATTTGCCTCTTCCTGCTCTATGAAAGACCTTGGTAGTGACGAAAGCATTGTGATGTTTTTTTCTTGGTTTGACAAAGTGTCTCATTATGGTTTTACTTTGAAATGTTTAGACTGAATTCTGACAGTTTGAGAACAGGGGAAGACTTGGTCCTCCCTGAGATCTCTGGCGCCACCCAAAGGGGGTCCAGGACCACACGTTGAGAATCACCAACATAGCTCACAATAATGGAAGCCGTTCACTACTATTTGCCTAAGTGTCACTTAATCAACACCTCTGCCGCTTGCTTGCAGTTCACATACAGGTTTCTTTTAAGGCCCCTACACAATGTGAGATTATCTATTAATAAAACGCTGTGTTTCAATGAGCCTTCATTCTTTCAAAAGTGTCTCAGAGGAGAAGAAGGAAAAATTGAGACAAACAAAGAAAAAAAATTCAAGTGACCAGACAAGAAATAGGAATGAATAAAACATCACACAAAATTCACTTTCACTCAGACGCAAGAAAATAAAGGCATCAGTAGACGCGAGCTGGTGGCAAGCTGGGGGCCGCTCACATATTAAAAGACTTGTCTGGAGAAATATATCTTTTAGAAGTGCCAAGTTTACATAGAAGGACCCAGCGCGAGCCGCTTTGATTTCATTTCAGAGCACAACCGACTTAATAGCAAAGGCTCCGATGGGGCTACCTGGGAGCGTTTTTGAGAGCTTCGTAATGAGTCAGGAGCTCAGGAGAGACGTCACTGGTGAAGCCTGAGGACTAAGTTACTTCATTAAAGGAAGGAACGGAGAGTTAAAGGGACGATAACAACAGCATGATGATTGGACGTCCTCTGGTGATGGATGTGAGAGGCTTCACATGGAAACGGTCACTGTTGTCTCCAGGTGCATTCTGGGATAAAGTGGGGCACTTGTGTGGCAGGGTGGTGAGAGGGGTCATTTCTCATCTCCATACTGCCGTGAGTCCACACTCCTCAGCGTGATGTCTGCACAAGTGGGGTGTAGGAGTAACACACACATGCACATTGTGTTTCCATGCATTGATTTCCACTCTGACCCTTAAGCTTGCAACTAATCATGTAACGATTACACTCATTGAGATTTGATGATGTAAAAAGGTTCATGTTCATGAATACACACACACATAGAGGCTCTGTTAAACAGGCTGTGTGGTTATGCTTTAACATAAGCGGAGCTGCAGCCTGTCATTCGGATCACACACTTCTCCCCTCCGAATTAAATGCAGGCGGAGGGCAGAATGGAAAGCGAATTCCTCCACTCCATCACTCTGTCTTTTTCTGCAGCAGCTTCTTTCTCTAGAGTAGTTACAGTGTGCCCGCGCATCAGAGAGAGAGAAAATGGGGGAGTGAGAGGGAGGGAGGGAGGGAGAGAAATGTTGGAAAAGGAAAGTGAGAGTCTGTACAGGAGGTAGATACAGAGACTGCTAAGTGAACACATGCCAGGTTGTTGGCAGAGGCTCACTGGGAGGCTTTTACCACTGTTGGACATCGGCTCAGCCAAGCAGTGCTGACTACACTTCTGCTGCAAATGGGATGGAAATACAGTCTGTATATCAGACTGGTGACCAGTTCATGGTGCTGCCCCAACCAAATGGACCCCCTTCCCTGTCCTTTTCTTTTCCCTTAAGCCCCGCTCCCCGGCTAAGGTTAAGATTGGAATAAGTTAGAACGCAGTTGATATTTATCAAGTCGGTGTAATATCTCCAGAAGATATAAAAGTGCATTGTGTTTGTACGTGCGTGCGTGCGTGCGTGCATGTTTGCGTGCATGCTTGCTTGCAAGTCTGCGTGCGTGCGTGCGTGCGTGCGTGCGTGCGAGTCCCTTTTCTTTAATCAAGGAGTGAGTGGAGCAGAACTGAGTGGAGAGTTGAATCGGGGGGCCTCTCTCCGCGGCTCTCCTGTCGTCTAAATACCCTCCTGTAACCAGCTCCGGATGTGTTGTTTGTCTGGGCTCAGAGGATGGATTACTGCAAGTATCTCTTTTTTATCTAACTGTAATCGTCTGCGCTCACATTACAACCAGAGGACCACCTAAATGCAGGCATATTTCACTGGATTAAAACCACACACCAGCGTGAGTCCTGAGTATAAAGTGACTGTCTGCTGTGCTTCTCATTACACAAAACCAGAGTCCCCGACTGAGAGCAATGATTCACAAAGGAGCCCTAATTTTTCTGGACTTTCCTCATCCCTGACGTCTTCTTTCTGTTCCTCTCATTCTTTTTCCATCCTTTACTGAGTCTCTCTTTTTTTTCCACTTTTCACCCTCCATCTGTGAGGACATCCATAATGCATATGGAAAGATTTAAATATTAAAAACCACTCCTATATTATAATGTTTGGTTTTAATTCTGCAGCATGTGACCAAAAAGTGATCATGCATTAACCCCTCGCCAGCAGCTGCCTGTCAAAAAATGACAAATAAACGCTTCTGTTTTTTTAAAACTTTCCCCAACTGGGAGGGTCAAATTTGTGCTTCATTTAAAAAGGCTGTTTGATTTAGACTTTATCCAGTGAAATCTGCAGTCACAATGGGAAGGCAAGCAGTCGTTGAACTTTAGGAGGAAACTGAAGGAACGCAGGGGAAAAACCTACACACACAAAGACAACGTGCAAACTGTGACACAGAAAGGCACAAATCCATGACCTTCACGCTTCAAGCAGGTCAGAGCTGGAACAGTGCTGCTCCTCTCCTGATCACATGCTCCTGCTTGTGTCTAACCGCGATTTTGCTGCTCCTGTGTGAAAAGAATCAGTCTCATAGTGGAAGATTACCAAATAATAAATATGAGTTTAATTTAGAGAGAGAAAAAAGCACTTACATTTACATGAGTTAAAAAGGTTTTTCAAGAAAGTTGGTTGGTTATTCTTTGTTCTCTTGAAGAAAAAAAAAGCAATATGGGCTCAAATTCACACAATCCAACTCTCCGTTATTATGTCAGCGTTACAGTTTCAGCTCGGTCAGCCGTGAATTGAAGCGCTTTGTAATTGTTTAGTCAGCGCTGTTTGGGCCTGACGTCGCACTTGAAAGGAGCGTCTGTGTGCGTCTTATGCGGGTTTGTGCTGACCTCTGCTGGTCACATGAAGAACGACTCCACTGAGTCAAGCCTGCGTGCATCACTGACTTCCCTCATCCTCAGCTTTGTTTAAGCGTCGCTCGGGCAGAAAAAAAATCAAATTTTGCGATCGTCCTCGCATCGTTTCAGGTGACACCGGTTGGTAAGGCTTCGATCACGTTGTCATAAAGTTCAAACTTTCAGGAGGAAACCGATGATGAAGGCTGTAAATGCAGTGACAGGTAATTGTCCTTAGTGGGCGCTGCGAGCTTTGCTACCGAGTTTCGCTGAGTTATCACGCCCTAAAATGTGAAAAATGTTGACGTAACTTTAGTTGACGTACATTATTTTTGTCTGTACATCTTCATAAACACGAGAACAATATGTCTTGATTGAGTCGAAGGTTGATTTCTCATTAAAACTATTCTTGTATACCTTGAGAATTAAAAACAGACCTGAAATATGGATACAAGCTGCAGAGAAATTAAAACTATTGACACTGAAAAACTGCATTTTTCGTGATGCAGAGCCAAAATGCAAGCTACTCAAGAAATCCCTGTACTAAATTTAAAAAAAAAAAAACAAAAAAACAGGGGGCTTCAATCTGCAGCTGTCGTATGGAGCAGGCGGCTTACGGGGCCCAGGAATGCTGTGAAACAGGACAGCAGTGAGAAAAAGTCATTAAACCTGACGGTGATTACAGTCCCTCATCAGCTGGGACCTACACAGGTTTCAGTGAATAACCAGTCAGAATCAAAAGAAGTTACTCTATAAAATGTAAGTCTGAACAAAACAGCGTCAGTGTAGCCAACACAAAAACGACAGTCATTCATATAGATGTTGTGGTGTGTTCTTCCCCTTTTCCCTTAATAAGAATCAATTTATATATAGAAAGCACGATCCTGAGAAGTCTTCACCCGATTTGGTTTCTTCCGGGTGGTCAATCAGCTGTCGTGACCTGATACGTGGACATTAATGCCACTTTATATACTTCATTTACACAGTCCTCCTCCTAGAAAAGACACTATTTATGTTTTTAAAACGAGACGCTTTGAAAAACTTCGAGACATGCGTCCCCTGGCGCGCCGGAGGTCCGGTGCGCGCGTTGGTGCCTTCATGACAATCGGAAATATTCAAACTTGTCGGATATTGGCACGTGCAATCAAAATAAATGAATCAGAGTAGGACTGTAGATTTTGACATTTTGGTTGGTATCGGCCAATTATATTGTAATGATTCAAACACGTGTAACTTAGGATTATTAAGCTATATACCTTTGAATTTGTTTCAAGAGATTGAATAAAAACTTATTTTCCACAATTATTTTCCCTTTGACCTCAGTCATTGGGTCGATGTGTCGCAATCGGGACAAACAGTCAAACTCCATCAACAGAAACGACAAAAAAATAAATGTTTGTTTATTTCTTTAGTAGCTGCTTCTATAATGGAGTTGAATTTAACTTTGTTATCTAGCCCTCTTTGTTTGCTGTCATTGAAAGTCCTTTTTATGAGAAGGATTTGTTTCTTTTGGATCATTTTGGTTTATATCTGTTACGTTTTGCGCAACCGCGAGGCCGCGTGATAATTGGAGGACGTGCGGATTCCGAGTTGTCCCTGAACGTCCCGCAGGATCCCATTTTTTAGGAGGGCTGATGTCATTTCAAAACTTAAACTCACTCCCAAGTCAGCGCGACGAGCGGCTCACCTCCTCTTCTCCCGTCCGCTCCTCCTTCTCATCTGGCGGAGCACAGTAGAAAAAAAAGAAGGAGCTCCAGGAGGAGAAACGCAGAAACACCAACTTCTCCTCGAGAGGCGAAGCAGCAAAAAGGATTTTAGACCAGAAAAAACCACCCTCCGGGACCAGAGTCCCTCTTTCTGCGGGCAAAGGCGGTTCAACTTTTTTTTTTTTTTTTTTTAATTAAACTCCAAAAAAATGAATCGGAGCTTTAACAAGTCGCAGCCTCTGCGGAACGTGGACTGTAACGCGGTGGAAGTGAAAAGCAAGGTGAGTACGCGTTGTCGGCTGAGAATCGTCCGTAAAAGGCGCTAAATGGGAATTTGAGGGGAAATTAAATGTTCACATGGTCGTCCCGTCCGCTCTGAACGAAGGTGGTCCGATCAAGTCGGCAGCGGACGAAGCGCGTTGGACGGGATTTGGGATCCTGGTTGTGGAAGCTGAAATGATCCGACGGGTTGAGGGGGGGGGTTTGGAGGTTTTTCTGTGATTTGCAGAGATTTTTCTTTGCTCCTCTGCTCATGCAGATTGTGCTGATCTGGCTCTTTCACAGCCATGAAGCTTTGGAGGGGTGAAACTGGTTTGACATCGTTTTGAAGCTCAGCAGTCTCTCCGTGTTTATTGCTTCACAGTTTCTCCGCAGACCGGATATTTCTCGCTACAATGTTTACATAACGTGTTGTTTTTCTGATTTGTTTTGGGGGGGTTGTTTGTGCCACACTTGGTTTCACCCGTTTATTTGTTTGGAGTAGTTTGAGAGAAGCCGGCGGGCGATTGGCTGCATAAATACAACCATCAGGTGAATGACCGCAGTGATCCGACTGATCATAGCGACGTGTAGCACAGTCAGCTCGTTTATGGAGCTTTCTTTTGACCAGAGGAGACTTCAGGTTTTTTAAATGCATCTTCCTTGCTGAGAGCCAATCAGATGCGTCAGATCCTCTTCAGCGGCAAGTTGTATGGAAGTTTATTGAAGAAGAGTATATATCTGTTGGTTTCTTACGGATGGTGATGCAAGGATAGTTTAAAGGATAAACAAGTAAATAACTCTAAGGTAGAAGTATTCAGGATGAACTCATACAGTTGTGCCTTAAGGTCAATACTTTTCATGGAGAAATGTTGTTAATTGTCACATTAGATAAGCTGGAACAGGTATAAATGTGTAATTGTTAGTGGATGGTGGCTGTAATGATAACCTGGGATGGGAAAGTGTGACAAGAGGAACTTCATGTCATCCTGAGGTCGTTTGACTCTGTTTACTTCCCAGTTTTAGTGCCCTGCTGGTGCAGTGATAACACTGATGGTGTGTGTGAGCATCCACCAGACCCTGGAGGTCACAGAACCACCAGAATGTGTGTGTTTTGGTGCTGGAGGCGGGGTCTGTTTCCCGTCCCACACAGCAGCACAGGAGCGGTCAGCTTGGGAGCCGCATTGTTAGTGGGAGGGAGTGACTGATGCTTCAGGAGCTGCACGGCTGGATCAGGCAGGTTTAGCGGCGTCACGGCACCGCTGACTCACCGCGGCGTCACACGTTCCCCCTCCTTTTGGATCAGATATACCTTGTCATGGGTCCTGACGTCCAGGGTTTATGTATTTTTTTTGTACATCGCGTTCCTCCTGTCCCCCGGTTTCGACAGCAGCCTCACACGCACTGACAGCACCGACACGTTTAATCAGAGGAAACACGTTAAGGAAAGCTGATAATGGCAAGAGAGGATAAGTGGCGTGAATCCTTTTTTAGTTTTCACCCGACTGAACCTAAAGGACCTTTGAGGACACGTGAATACTGGCAGATAACTAAAATCTTCTCTACGAAGGGCTTTGGCCACATTTGACCTTCTGAACTATCAGAACAGACTGACTCGCTTCTTTTAACCTCTTTCATGTTGGAGGAACATAACCGACCAGTTTGTCGTGATCCCGTCAATGTTTCACTCTTTCTGTCAGCAGAGCGGCCGACATTTGAAAATGTTATCCTAAAAATGTCAATAAAAGTTTTTGTTTTTTCTTTGACAAACTGGATTTTTGGACCTTTGTCACGTTAGCCCTGCTTTCACCGTGATATGTCATCACATGGTACCATCACACAGTGTGAAATCAGATGAGAAAGACCTGAGAACCATTGGTTCCTTGTCAGCACTCTTTGAAGGAAAATAGTTCCTCAACCTGTCCAGTCCAAAACAGACATCAAAACGGGTTTAAATCCTCAAAATGAGACAATAAATCATGCAGTAATGAAAGTCATTTCTTTTAATTAATATAGGAAGTCCAGTGGAGCTCCAGATCTTTTTGTTTTAGGAACAATTTGCAACAAATACAAAACATTAAGCACCCACAGCACCTCTACAAGTACTAAATGCTACCTTCGATGGAGGTGTCCAAACTAAAGCCTGCAGGCCAACGGCCTTCTGTATTCTCCCTCTTTATCGTCTGCTAGAAGTCAACAAGCATAATTTCCCTCCATCTGAGTGATACTGCCCACATCATTATACGAGGTTTATATGTAAAAACCAGTGACTGGCCTTGTCCTGGTATCTCTTGTGTATGTGGCCATGAATTAAACCCGTTTTGGGGACAAAAGAGAACATGATTTCACTGGGGACTCCTCACTTCATCGACATGCATTAACGTTTGTGTCTCGACGTTTCCAGGAAACTGTCCAAAAGTAGGAGCGTCAGAGAGCTGGTCAGTGTGGTGGGAAGCTGAGAGTCTCCGGGCCGTCACCGTGGTTGTTGTGACGGCGGCGTGTGAGCGATGCCTTGCGCCTGGTTCTCACCGGCTCACGTTTGGTTTTCTCACTGCTCGGGCGATAAGCTTATCAGGGATAACGCTGGAGGTGTCTGGCTGCCTGTCGCGGAGCCCTCGGCCAGGAGCTGCTTTCACTCGCTTGGCGCTCCTATCAGCGACGGGGAGGGCGTGTTCGGGGTGATGGCGAGGCTGGAGGAGATTATTCCTCCCGCTTCCTTCGGCACAACAGCTGTTTCTCCAGCTTTGTTTTTATGTCCTTTTTTTTTGTTTTGAGAACTTGTCGTCTTCTTGTAAGATATTGGGAAAGGCTTTCTCATGTCTTCGACACAAACTTAAACAGTGTGTGTGTGTGTCTGACAAAGACAGAAGTCGGTGATTCTTCCTTTCTGTCTCCGGAGTCAGTTAAGAGGCTCCAGACGTGCCGCGGCCTGTCGGACATCACTCGGCTCTGATAGGCCCGGGGGACGAGTGATGTCACGTTTTGTCGCGGTGTATTCTTAGGTCCGGGTTTCAGCGTCGAGGCTCGTGATTAATCGATTCGTGTCGGGACTTGCTCGGCGCCCGCAGGCCGAGTTCTGCATGTGAAGACAGATTGTTCAGGTTTCCAAGCGCGATGCCAGGAGAACATTAACAATCAGAGCAAACAGTCGCGGCCTCCCGATGGGCAGAGGTGTAATTATTAAGGAAGTCAACTGAAAATAAGTTAGATGTCTCGCAGAGTTAATTATAGTTTAGCGGCGTAGTTTCACTTTCCTCGATGCTGCTCGCAAACGGCGGCCGAACGGCGGGGAAACCCGTTTGCCGGCTTCTTGTGTCATCCTCTAATATAGGTTGAGTTTGAATCGCAGGAATCCGGGTTGAATGCCAGCGCCTTCAAATTGCTGCTTCGCGTGTGTGTGTCTCTCTGCTGCCTTCAGTGAATCTGGCAGCAAATTACACCCGCCTGGCACCCGCCCCCCCCCCGGTCTCCTACCACGCCTCCTCCTAAATTCATATGTCATCTTCTAATTACAGAGCTGGTTAATGTATCCCCCGCTCCTCGCCTATCCTCCCCGTTGGTATACAGGCGCTCTCTTCTCCTCCTTTGTCAGCAGTTTTCTTCTCCCTCCTCCTCCTCCTCCTCCTCTTCGTCCTCCTCCTCCTCCTCCGTGTCCCCGCACCTCTCCTGCGCTGTCAGCCTCCCTCCGCTGTGAGCTGGTGATTACAGTAACAAACAACACCTCCGTCTACAAATTACCGCTCTGATTCAGACAGCGGTGCTCCCGCTGCCGACTGCTGCTGCGGTTTACCGGCGCGCGCGCGCGCCCGAGCCGCTGTTGTATCTTTGTCTGTGCGTCATGTGACGACCCCACCGTGACCCCTCGGTCGTGTTTTTTCGCTGGTGGTTTTTCGTGGAGTGGCCGGCAAAGCTGCAGCTCAATTGTTTAAGTCGTCTCCCTTGTGAATAATCAGTGGGTGGGAGGCCGGGCCGCCTGCCACCATCCTTTATATCTGCAGACAACTGACTCATCTACCTGTATTATTCTATTGTGCCGCGAGCTGGAAGCCTCTCAGGAGATGTGCACTAAAATTAGTTTTTTGCAACAGTACAATCTGGACTTTCTCTTCAATACAAAGTACAAAGAATGAACACTTGTTTCAGCTTTCATAGCATCTTTGTCGACTTGTTTCCCTCTTAGAGTTTCATCTAAACTCAGCAGTGAATCATCTCAGGTTGCTTGAATGCCTTTTGGTTTCACGACTTCTTTTTACTTGAAGTTGAATTTTCCTCGTGTTACTCTTCAAGTTTTCTCCGAAGAAGAAGAAGAAACTAGTTTTGTGTTGTGTGCAAATGACCAGAACAAATGTGACTTTGGCTGTTTTTGGAACCAGTTCTGTGAGGATTTCCATGGAACTCTGTTTTTACTGCTTTTGCAATGCTGAGCTGTCGGGTCACGACTGCAGACTTCCACCCCGCTTGCTTTGTGTGCCAGTCACATCCTGGTTTCCTTTTCCTGTTTGGATATGGCACCGACTTGTCCTTTTTAATGTCCCGCTCTTCACGTAACGTTTGCGTTTGTCTCCTCTCGTTCCCAGTATGGCGCAGAGTTCCGGCGGTTTTCGGTGGACCGGGTCAAACCCGGCAAGTTTGAGGAGTTCTACAAGCTCATCCTGCACATCCACCGCATCGCCAACATGGAGGTGATGATCGGTTACGCCGACGTCCACGGCGACCTGCTGCCCATCAACAACGACGACAACTTCTGCAAAGCGGTGTCCATGGCTCATCCACTGCTTCGGATCTTCATCCAGAAGCAAGGTAAAGCAGCTACGTGCTAAACGTAGCATCGGCCTTGTATTCAATCTGCAATTTTTCAGTGCTTTTTCTCCCAGAATTTAGTATTTGAAAGATAACATTTTAAAACTGGTCATTAGTTCAAATAAACATTACAAGGCTGCTGCTTCTGAATGCGCTGCGAGGGCTGAAACCATAAAACAATCTATTCCATTAACGGCATCCTGGGCTGCAATTACTGCGTTAACTCAAATCAAGTTTCTCTGCCGAATATTTCCTCAACCAATTAAGCCTGTCTGGAGGCTTTTTTGTTTACTTCATGCAAAGCTTTCTCGGTGTGTGTGTGTGTGTGTGTATTTGTGTGTGTGTGTGTGTTGTGTGTGTGTGTGTGCGTGTGTGTGTGTGTGTGTGTTTCCTGTCCTCTTATTGGCTGGATCAGTCTCAGTCTGTGTCTGTCTGCCTGGCTAAGTCCTGCGCCTTATCCAGAGGAAGGGCTCGCAGGCAGACGGACGCGCATAAACATACACACACACACACACACACACAGAGGCCGGTGCTTCTGCAGCCCCCCCCTCTTAGAAATCAGGTCATTGAGCAAAGCCTGTATCCCGGCATACCAGACATTACTGAGAGACAAAAGATCTGCATGAAAAGAGAGACTCCTTACTGAGCTCCCTCCGTTTGTGTGTGCGTGCGTGTGTGTTTGTTCACAGACAACACCGCCGTACCCTGAAAGAAAACCCAAGTCCTCGTCCCCCTCCTCTCTCTCGCTTTCTCTCCCTCCATCTCTCGTCTCTGATCCCAACTCTGAAGTGGGCCTTGACTGCCTGCCAGCCAGCCAGCCAGCATACAAATGAATCCATCACCATTCACATCTATTCATACCCTCAATCCTTCTTGGAATGTCCTTCGCTCGCTCTATGTAATGAACATGTACACTCAAGGGTATTGTTTTAATTGTCCCTCCAGTGGCTCGGACACAAAAGCGATCCGCAGCGCACCGAACAAGCGCGCCGCAGATTTCCAGGAAATAAAAGAAGTGCCCGTCTGATATTCGAGCAGCTTCGGTCGCAGGCCTGAGAAATCAAACCGCAGTGTTGTAGGCTGACTGATGAGACATCTGCCACGAAAGGGATCTCCAAAATAAAAGTTCAGCTTGTCAATCGCACGGCTCCCACTTGGGAAGCTTTAATGTATTTACATGCGACCAGTTTTGCTCACAGCTGCAGATGTATGGTGAGAAGTCATGTGATACCTTTGTCTCTAACTCTGGAGGTTTTGTGAAGACAAAACAAGACAATGGAAGAGGACTTTTCAGTCATTTGTACAGAAGACATTCATCTTTTTGTGCACCTGCAGTCTGACGCAAACATTCCCAAACGTTTTCCTGTCAGCAACACGTTTGTCACATCTCAGTTTTGCATCCTTGTAGCTTTTCCACAACTGATTCTGATGTATGCAGAAGAAGCAAGAATACAGCTTTTTTTGACAGCGGTCAAAACTCGCTACTCTTAACACCAAATATTTACAGATATCTAATTCTAGACATGGTGAAAAGGTGTCCATCTCTTGTAATGAGTTTGTGAGGGGAACTTAACCAGGCGACAGTGATGATGGTGCAGAACTGCAGGATAGAAAAGTCTTCTGATTCAGTTTTTTGCTCGAACAACAGAAATGTCTCACTGGAATATCATTTCTTGCTCTATTTTTGTCCTTTTCCAGCTTCTACTCATCTTCTTGCCTGAAGAGGTCTAATAAGCCTTTGCGCAGCATCTTCTCCCAAGAATGCGAACGTCTCTGTGTTCTCT
>JASSRZ010000054.1:9421259-9431433 GCA_032164315.1 Malacoctenus gilli | reverse complement strand
GTGCGTGTGCGTGTGCGTGTGCGTGTGCGTGTGCGTGTGCGTGTGCGTGTGCGTGTGCGTGTGCGTGTGTGTGTGTGCGCGCGCGTGCGTGCAACAATGGAGGAGTCTGACTAATTTGCACATGTAAATGTTGTAAGTGTCCTTAGAGGAAATCCTAGTTTACCATATTTCATCAAAGCAGGTCTATTATTGATGCAGCCTTCAGATTCAGTTCTTCTTTGCTTCCTGTCGTAGGTTTTTTCCCTTATTTTCTTTGTGTGTTTCTGCTTTGTTTTCGTCCCCTTCATCTTCACCCATCTCGTTCTGTCAGTCTCCAGCGACGACACGCAGCCCTCCAAGTCAAACCATGCAAAATGTTTGCTATCTAGCACAACATTTATCGACTATTCCCTCTGCAAGGAGTTATTTTAGGAGTCCATAATTACAAAGGAGGGACCGAGTTTGCTTCTCGACAGCTCTGCCGCAGTGAAACGCACTCACCAAGCGGCAGTGTTGGCTTCAGAGCCTCCCGGCACACTTTTAACTGAGCTGTCTGCTAAAAACTAGTTTGTTTTGACCACTGTTGACTAAGCTGACATTTGGGATGTAAAGAAGTATAAATCTGTCCCCTTTAGTTTGTAATTAAAGAGCGCCACTTAACACGGCGCTCTGAAATGAGGGAGCTCTGTGCTGCAGATGCTCATGACAGGTCTGTGTTATAAATACTGTACATTGCAGACACACACACAAACACACACACACACACACACACACACACACACACACACACACACACACACACACACACACACACACACTCCTTGTGAAACCAATCAGACAAGCTGGACCCCGCAGCATGTGAAGCCATTTATTCCCCCCTGGTCGCTGACCCTGGTCAGAAGTTCATCATCCCCGAGGAGCCAAAGAGGAAAAACATCCACACCTTAAATCCACTTAATATGAAAGGCTGTGCAAACGCACAGGTTGGGGAGTAAGAGTGAGCTGCAGGGACACCGGTCTCCTTATGCCACGGCCTGTTTATTATTTTTACCTGTTTTCTCAGCTTCAGTTTGTGGAAGTTCAGCAATGGTGGTTTCTCTAAACCGGGTGTCGATCCTGCACGAACCTCCATACACCAACAGTCACACCTTTTTAGCATTTTTCAAAGCAGGGTTTTATTTCAGCTCCTTTCACCGACCACTTTTTTTCCCCTCGCTTTAAGTTATTCGAGCCGAGAGGGAGTCGACTGTTTCTGTAGGCTTGTTTACTTTTCTTGCATCCCCTTGTGGCCGAGCTTCTCCAGTGAAATGAGGGGGCCTTTTTGTTGTTTATTGCACTAACCCTTTAACACCCAGTTCGTCACTCGGGCAGAGGAAAACGATGGAAACTATGAAGTTCTTCCGATCGTCACTTCGGCTCTGATTGTGCAACTTCACCAAATGAAGGAGCAGGATGTTAAGGAGTTAATAAAAGCGGTGCTCGACGTAGGTGACATTTAAATTTCTTCTGGTTGCTTTTGTTCATCCCTATTTTTTTCTTTCCCTCGCTGGTTCACATGCGCTCCACAACAGCAGTGTGTGACATTCAGTGATTGTCGCCTCAGCTAGCAAGGAGACGGCGAATGTCCTTATATAGGTCAGGGGGCTAAAACAATGAGGCAAGCTGTCACACAGCCCCCCCTCCCAACTATCGCGGCAGTTGTTCTGCCGTGACAGGCACTCAAATGATCTGATTGGCCGGAATTGAGCTTGAATTGTTTTTCTGATTGGTCATCAGGAATCAGCAGAGGAGCCTGTGAACCGCGTGTCATCCTTGGCTGTTGGTGATGTGACTGATTTACTTTTGGATCGTTATGAACCATCAGTCATCCGCTCGCAGCATGTTAAGATATGCAAAAATAGCATTTGTTCATGGTGTAACGTTGGCTGGAGGTCAAAGTGAACAGTTCCTACACCATGAAGACTTATCATCGAGGCTACTTTGGAGGAACGCTTTGAATCAGCATTAAAATGTCAACCGGTGATAACATTCGATAAGCTTCGACCTGAACTCCTGCTCACCGGTAAAATATGCAACCGCACGCGCTCCCGGAGTGACTCACAGCTCTTTTACAGGAACAGACAGACACACCGTGAAAAGACACTGCCCCTTCTCCCAAAACACCCACCCTCCCACCCACCTACCCCTGCCTCCCCCCTTCTCCAAACATGTGGGCCAGGAGTTGGTGGTTGAATCAGGCCAGCTCAGCAGTTCAAGACGGGAGAGGAAGGAAAAGAATGGAGGAGGGGAGCACCGAGGCCTGACTCCTGTCCTGATACGAGTCGCGTCCTCGGGACTGCCCGAAAACAATGGACACTGACAGCTCATGTGGAAATGGTCCCACAGAGCGCTTTGACCTGCTGTGGGTCTGTGCGTGTGTGTGTGTGTGTGTGTGTGTGCGTGAGGGGGGGGACGGAGGAGTGACAAGATGAAGCGAGCCACAAATGGAGTCAGTGGAGCAGAGCGGGAGCAGGAAGATCCGAGGATGTGTGTCACCACACTCAGGAAGCGTCCTGTTATGCTGCGCCGGCTGCGTAGGAGAGCGAGACGTGGTTCAGGTGCTGCCAGAGGAGGCAGATAAGATGCTCTGCAAGCTCAGACAGGCCTTTTTTCTCTTCGCCACACTTAGGCAATGTCGGGAGGGAGTGTGGGGAGGAGAGGGGGGGGGGGTCTTCACCTGGGGGCCCGGAAAGGGGTCTTCTCTGACCCTTGTTCGTGATTGACGGTTTAATGGGGAGGCTCAAACTGTGCCAGGATTTATTTCAAGCTCAGTTTTAAAGGCGTTCACACATCAGATGTAATTTTATTTGCTTTTATGTACATTCAAACTGAACACACATTTGACATGCCAAGAGTTGGAATTAGGACCCTTTTCCAAGTTTATTCATTGTGTTTCTCACACCATACCTTCTGCTCTGTCATCTCCACAATCGCTATAACATACATCCACACCATCACATCACTGGACCCCCCCCCAATTCAGTGAGACACCTGTCACAGCAGAGCAGCTGTTCAAAGTCCTGATATCCTTTTTCCCACCTTGTAAACGGTAAATCTACTCCACTTAAATCGTGCACTTTTCCACTGCGCTTTCAGTTCACACTGTAAATCATGTTCACCCAAAGCACCTTCACACAAGCCGCAGCAGCTGCCATGCAAGTCGCTTGCCACGCCAGTTTGAAGGGATTCGAACCACCAACCTTTCGGCTGGCGATCCTCTGAGGGTTAATGCAGTCTGCAGTGGCTGGAATGTGCTCCGGGAGTCTGCGAGTGTGTCCTGAATGAAGCACGTATCACAGGTTGACGGACAGATGGGTGATTGTTTTTGAGAGCCGAGCACGATAATAACCAAACCCCTGCTGGCATGAAAGGTTTTCATTTACTGGAAAATGTCGTTTGTTTTACGTGCTGGTCATTTATTGCACTTGTGAAGTGTGAGACTGCCAAATTCTTTCTGGATCAGCGATAACAGTGGACAAGAATTCAGATAAACTCTGTGAAGGATTCGTGGCACACGAAGCTCTCGGCCGGTACGCAAGGTGGATGCGTGGCTGCGTGGTTGGATAAAGATAAAAGATGATCTCATTCAGCTTCTGAGACGACGTTTTCTTTGGCCGCTTATTAATCGAGCTGTAACGTGACGGGTTATTTTTGTTGCCCGCGGTGCGAACGAGACGAAGGTCTCCGGAGGCGCTCTCATAACAAAGGATCACTTTTCCTGTGGGTTGATGTAAGACCTTCCTCAGCATGGTGTCCCCTGTGAAGACCGTCTCACCCCTTCTCAGTGTCTCTGCGAGCTTCATGCAGGCCGGCAGTTCACCACAAATACAACTGAATTTGGCACGTCATTTTTTGAACGCCGTCTTGTGTATTTTTCTCGTTTTGCTTTTCTTATTTTTACTTTACTGTCGCTGCATCCAGTCGCGTCAGAAGAACCATAATCCCTCTAATCTGCTTGGTGTCTGTCACCAGAAGGAAAGATTAGAAAGTGACTTCAGCTCCGATCAGTGTCCAAAGGTTTGGAAGGATTCAGCTGAACTTTGCAATCAAGAGTGCATCTGAACCACTCAATGTACAACTTCAGTCATGTGATTAAAAAAAACCTTTATTGCTTTCTCATTTGAAATGAGAACTTTTATTTTGAAATGGATGCATGAAGTCAGATCACTTGGCCAACATTTAGGTGAATAAATCTGCCCCCACAAAACGGAAGAGTAAGTCTGAGTTGATTGTTTGCACATTTGTGTGTTTCACCTTCCACTCCACACTAACTTGTTGCTGTGATTGTGTACATCACAATTCTATGGCGTGTGAAACCCCCCCCACACAGCAGTCGCTGCAGCCTTTTTGATCAACTCTTTCAGCCTGGCCTCCTTCGTTGCAATTCCTTGAACTTGTTTACCTCTTGCCAACACAACTACAAACTATAAAAGTGTCCACAAGCTGCTAACGAACTGTGTGCCCTTCTTTTCTCACTCCTTGAAGCGAGCTCTTGTTAATAATATGAACGCATGACTCGTAAACGTTGTTCTCTGCGTCATGCATCAAGTGAAGCTAGCTGAGGGCTTGCTCACAGTACTGAAAGCTTTCAAAAAGCATTCTGCTCTGTGTTGAGTTTTATCACATGTGTCCGAGTGGTTTAGAGTCGAGTGTCCGTTTTAGTGTCCGAAGCGTTTGAGTCCTTTTCCTTTCTCCGACATCCTGAAAGTCTTCTCTCCTCCCGCTCACACACCCACTTAACCGCTCACGTGGACTCCCATGCAAACAGAAGGCCAGACAGGTGGCAAGGACTCAAGTCCAAGTCTGCTGTTGTGACTTGTGCCGCCCGTACGCTGCCAGGATCCATTTCCCCGATCCTGTCTTTGCCAAAACGCACGTGCGATCGAAGTTTTTGTCATGCGGTTGCCGGACCGAAGGCTGTTTAAGTGTTGACCCTGGAGTCACAGTATTCAGTGTGCAGCATTCGCGTCTCTGGGATTGTTTTCCTTGTGTAAGAAGTCCGAGGTTTCCACAGTGACAAGTATTTATATCTTCAAATGGGTACGAAGGCAGCGGCGGTACCTGTAGGCCAGATGGCAGCGGAGACGTTGGGGAGCTTAAATCAACAGCATGTGTTTTTTTGGGTTGGAGGCATGCATATGATCAGCGGAGAGGCAGCTGTATTAAAACTAAAAGCAGCGGTTGCTTATAGTCGGGAGAAAGGCGGAGAAAGAAGGACGTCTGGTGAACACAGCGCTTTATAAATAGGAACACTTGGAGGAGTGGAGATCGTTCCTCTTGAAGAGTTGAAGGAATGTTAGACCTGTCTACTCCATTACTTCCTCCTTTGATGTTTCTGCCTGCCCTCCTTCTGCTGCATGTCAACCCCCCCCACACACACACACACACACAACACCACCTCCACCCCTAAACTCTCCTACACACAAACGCAGATTAACCTGCTTAGACACACACACACGTCCATGCTCCTTTCTTATTTAACTGCCCTTCTCGTCCCCCCTGACCTCCATCCCTCTTGCGATTTGACCCAACATCTCTCTGCTCTGCTATAAAGTTATCAGTGGTCCATGTGTGTTAGGCAGCGGATGGAAATGGGGGGGGTTGATACCTGCAGCAACTCCTAAACCTGCGACTCCCTCCACGCCCCGCCACACAGGCCTCGCCAGAGCGGAGCAGCCTCGCTGCAGCCCTGTTTAACTTGTCCCAGATGTGCAGGCCGGCCCCCGAGTGCTGCGGCAACTGCTAGTTAAAAGAGCTGAAAGCAGCGCAAGAATGAATGTGGCCCATGCAAAGTGCTGCCGAGCACACGTGTATGCACGCAAACTGTTCAGAGCCTTGTCTGGATTTCAATGGAGTCCAAACTACTGTTTTTGCTTGTTGTCTGGCAAACGCCGTTACCAGTCCTTAACCTGGCACCTTCGTTCTTCGTAATCCCACAATCACCTTTTTTTTCCCCTTCTTTCTCGTGCTGTTTTGGGCTACCTGTAGCTTGCAGCTAATACAAATGCAGACTGAACAGTGGTCGTGGGCCCCTTTGAAGTCTGTTGGTTCAGTCTGCACGACAGTCGAGGCTCTGGGCTGTTTTTACGACCAACTTTGTGGAAGGGAGTTGAAAGGGAGTGCAGTTAAAAAGTGCAGACTCATGTGTTCACTTGCAGAACAACTTTTTCATTTGGCTGAATGGAGAAACCATCTGTATTACTCCTGTTTTCACACTGTTGCACTGAATAAGCTTCACAAAGTGTGTACGTTTATTGTAAAGAGCTTTTTAAGGTAAAACCGACGAGTTATCACGTTTCCTTTAATAACTAATGATGACTGTCACAAATTTGCAGGGAATTATAGAGAATTGAATGCTTCAAGTTTTGGATGATGAAAAAATAACGAAATACACAGTCCCCAAGTCAATATCCTGGGTTACTTTTCTCCACACACACCACTGTCTTTTCCTTTTCTGAGCACCTAACATAACACAGCATGCACAAGATCACAGAGACTTCCAGTAAGCTGCTGCCCAAACCTTGAGTGCAGCTGTAGATTGTAACCGCGTACGTTTATCGAGCCCCTCCAAATTTCCACCCGGGGCTCTGCCTCGGCCACCTCTGCAGGAATGT
The DNA here is from genome assembly GCA_032164315.1 of Malacoctenus gilli. Lineage (NCBI taxonomy): Eukaryota > Metazoa > Chordata > Actinopteri > Blenniiformes > Labrisomidae > Malacoctenus > Malacoctenus gilli. The sequence goes on along the minus strand of JASSRZ010000054.1, from coordinate 9,424,801 downwards.
GAAATATGTTTGCATGTTTAAAAAAAGAGACAGAAGAAAAGAAAAGTTCTTTATTCTGTCCGGATTCTTTTTCCATGTTAGTGTTAGTTGGAAGTCTTGGCAGCGGTCGGCTCCTAAACACACAGATAGACTTCCCAGCCACCTCCAGTGGGGAGGGACGGCCATGTCCAAGAATGCAGATTGTTTTGGTTTGTGCAATTTTATATTTGCAAAGGTTGGAAAAAAAGTTACTATTCAAATTAAAAGTCCTGCATTCTGCTGGAGAACAACTGCTGCTTTTGGTATTTGCTGCGGTTCTCTTACATGGGAAAGAGATGCAGAAACTTGCTTTTCAGCTCTTTCTGCTGTATTTCGATGTGCTTTAGAAAACCACCAGAGAGTCATGAAAACCAGTAATGTCAGAACCCACGCTATGTGGAGAAAAGAAACACAAAGTGCCCAGCATTTCACTCAGTCACGTCTTTTCTAATGCAAAGGGGTGATAAAGTGCGACTCGGCCGAAGGAGGCGAATCGGTGCGGTGGACACGGACGCTGGCCGCTCTGCTTTGTACCGGGCTGCCCCGTTTTGTCCTGCGAGCCTCCACGCCGTCATGTGATATTTCATCCTATCCCACTTCATGCCATATTGCTGGCGCTTTTGAAAGTGAAGGCCTTCAAGCTGTGTGTGTGCGAGTGTGCATTTGTGTGTCTGTGGGGCTCAGGAATGAAGCCCACTACCACAGCATCCAGTGACCTAATGCAAAAGGCAGCAGGGTTCAACACTATTCACTATTTCTGCGCGCACGCTTGTGTGCGTGTGTGTGTGTGTGTGTGTGTGTGTGTGTGTGTGTGTGTGTGTTTCGTCTCTCCCCTTCTCTCCAGTGATTATGGTCTCTCCTGTCACTAAGCACTTTGTCACGCTTGGACGAAGACCATGATGGGGGCTGGAGGGGGTTGTTGGGGCGCAGGAATGTCACATGCATAGATGGACTGAGGCTGGATACTGTGTAGACGCAGCAACAGGCTGCAGGCTATAGGCTACCATTGTATAGATGCATAAGAGTGAACTGATGAATATATCATCTGTGTTAATGGTTAAGACACTTCATGTCCTGAATGGAACAGAGTCAAATGGATTCACTTATTCATCTACAGAGCTCTGAGAACTTGGTCCAACCACCAAATAGTAGTTTGACTTCACACTGAACTCAAGCTCAGTGCTGAACTGATTTTTTGGGAAGCAGTCGCCAAATAAAAGCTTGTGACCCAAAAATGGATTTTTTTTTTTTGTTGGAAAACTTTTCCCAGAATTTGATGAATTTATATTGTTTTGTTGAAATTAAATTTTCAATTTCAACATTTCCCTCCAAACATTTGGTGAAAAACCAAAAACTACTCTAAATTGTTGGACACATTTTTCTATCTCACTCTTTATCTAGTTTGTTGTTGCTTTTCCCATATGGCTTACATTACGAAATACATTGGGGAGAAAATATAGGTTTAGCCCCTAATTTTGGGATGCAGTTTTTCCTTGACTGTGCCAATGTAAAGCTACTGGTGTCTGGGTCATATCAGCAGGTAAAAGTACCATTAGCAGAGGTCACACCCCTGTGGGGCCCCCATAAAGCTGTTAGCAGGGTGTCGATGCTGTTGCCTTCACTCTGAGCTCCGCATGTACATCTCTGAAGGCTTTATTAGCTTTGGTTTACACCCCAAGTTTTCCCCGGGCTTCGTTTCCATTCATAGTTTGTTTTTTGGGGGGGGCTGTTTTTGCTCAGCCAATCAGAGGAAAACACGGGGGGTTTTGATCAAGATGAAAGCCAGTCAGCTCATTCCTGTTTCACTGGCCGTCAGGCACAAAGTTAGTCATTCAATCAGGGTGACGAGCTCGTGTGAGACGAAAAGCAAGCTACACATGATGGTACAAATTTAAGTAATGCTGGAAAATCCTTCTCGGTTCAGCTCTGCTGGCTGGCAGCTTCCTCTTGTGTCTCCTGTCTCCACATGCACAACAAAAATGCTTAACGTAATGTGCCAACTCTCACAAAGCTCAGTGTGAAATATCGCACATGACGCTGACCACAAACACCTCTTCAAACGCCATCAGCTCGGTGTAGCTATTAAGGCGCTGCTGTGTTACACCAGCCGGGAGCCGGAGCCCGTGTTCGACCGTTAAACCTCCGTCCTCCCACGTTATTGCTTACAAATGGTCTCGTTTCGTCCTTCAGGTCTTGTCGTGCTTAAACAACATCGCAGGGAAAAGTCACAGATGGTTAAAAATGATCACCGTCTTGAAGTGGGAGGTTGTTTTTGTTGTGGTTCGTTCCCGCCAACTTCTGATGTTTGGGGTTTGCGTTGAGTCGGTGGCGTAATCTAAGAAGGCGTGCCAGGAACAAGTGTGCAGAGGTCCTAATGGTTGATCATAAAACTCTTCAGACTGCTGGTTTTTTATGGGAAGATGAGGGGAAAAAAGCAGTAGGACTTTAAAAACGCCCTCTTTTCACTGCTCCGGTTAACAAGAGGTGGGCTTCAGTAGAACAAAGACCATTTTTTCCCTTTTTTCCCCCTTCATCTTTTTAGGCTCAAAAACAGCATGTGGGGGTTTAATAGCATGTGAGAGAAACCAGTTCGGCTTCTCTACTGGTCTGTTTTCTGGTAAATCCCTATAAAAGAAGTTGTGAAAAAGGCTTTCAGGTGATGGATCACGTCGCCTAATCCGTGTCTTTGCGAGAGGGAAGCAGCCAGTTGGTTTGGTTCACGGCAGCCTGTCTCCAGGAGTTATGCAGGTCTTCAACCTGTTGGCCGATATCTCCAACTCCATTTGCCACCGCATTCCTCCAGTGTCAGAGTGTGCAGGCAAGCACGCAGCCACGCACATTAGCAGCATGCCCGACGTGGGAGTCGTCCAGAAGCTGTCTCTCCACCTCTGACCTCGTCCCCCTGACCCGACCGAGGGTCGGAGTCGCGTTAGGTGCGTCCCGCGGTCTCAGCTACAGGAGCCCTTTAAATATAAACTCCTTCAGCCTAATAACTTTGTGCTATTTGGTTTCACATTGCTGCAAAACATTTTCACTTGAACTCTTTGTCTCCGATGCTCCATGTTGACTGAATTAATGTGTTTTCCATCCATGAAGCTGCTTTTCTAGTGGAAATCTTTGACCTTATCATTTGAACAAAGTGCAAACAGCTGCCGCGTGCACTTTGCGCGCCCTTCTGGAGTCGCATATTGCCTGAATTGTTAACCTACATGTGATACTGTGATTACTAAATTACATTTGATAGTGAAGTCGCCGGTGTGGAAATATGCACTAATTGACAGACTGAGCGCCTATAATAGGCTTTAGTTGTGAGGTGTTGTAGAGCCTGCAGAGGCCTGGCAGTCTTTGATCAACGGGTTCACGTTGGCTTACCCATCATGCTTCGGTGTAGCGGGGATTAGGTTTGTCAGGAGTTGTTACAATAACCATGGCGTGATCTGCTGGTGCACGCTCACTGTGAACGTGTGTGTGTGTGTGTGTGTGTGTGTGTGTGTGTGTGTGTGTGTGTGTGTGTGTGTGTGTGT
>JASSRZ010000054.1:9407771-9418882 GCA_032164315.1 Malacoctenus gilli | reverse complement strand
GCTTTATCTCCCCCCCCCCCCCCCCCCCCAGGACCCTCTCCATTTAATTACCTGGGTGGTAAATCATACTATAGCTTACTCAACAGTCTGCTCAGGAAGGAGGAGTTTGAGGTCACGCTGGTGCCAGAAGACAACGTATACTGATGATGAGTCAGCACTGTCATATGGACACACAGTCCTCCGAGGCTGGAAGGACGAGCGGCCAGCTGGCTCCACTCCGCACAGACACTCCACATTTATTTCAGTGTTTGAAGATGAGGCCAGAATTTCACTGCGTCCTGGCCTCACACATGCACAAACAGACACACACTCAGCAATTTCATGGGAAAAGGTGTCCAAACAAGAGGGCAAAAACATGAGTCATTGTAATGGGAGTGCAGGAGCCGGAGCTCCCTGCTGGGGACCTTCTCTTCCTGTCACATTGGGCGTCACACTGTCCAGATTTCCGATCTTCCTGGGAAGGAAAATTAGAGAGCAACAGTATCAGGAACGGCACGTTTTCACGGCGCCATGACCCGAGCCGAAAGCAACCCAAATCAGAGAGTGAATTGGGTCTCTGAACTGATGTGTGGTTCTCCCTTGGGTGCACTTGTCCCTCTGTCTTTCCACTTCATGCATGTAGTGTTATCTTAAACATGCCACTCGAGAGGACGATCGACCATGAAGGCGCTCATTGTTTCATTGCTTTCAGTCTGTGGTTGGAAACACGCCGAACTAAGATTACGAGACTAATCTTCCCTTCATGCTCATTCTTTCCACCCTTCATTGTCTTCAATCCCTTTGTGGTCGATTACAAGATGAATCAGTGGAAGACTTTTGCTTTCATTGTCTTTGGAAAACAAAACAAAAAAAAAAGTGTGTCTTGCAGTCAGGAGCTCCTTGCTTGTTAGCATGAAGGATCGAACATGTATGTGCAAGTGGGTGCAGAAACGCTCAGAGGGGAATCAGTGCAGCTGCGTCCTGATAACAGGAGGGCCGGGTCATCGCTGCCAGAACAGGAATGTGCTGCACACTCAGCACTTTATAGGAACATGCAGCCAAACACCCTCAAAGCCTCTTCCATGGAGCACCGCTTGAATCCAGTCAACAAGTTATTTATCAGCCATAAGGGGGATTCTTTGTTCCTGAGACGTTCCTTCTTTTTCAGTGATATATAAATTCAGCAAGCGATGTAGCGTTGTCTTTAATAACGCCTGGGATGAAACGAATTAGGAGATCTTCCACACAAAAACTCTTTATACTCCTTCCAGCCACATCTGTACATTGTTTAAAACAAACACATTTGCATTTGCAGCTGGTTTGGATTTAAAGTTATCGTATTTACAGCAGAGGTATGTAACGACAGGGTCGGACAACTCTTTGAAATGGTGCGAGGATGAGGAACCTTTCCCCTGTGGTACTCGTATCACGTGACAAAAGCCATGCAACAAAAAGGAGGAAGGTATTTTCGGAAGAGTGAAACTTGATGTTTGAATATATTTTCTAATTCTTTATTCTACTCTTTTTTGTTCCACAGAAGAGGTCGACTACGCCAACTTTGGCACCAACACGATAACGCGTCGGAAGAAGGCCGTCGTCGCCCTCCGCAACACCGACGTCACCCGCAAGCGTCCCCACATCCGCATCGGCATGCCACAGGACTTCCGGCCCGTTTCCTCCATCATCGACGTGGACATCCTACCTGAGTCCCACCGCCGCGTCCGCCTGTATCGCCACGGCTCCGACAAGCCTCTGGGCTTTTACATCCGCGACGGAACCAGCGTGCGGGTGACGCCTCACGGCCTGGAGAAGGTTCCCGGCATCTTCATATCCCGAATGGTGCCCGGGGGGCTGGCGGAGAGCACGGGGCTGCTGGCGGTGAACGATGAGGTGCTGGAGGTGAACGGCATCGAAGTGACGGGGAAGTCCCTGGATCAGGTCACGGACATGATGATCGCCAACAGCCACAACCTCATCGTGACCGTCAAGCCGGTGAACCAACGCAACAACGTGGTGCGCAGCAGCCGGATCTCCGGCAGCTCCGGCCAGTCGTCCGACAGCAGCGGCTCCACCGGTTACCCGAGTTTGTCCGTGGCCACGGCCGGGGGGATGTCCTCGGGTGCCCACGGTTACCAAGACGACTTGGAGAGCGACGAGGATGCCGATATCGTCATCGAGAACAGCATCAAGCGGCCGTCTCAGAGGTCCAACGCTTCCCTGGCGTCGAGTGTGTCTCGCTTACACCAGCAGACTCCCACGCCGACGCCGACGACTTCGGGCCCGGCGGCACCTCCGAGCCCTCCCACGCGTCCCTTGTCGGTGGTCTCCACCGCCTCCTTCCACTCTCAGCCGAGTCTAAACGGAGGCTCCCACCACCACCAGCACAGCAGCCTCAGCTACCAGCTCCACAGAGACCTAAACCTCCAGCACAACCCCCACCAACAGTCCCAGCACAGTCACCACCACCACCACGCACAGCCTTCGCACCACAGCAGCAACCCCGCGCTCCGCCACAGCAACGGCAGCCTCCACAAAATCCTCAGCTCACTGAAAACGGACCCACGGCACAGTCTTGCACTTCCCAGGGGAGGAGTGGAGGAGGACGGCACGGTCATCACCCTATAATACCCACAAAACAAACTCTAAGACAGAAACTTCCCAAACTGCTCAGAGACTAAACTGGAACGCCACAACGAATAAATATGAGTACATGTTTTGTTTTCTCTGTCTGACACTAACTGTGTGACTTCTTTGGTTTGACAAGATAATTGATAATAGGAAGTTGCCAACAAGGAACATGTATATATGTCATGTATTTTTTAAAGGCTCCTCTGTCTCACAAGAAAAGAGTGTTTGTTTGTAATAAGCTTCAGAACAAATAAATGTTTTTTGTAGGCAAGTCCACTGTATTCTCTGTTCTGAATGTACCTGCAGCCTCATATCGATTCTTAGTGACCACTTTTATTAAGATCTTTTTCATTCTTATAACTGGGACCAACTTCGGGTTTCTTACGGACATTTTTAAAGAGAAAATCTATATTTCTTATACTCTGATAAAATGCTGTGTAGAGTATGTTTTTTTTTTTTAATAGGTCTTTTATGCATCAATGATTGTGATCAATTCTTTGTATCTGTTTCAATAAATTATTCTGTCTCACAACTATGCAAATTGGGAATGTGGTGGTTTTTTTTATTGCAGTATTTTTTTTTTATTTGGATTTCAAATTGCTCATGTCAGATCGCAATCTTCACAATTGGAGTGTGTCAGAATGTAGATTTTTTGTAGGGAGTTTATTTTTGTCAATTAATGAGAACTTTGCTCATTCGATTATAATGAAGGATTGAGGTTGAGCAGACACTCATCTCTATACAATGACTGTCAAGGTGGATCTTCAAGCAAGCTGACCCAGTTTCTTCAGCAGCAGCATGATTAAGTCAGTGATCCTTAACTTCACAGCATGTTTTAGGAGGTGTGACTGCCTTTTTAGTTAACTTCCTGTAAGCTTTTGAAAGGCTACAAAAACAAAAAGTTTGTGTGGAACCACCCTAAAAACTATGCCGAACATCATCCAGATATCAGTTTCCACGTTCACCTCAATCGAGCCATTGAAATTGCAGTTCAGCGCAGTCACGCTGTCTGTAGACAAGGACAAGATTGAAGGTTGGTTTTGGCCAAATACTTGTGTGAAGACTATGTGAAGGATGAATTTCTTCAGTGGAGCCAGCACAACCCACTTCTTTTTTTTATCGTTTGGCTTTTGGTGAGAGTCAAACCTCAACATGAGGCAGGAATGCAGTTTAGTCTCGCATTGCACTCCCTCCAGAAGCAGCGGACTCCTTTAACCTCTCTGCTAATGAATGTTTGTCTGCCGTGTTGACTCAGGATGCCACTGTGCTCAGACGCCTGATAGAGCCTTGACACCCAAGTAGTCTGCACTGCTAATCGTGCAACAACAAAGGAGCAGGATGCCCCGTGTCACACAATCATTATTTGACTGCATGTTAGTGTAATCATCAGAAGCAAGGCAGATTAGAGAGGAGCACATCATGACCCATACACCAAATCCCTGCTGTTGAGCGATAAAACAAAAGTACAAATAAAGGAGGCAGATGAACATGTTTTCCCCTAAATCAGTCTTGATGACGAAAGCAATCTAAAGGTAACCTCAGACGAAAAAAAATACAAATATGCAAAGTATGGTAGAGGAAAACATGGGATTGTAAAGTACTGTATGAGATAAATACTTGTGGATAACTTCCTGAAGAACACCTTAGTCTTTTTCTGTGCAGTGAGTCTGGCTGCCATCTGCTGGACACCAGCGTCATAACACCAGTCTGAAGAAATTGACTGAAGTGCATTTTTAGTTTCATTTATTTCATTAAATGTTCTCTGTCTTGTTGTTTCACTGGGCTTTTTTATTTTTAAAGTTCAATCGTAGTTTTTGTTTTAATCAACAAAATTCTGACGATGTTTGCTGACTCGTAATTTCAGAAATTAGCTATCGTCAAATCTTCAATTCTGTCTTGCGGAGTTTTGACCCTTTGGAGCTTCCGTCGACAATATAAGCACACGTGATCTGGTCAGTTGACAGGACAAAACACGGCAGGAGCTCGGAAGAGACAGAAAAACACACCGACGACATGGATCACCATCGGCCTGACAGGGTGGGCCTGCTGTCCCCCCTGGAGGAGTCCAGCGCGGAGATCAGCCGGGACAGCGGCATCGTGTCGCAGAGCGCCAGCAGCTTGTCCATGGTCAGCGACATCCTGAGCAGCGGCACCGTGTCGCAGAGCCCCAGCTTCGGAGCGGCACCAGCGGCGGCGGCAGCGGCTAACGTGATCCCGCAGAGCCTGAGCTTCAACGAGGCGGCGGGGCCTGGGACAGCCGGCCTTTGCGACCCAGAGCAGGACGACGAAGTCCTGAGACACGCCGCGGTCGAGTACTCCTCGTACATCCGGGCGACAGCCGGAGAAGAGGTCTGTACTGCAACCTACAGCCATGTATGGTCACGTAGCCATATTAGCTGCTTGTTTATGAGCTGGCCGAAGCAGTTGCAGCATTGCAGCACTCGTTCGCCGTTTTACACCAGTCATCAGATCTCCTGTTAAAACCTGATCTTCCAGGGTTTCAATTTCCTGGCCTAAATCAAGTGAAAGAGTTTCCGAGGTTGTCATGACGATGTGCCCATTGTTGTAGACATGTTTCGCCTTCCTTGTGAAAGATGGAGTTTCACCATCCACCTTTCTCAACAAGGGTCTCAGCACCACAGACAAACGACAAAATAACGACAGTTCACGTCAGTTCATATCCACAGCAAGTCTGACTAAACGACCCCACAAGCCAGTCGCATGCAAAGAAAGATGATGTCACCGTAGCAACACGTACAGCCGGATGATTTCACCATAGCAACACGGAAAGTATCAGGATTGCACCTTAGCAACGCTCACTGCACAGCGATTTCTAAATATTGCCTCCAAATTAGGTCGAAAAAGCCGTGAGTTCAAATCTCAAACTGTCTTCACGAAATAAAATCGATCGTTGGGAAACGCTTCTTACAATAAATTATGTCAGAGCAACTACGGTTATATTACTATAATTGTAAAATATAAAAGTAATTCATGAATTGAAAAAAAACTTCATCGAAATTCAAGTTGAGCCACAAGAAATTGTTCTTGTGAGCCTTTATTGTTCTAGCTGAGTGAAAAGTGATCAGGGCCTGAGGCTTATCAGGCTTTAGGCCATGTGACCTGAGACTGAGGTTGTGTCCAGACTTTCAGCTACAAGCCTCAAGACGGAAAGAAATCATTTTGAAACTAAAAAGTGTCTTCACACAGAAGTCGGAAGTCAATTCCAAAATGCTGCTCATACAAAGTCGTCTGTATTTTTTTAGGTGACCACATGTTTCAGTGACCATCCAGCTTACAGCTGCTTCTCAGTTTGACTTTAAGTGGATATGCATGATCCCAGTCAGTCTGTAGGAGGGCTGAGCTGTGTGCTTGGAGTGACAAAGGCTGTCTGTGTTTTTACCATTAATGCATGTAAGCGGTGTGGATCTGCAGCTGAAGACTGAGAGAGCACAAAAACACATCCAGCATAACTCTAACTGAAACGTGATTTGTAGTATTTGTATGTGTGTGATATTTGCAACTTTTCATTTTGCCTCTCTACTTTTAGATCCTGTGTTTAGATAAAAGCTTGGAAGAAATGCTGACAAGAGTGGATGAGTTTGTCGGGATGTTGGATATGGTGAGAAGTCGCACTAAAGCTTAACGTTTGTGTGATATCTTGACGTGTGTAGACATTCACAGTTTATACATTTCCTCTTTTGTCTCCAGATCCGTAACGACACTTCGCAGATAGTGAATGAAAATCTACCTCAAATCCAACAGAAGTCTGAGGAAATGAGACAAATATACAGAAGAATTGACAAGTTGGAGGTATGTGAATGTTTTCTTTTTGGAAGCGTGTCTGGGATATAAATAGGATTGGTTTTTGTAGCGTTTGTTTTTGTCTTATCAAGGGCTTTTTTGATATCGCATGCAGGAACTTGTTTTTTGAACCACATCTGGATATACAATCAACATCTATTGCTTCTTCTCAATTTTGAAAAAAATCTCAAATGATATTCTTGTTTTTCCTGCAGGCTTTTGTAAAAATGGTGGGCGCAAACGTCAGCGCTATGGAGGAGCAAGTGACGCTGGCCGAGGGAGAACTAGGAACCCTGCCGGGTGCTTTCAAGAAGATGTTCCGCACAATGCCTGTTCCAGGTTTTCTAAATGTAAGAGCCCATTTGTCCTTCTGTGTTGTGTCATTGCTTTGTTTCTGTGAAGCAGTGAGCGAGTGCTGCAGGGTGGAACAACCAGTTGTGTTCTTGACTCCGTATGTGTGTGCGTGTTTGTTTTGATGCGCTCTCAGAAATCGGGCAGCCCAAGAAGACCAGCAGCACCTCAGCGTCAGGAGATCCCCGGCGTGTTCCGGACAGACGATTATTTCGCGTCGCCGCCAGAGCAGTGACACAGCCGGGCGTCTCGGGGCGTAACTCGGTCTCCGACCTCAGAGGCCCGATTGGGTGGAACTGCACGGACAACTTTTACTGCCATCCGTCCATCGCAGGAGGACCTCGTGGTGCACTGGCCTCAACGAAGCAATAGTAGCCTTTCTGAACAAGTCACTGGGAGTCAAGCGCACGGAGACATTCAGAGCTTTTCGGGTGTCGTTTTTTCCCCTGGCAGCAACAACGAGCACTGAACTGTAGCGACGCGATTTCAAAAGTGCCTACGTGGGTCGTACTTGTGTCCATTTAGTTTCCACTCGTCACAAAGGCGAAAGAAAGAAGTCTGGCCGTGACGTTGGATCAGCGACAGGTCAGCTGGACGCGTTTAGCCCACCTGCCAATCGAAAACTGTCGGAGGTGCGAGAGGAGGAGCTGTAAAGATGTTGTACATGAGGACTTTCGATTAACCCAGCTTTTTTATGAAATGTCATTCCTCTTACTGGAGTTTGTACAGACCTGCACGCTGTTATTAAGTGATCGGTGTCCCCCTCCGTCTCACCACTCCCCCGCCAGAGCAATATTGATTCTAAGCATTTTAATGTCTTCCATTTCAGATTATTCACTTGATTTCAACACGCTTTGAAAGACAAAGGCCTCGCTGACATGGGACACATCTTTGATAGCACTTTTTTGAAAAGAAAGCACACTATAGATTCGATGTTTTATTGTTTCGTGTCGCACCGGATGATGCGTCTGTTCTTCACCAAAACAGGAGGCTGGGATTTAGTTTTCAACTAAAAACCTGAGACATTGGAAAGAAAATAATATCGAAAAGATGATATTAAACTCCCACCGTGGAGCGAGACTCATTCAGTCAAGTGTATTTGATGCTTTGCCAAAAAAGTGGTTTGAGATTTTTCACTTATGTTTGTTTTGTTTACATTTTTTAAATTACCATTAAAAAATATTTGAGACAACTTTTTGCAGCATGCTCCTTTAATTTTTTTAATTTGCAGGAATACAATTTGCTGATTATAGAGACATGAGCTGAGGTGAAAGGTACCTCAATACAAACTACTTTTCACGTTGGCTACAATATTAGGTGATAAACATAAAAATAAAGACCTTTGGTTAAAGTCCTACAGGTTTGTTGAAGATCAGAATGTCGAGGAGAACGGGACAGATAAAAGGCCAAAATGGGCTTTTGCTTCATGCTTGATAACCAAATGTACATATCGAATACGTTAACTTCCTATTTGAGTATTTAAAAACAGCTTTTTGTACAATGTTTGGAAATAAAAAATGGTACACTGTTAGAATTGAAATATACAAACATGGAAAAAATATTGTTTCTATTTTTCTTTATATTGTACAAGTGGAGTATTTTTCTTCAGTTTCAGTAATATTTGATTGTTTACAAAATGGTAATGCTCTCAAATCAAGTTCATGTATTTTTTACATCTTATACTTGAGAACCTTAAAACGACAGCCGTTGTGAAATACAGAATACTACATTTTTCCTTTATAAAAAAAAAAGAACTGGAAATAAAATATTTAACATTCAAAGAAAGATATTTTAGCCGTGGTTTTTAAGGTAGTAATGTATTCAACATTCAGCTGCATGTTGACCAAATGTTCCCATAGTTTTTTATATGTATATTTTTCTCGTATTAAGTCAAAGGAAGTTATATTTCAACAGTAATCTGAGAGTACCGAGCAACTTTGCACTTTCAAACAACAGTGTTTTTAAGTTCCTAAAATTTGTTGGCGTTTTATTTATCTGAATCAACCCGGACTGTTCCTGTGTGGTCAGTAATCGTTAACTGATGGTTTACCTGGAAAGCAAAGCGCAGGGCTAACTGTACCACCGGCCTTTGATTGGCCGGTGTGTGATGACGTAGGGTGAAACCCCCGCTCTGCATGGAGATCTGTGTAAGCGGGAAGAACCTTCACATCCTGGGTCTGATTTGGCTCCACGCTGGCCAGCCGGAGAAAAGTAAGCTAACTCTGACCGGTGCGGTAAAGTACCTTTCGTTGCTTTCGCTGTCTTCGAAGTAAAATTCAGCGCCTCTTTTTATGGGCGAGTACGATGAAAAGAAGTTGGGATAAATAAAGAGTTTTACAGTTCAGGGGCGGAAAGTAACGGACGGCAGGAGGGTTTCACGTTAGCCCAAAAACACGTTTAAGTGAACTAATGGCGGCGGTAGACAGGGGACAATTCAGAATAAATTCTCTACAAAGCTGAGCAGCAATAATGTTTTTGTTGGAAGTGAATATCTTGAAAGTTAGTGAAACCTCTGGACCGTGTTCAGCTCGAATCAGATTTCCCGTCGTCTGACTGCAGCCGTAATAGACCTAGACTCAGGACAGGCTGTTTTTCACACCATGAGGCAGCTTCTCAGATTCATTTGTAACTTTTGGTTACAGCACTTGGTTCATATTGATTCACATTGACGTTTTTGACTCGTACATCCACCGGGATCGCCTGTATTATTTGTACTAATTTTCTGGATTACTCTCCCTGAATTCTAACAAACCTGTATGAATGAAGTGTGTCATCCTTTGCTTTGTTTTGTTTATTTACACGTTATCAAGTGATTGCACGTGAATAACAGGAGTGACCTTAAAGTCATGACTGTACTTGTGTTTATAAATTTGAGATTTAAACTCTAAGGATGCATTTTCCTCTGCTTGCACAGTTTCCATATATTGTAGCTGTAATCTCTTTCGGTCAGCTATTTTCTCATACTGTGTATGTATAATATAGATACATAATTGTTTGCATGTGTCTATTGTCTTTCTCATCTTCCCTCGTATTCAGTGTTATATGAACCCCCTATAAATGTACAATGACAACTCAGCTTATTTTATTCTTCTACTTCTCTTCTAGATTCAACGCCTCAGACATGGCTGCTGAGAAAGAAATATGGCAAAAGATTGGCGAGGGCTTCGTCCAGGAGTATTATAACCAGTTTGACAATACCAACAGAATGGGACTGGGCGGCCTATATGTAAGCTTTATAGTTTATGTTGCAAATACTGTGATGCATGCTGGTTTCAAATTTTATTCAAACTTTGTCAAGTAACAAACGTACTTTTTTCCTCCAGTCTCCTGACGCCTGTTTGACATGGGAGGGGTCACCTTTTCAAGGCAGAGAAGCTATTACTGGCAAATTAGTAGTGAGTGTTTCCTCAATCATTCAGGGTCACTTATGTAGACTTCCACTTCAGTGTCGCGACCAGATCTTGTTTTACATTTTAAATATTGCGTTCTGTGTGACCTCCAGAACCTGCCTTTCAAGCGGATTAAGCACATTATCACGGAGCAAGACTTCCAACCAACGATTGACAGTTGCATCCTCATCATGGTATTTGGGCAGTTACAGGTGAGATTGAGGGCTGTGTTGACATTTGCAGGCGTCAAGTAGGCACCAGATTTGAGGAAACTACATTCTGCAAGAAAAGGTTAAAAACAATATTGTGTTTGTAGTAAAATGCAACATTTAAGTAAGATAATTTGGGGGGTTTTACCATCAAAGACCATGCTCAGAAAATAAGTTTGAGCCTATATCACATCTTCTTGTAATTGTTTGTTTCTTCCTGGTGACAGGTCGATGAAGATCCTCCAATGGCTTTCCACCAAGTCTTTATGCTGAAGTCCCAAAACTGCGCGTGGGCCTGCACAAATGATGTGTTTCGGTTGGGAATCCATAATATCCCAGTGTAGCTGTACAGGCATCATGTACGAGTGCTGATATCTCAAGAACCAAGGTGCTCACAGAACATTGATATGCTGGCTATTTAGCAATGATATAATTTCAAACATTCCTTTCCAAATAAAAAAAAAAAATAAAAAGGGCTCTTATAACTGTTTCTTCTCTACATTGTTGCTTCATTCTTTTTCTCATAGATCGCACGGTTAGTAAAGTGAGGGAGTCCGTTTCATTTCTCAGTTACATTGGAAGAAGTGTGTTATGTTCATGTTTCCACCGATAAGAGGCGCTGTAACATTTGCCCTACCTTAGTTTTAAGTCGTTTAAAGACAAGCTGGGGCTGCATTCTCTGTGAGGAGTAATGACATGAGGTAGCTAGTTAGTGGAAACAAAACAAGCTCGACTAATGACACCGACGCTGAAG
>JASSRZ010000054.1:9373384-9405732 GCA_032164315.1 Malacoctenus gilli | reverse complement strand
CGTCTTATTCCATTTACATTTTTCAGAGATTATCTTTTCAACGCCATTGAGACGATGCCATGTGTGAGACGAAAAGCAGACTGGGCGCTCCAGTGGATCAATGACAGCAAGTCCACTTTTGGTATGAAGCTATGATGAAACATTTATATTGTGACTCTCTGGATTCACTAACTTTTGCTGGTTTTTCTGCAAGTTTCCATTCATTCTGCCTCATGTCCCCCACAGGGGAGAGAATTGTGGCCTTTGCAGCTGTGGAGGGGATCTTCTTCTCTGGCTCGTTTGCTGCCATCTACTGGCTGAAGAAGAGAGGCCTCATGCCTGGCCTCACTTACTCCAATGAGCTGATCAGTAGAGATGAGGTAAGCTGAATCCACAACGAAGAGGGTGCTCGGTGGAGCGCATTTCCCCCCCAAGCCACCTGTTAACCTTTCCTGCTTCAGCCTCTTGCATGTCTCTTAAAGGGCCACACGCTCTGAAAACACATCATAGAGCTGACGATTTACTGGATAACCAAAATGGGGTGGCAAAAAAGTTTTTAATTGCAGCCGAATAAACTTGAGTGGTGGTGTTCTTCGCAGGGTTTGCACTGTACCTTCGCCTGCCTGTTGTACAGCTACCTGGAAAAAAAGCCATCAGATGACAGAGTGAAGGACATCATCACTAAAGCAGTGAGCATCGAGCAGGTCAGTCGCTGGTGATTGAAACTTGACAAATTCAAGTTAGACATTAATTTCTGAATTGTAACACACGACACGTTAGATCTGTAAAGTTTTCTTTTCCTTGTTGCAGGAGTTCTTAACAGAGGCTTTACCTGTTGACCTGATTGGAATCAACTGTTGTCTCATGAAGCAGTACATCGAGTTTGTGGCAGACAGACTTCTCACTGAACTTGGACTCGCCAAGGTATATATTTCGCTTCACTCTATTCATAGTAAATTCAGTTCTGGAAAAACTGCCTTTACACTGCTGCAATGGTAATGCTGAGGTTGTTACATGAGATGTAATCAAACATTATTATTGTTAGTAGTATTATTGTTCATTTTTTTTGTATACATGACCAGATCTTCCTTTTGTTTCCCACTTGTAATTTGGTCTTAAATCAAAGGTTTACCAGGCGGAAAATCCATTCGACTTCATGGAGTCCATTTCTCTGGAGGGGAAGACAAACTTCTTTGAGAAAAGAGTGGCCGAGTACCAAAAATTTGGAGTCATGTCAAGCATGATGCACGGAGAATTCACTTTGGATGCAGACTTTTAAAACTGAGGCAACAATTTATTTATTTTATTCAGCTAAATTATTTCTTTCTGTAAAGCAGTTTGACGTGATGTATACATGACAACATTACATCCTCATTTTTTTTAATGAAGCTCATCCAGTAGGGAAATAAAAAAGGTCAATAAATGGGAAGTTTCTCTTCATCACTAACAGGGTACTGTGAGAGGAATAATCTTACTCATTGTTCTCATTTTTCAAGAGTGAATTTTATTGAAATTTCTGTGTTTTTGTCCTGTTTTGAATGTTTTGGTTCCAATAAAAAAAAATTTAAAAAAAATGTTTGTTTGATTTGATAGAGTGATCAGACTGTACCGAACGTGGTCAGTCAGTGTTTGCAGGCAGTAATGTGTGTCCATCAGAGAGCAGCTAACTGAGGCTTCATCCTCCAGTCAGATTAGATTAGCCACTCCTCCGTTAGCATACGGATGCTGGAAATGATAGCTAACAGCTAAGCGTTCACGCAATTTAGGAAGATGGCTGGGGACTTGCGGGGCTTCGCGCTGGAAAAAGCAGAGTTGCTCTCCGGCCGCCTGAAGGAGCTCCTGTCGGCGGGTCAGGGCTACGTACGGGCCCGGTTCGGGCTGGAGCTGGGTCTGGAGCCCGAGCGGTACCCGACGTGGGTCGTCCTGTCCACGGCCGCCGCGGGGCTGCTTCTGCTGCTCGCGCTGTCGTGGGCCGCCGTCTGCGGCGGGCTGTTCGCCGGGAAGAAACGGGGCTCCCCGGTCAGACAAGGCGGCTGCGTGCCCGAAAAGGCCACGGCTGTGAGAGGCAGTAAGACGGAGGAGCCCAAGAAGAGAAACAAAAGGAGAGCCGCCGAAAAGGTAGGACAGGAACACACCGAGAGTCGGTGTAAACCAGAGCGGAACCGTCTTTGTCACGGCTACAAACTGTCATAGCTACCGAAGGTGTTAGCTTCCCCGAATCACACCTCATTCTGTTTTTATTGTACATAAAAGCCGTCTGGTTTGACGTCGAATTAGCCATTGAACCTGGCAATCTCATTTGCATTAATCTGTGTCAGCTGGCGTCACGGTGCCGTTTTGTTTACGCCACACAGGGAACAATGTTGTGCACCCAACGTGAACCTGTAATATTAATGATTCAGTGAAGAAAAACGCTTTGTTTTGCCAAGAAACACTGGCTGTCCAGCTGACTCATGCGACGTTCAAGTGTCACCTCAAACATTAATTTACCCTTTCAATGACCTGTGTTTATAATGTGCAGTGATTTTAACTTAAAGATGCATAAACAGTGCCGTTATCCAGTAGGAAATTAAAGCCTAATTTAGTGAAAGCTCAAAAATATTTACAATAATTCAATTTAAAATGAGTTCAGCAGCCTGATGAAGAAATCTGAGGTGCTATAAAGCTGTTGTTCAGGAAGAAAGAGAAACCACTTAACTAGTTCTCTGGAGACCACTTGCACTATGTCGCAGCCTTTGTACTAAAGTGTTATCAACCCATATTATCAAGGCCAGTCACTAATAAATCAATCCTTAGTGTGAATCAAGGTGCAAATGCCATAACGTTGTTAATCCTTCCCTCTTTAGAAGACTCAGCCCAATGGACAACCGGTGTCTGTGGCGCAAGAGGAAGTCAAAGTACCCGAGGCAGTTTCCAAACAACCACAACTGATTAAAGCTGAGAAGGTAAAGTGAGGAGAGAGGTCAATGCGTCTGAATGCCAGAGAAAGATACTTGTGACACGTGGCCACTCCTTGTTAAATTTGCGTTGCAGTGCGACTTCAAGGGGACAAAAAGCAAGGGCAATTAAAATAACTTTGTTGTGCATCACGCTCCTCTGCCCAAAGGTGCAGGAGGCGCCGGCACCGGTGAAAAAGAGCAAGAAGAAAGCCAAGACAGCCGAGGTGAAACCAGTTCAACACGTGTCTGTGAGCGACGGGAAGGAACTCGATGATGGTGAGTTTCAACTGAAGCAGACGGAATTTCATAACAACTTCCCATTTCTCAGCTGCCCCAAAAAACGCAGCTCACCCTCAGCTGCACTTTCTTGTGTTTTCAGAAGAGAAAGCTGCAATTGTTTTAAATCAGATGTAATCAACCAATTAAAAACAGTTTTTTAATAAAATCTCGCAGGCTCAAATCTATTTGCAATGCAAAGTTCATTTAATTGTCTGTGCGTCTGCGTTAATCAGGTGCATGGGAGACTAAAGTCAGTTACCGCGAGAAGAAGCGGCAGCAGAGGAAAGACAAAAGCTCCGAGGACTCTGGAAGTCCTAAAGGTGTGGGAGCGTCCAAACCTCACCTGGTGGAGGCACCTGCAGCCGCTGCACCGACCAAGAAGAACAGAGGAAACCACGGTACATTCATTCAGATCACACACAGAACAACACAACCTAACAACATCTCCCTAATCTGATGACTGTGGAGTGTATAAACAGTACATGTTGCTCATTTCTTTCAGAGTCCCACCACTCAAGAAATGCAGGCAAAGGGAATGCATCAGGTAAAAGAGGAGCTGATCTTTTATTTTGAGTGATGGAGACTTTTATTTTGCATACTCCATGTGTCCTTGTCTTCCCAGTGTCCTCCAGCTGGAGGGAGGAGTCTGCAGTCAACGGTCCGGGCTGGGTTGACATGTCCTTGAAGGTCCCGGCTCAGATGGGCACCATGGAGGGAACCAAGTGGAGCGGCATCCCAGCAGCCCCGCATTACAGGCCCCAGTCTGAAGGCCAGCCCTGGACTCCGGAGGCGCAAGGTAGTCCTCTGACAGGGGCGGACATGAGAAAAGTGTACAACAGGAGTGTCATGAAACACAGCCAATGCTGCAGGCAACCTGCAAAGATTCGACCACCAGGGGAAAAAAAGAAACAGTCCAACTGAGTGTAAAACCATCAAGAGGAGAAACATTATCTGTCATTTTGAACTCTTTACAATGTGTGAGGTTTGTTTCAGCCAACTTTATAGGTAGTTGATTAATTTGTAGTAAAACTACCACAATAACTAACAAGTTAGTACTGACATACTGACGAGAGTGACGCTCACATTTGGAAAGATTGTAACTTAGCCAGTTACTCAACTTGAAGTCTATATTTAGATCACATTTTTATTAAACCGCGCAAGAAATACGGAGTGACAGCTTGAACTGAATCAAACCGTCACGAACCAAAGCTTGTGTGCCACATTATAATGTGCTGTATCGTGTCCCGTCAGCAGCAGCATGGAGTGGGATCGATGGCCGGATAAAGACAGATCTCACTCCCGTTTCCTTCTCCATGCTGAGAATGAACACCGCAGGTTGGTTCTGCGACGGATTATTCTAATTGTTCCGGGTGTTTTTTGGTTTTCATGGCTGCTGTTTTACTTCCCTCCTTCACTGTTTCTGTCTCGTGCAGCTCCGATATCAAATTCACTGGACCTGCAGTGGGCGAATCATCCCGTCGATGACGAATGGTCGGGATTCAGTGAGTAGCCGGCGATTTCACCCACACAGCAGATGATTTTGTAGACCAGCCACTTGTTTGTAAACAAAACTATCATTCAGGGTTGTTTGTATTGAAGTTTCATCTGCTGGATGTGCACATTTTCAGATGGGATGGCAGCGGCGGATCCCAGCTCGGACTGGAATGCCCCAGTGGAGCATTGGGGCAATTATGAAGAACCTCCAGTGTTGGTGACATCGGCTCCTTTGCTGAAGGAAAAACCTGCTCCTAACAAGGTTTTTGGACTTCAAGGCCTTCGTTTGATCATCGATTCTGCAAATAATGAAACCATGTTTTTCACTTCCTCCTTAAAATCTTTCTCGTGTTTTATTTCAGCAGTTATCGGAGGGTGAGAAGGACGCCGATGATCCATCTGGTGGAGCTTCTAAATCTAAAAAGAAGAGAAAAAAGAAGAAGACATCAGAGGAGGAAGCTGGACCTGATGTCCAGGTGAGAAACAAAACGCATCAAGCAGATCAAAACAGCTTCTCTGATGTAGTTGTCTGGATTTTGGTCATTCCATTTGTTTCATTTGTAGGAGAGGAGCACAGCACCCGCGGTGAATGCAGTGCTGAAACCCCAAGAACTTCCTGTGCTGCCCTCCAAAAAGCAGAATACCAGCATATCCTCAGCTCAGAGTAGGTTCAAACTATCAGCAATTGTTTGCATAATCTCTTTTTTTTTTTACTTTCTCAGAGTCATGCGTGTGGTGTCAATAATTTTCATTGAGAAAAATCTCCTTGTTTCTTCGGTCTTTGCAGAGAAATCAGAGCAGATTGTAGAGCCTCCGAAAGCCTCCCAGAAGAAGAAAGTCCGAAAGGAAACATAAAGGCACATCGAAGGTTTCAGACTCCGCATATATATGCAAATGATTGTTAAATGATTGTCACATGCAATAATTTCCAGGTACAGAGCTTCTTTCTGAGATACATGAACAGTTTATCATTTCCACAAACAAAAAAAGTAAACAAGCTGCAAATATCGGCTGCTTGGCTAAATATAGAGGTGGATTGTGGTCCTATGGACTAAAAACTAATTTGCACTATTTGCTACACTGCAACAGGAGTAGAGTTTCAGGTGGGGTGAACTTCTATTGGAGGAACATGTTTAATGGCATCGAGAGTGTTGGTTTCTCGCCTCCAGGTGTGTATGTAGTCCTCAACCCAAAAATACAAAACGGGTTTTAAATCTTTGTTTTTTTTACTATTGTTAGACATTTTAAGTGACTCTTTGCTCCCCAAAATATTGCACTTTGTTTGTTTTGTCATGCTGCTGCCCCCCCTTGATGTATATGTAGTACTGAATGCTCTGACGAACAGATGAAGGACAGGCGTGGATTTCTCTCGGTTTTAATTTAGTCCAACACTCACATGCCCAGATGTGCACTGGCACGTTCAATAGCCTCCATAATGCACTCTTTGGTCCTCTAACTGGAGAGCCCAGGAACCTCCTCCCCTCACTCCAAGTGGGTTTAAATCTCTTGAGCGACTTCGCTGAGTATTTTTCAAAATAAGAGTCTTTTTAGAGCTGATAAGAGAGATACATGTGACATCCAGCATGAAGTGAGGCGAGTCATTACATTATTCTCATGATGTTTTTTTAATTTAGCACAACAAACACACACACACACACACAGCATGCGAGTGTTGTTTGGAAATGGGTGTTTTTTATCCTTTCATGAACACTGAAGCCTGTCTGAGGAACAGACGTTTGCTCGTTGTATCGTTTGAAAATGGCAGCTGTGGTTCACATCAGTTACTGCGGTTTCATTCAGTGGAGACACGGGAAGTATTCCTGCAGCATAATCGACCTCGATGAGTTTTACTGTATATTCACCTCTTTCCAAGTGTTTCTCAGCTTTAAAGGTGAAGTGTCTGAATTATATGTAATGCCATTGTTGTGGAACAGGAGGCGACGGTGAGTCACTGTCGAGCCAAGTTTGTTTTCATTGCATCTCTTGAACTTAGTTCCGAGTTTTGGCAGCTGTATTTAGTGAATAATTACAAAGAGTCCCATCTTTTTTTCCCCAAACAGACAGACATTGCTTAAATCATGTCATCAATTGAAGACACAAAGTAATGAAGCGGTCAGGTTTTGAGTGATAATATATTGAAATGTGTCAATACTAAAAAAAAATGTAAGTTCACATTTATTCACAAATTCTTTTACATTTTTCATGTTACAAAAAAGGCTTTTATCTGGAGTTATACTGAGACCAGCTCACATCACCACAGTAACTAAGTTTTACCACCAGGAGGCGCTGTGTTGTGAAGTTTGGAGAGTTTGAAATTGAAGCAGTAGCACTACTCCACGTCGTCCCTCCACCCTTCAGTTTACATGTGTCCGTCTTACTGAGTAGGCTGTAGAGACTCCTTCTGCATTCAGTGTGATTATTTTAGAGACCATTTCTTCCAGTTTTGTGCGAGAAAAAGCCACGCCATATGTACAGACTTAAGGGCTTTTTCCTCCTCTGTGATTGCACTGTGCAAAAGGCTTTTCATGAATTCCTTTTTGATGTCCATGAATTGTTTTTACTACCTTTTGCGGAATGTGAAATGTGTAACTTTTCTTAAGTTTCTGTCTGACTTCCATGAGTTGAAGGGGGGGAAATGTTTTCAACATGAACTTACAATGAAGAAATGCTTAAAAAAAACATGACAAAGAGCAGCTTTAACTCCACACGAAAGTCAGTTGTAAACCACACTCACGATTACACACAGATCTGTGTAAGGAATTTAATTCCATTGCCTTAACCAGTAGTTGTATAGAAAGTGCATTGGAGTCTTTTTTGATAGTTTCCATGCAGTTGCAAGTATCGATGTCAGACTTGATTTCGTTTTGCATGACTTTGATAATAGTACTTGTGTACATGAGAGAACATGATCAAACTTTTGCTTTAACTGTTAGTACCTGGTTTAGAGTACCACACTCAGTATATAAACTGTAATAGCTTTCTGTGAAGAGACAAATTGCAGCATTTCTGTGGTTGTCCAGTTTAGAGGACATAAAGTTGTTTATCTGTGGGCAAAGAGCCTTCGTGCATCAAAGGTGTCGATCAACTGGTGGTGGTTGTATGTAGAGCAAATAGATGAGACGGGACTAAGTGATGTGTCACTGTGTCCTCAGGTGTCCCTTTTGTTCAATTTTTACTGATGCGTAACATGATTCAATCAATGTATTTATATACCTGTCTCTAGAAAATGACTTTTTCTGTGAATGATTTTGTTTATCAAGGAGAAACAAATGATATTTCTATGTTTGTTTGGTAAAGATGAAAAAATAAATGAGAACTGCTTGATATCACATCGTCGCAGCACTTCTTTTGTCTTCAGATGTTTTACAGACAAGTTGAAATTTTATTTTGAAAGGCAAACATTAGCTCCTCGTCTGCCAAAATCTTCCCTGATTCTTTTCATGTATGAATGTTGGAGATAGAGGTTTATTCCTCCCACTTTTGCCCCATTATCTCCAGTGAGAAAGGCTCATAGCTGCTGTCTCTAGGCCGATTTCCACACAAGCACTGCAGACATCAGCTGGGACGTCCGCTCTGTCGAGCCTCATGCAGTTTTCTCGCTTGTCGTCTCTCATAATCTGCCACAAACACACTGAGCGTCCACTGGATGCTGTGGTGGAAATGTGTGTCAGCAGCCAGGCCCGTGTCAGCCTTCTTGGCTGCACTGACCCTCCCGAGGCCAAACCGCTGCCTCAGTCAATGTGGCGAGGCGGTCGCGTGGCACACTCGCAGAGCTTGACCTCCTTCGCCTCATCTCTCTCTGCACAGGCCTTATCTCTCAGTTCATTTAGGATTTACCGGCTTTTAATCTCCCTCAATCTCTGGCTCGCTGTCCATTCACCTTCACTTCAGTGTAATGTCATGTTTGTTTGTTATTCTTTCCAGCCGGAGGGATTGTTGTGCTCATTTTTCCCTTGTTTGTCTGTATGGGGGGCAAAGATATTAATAGGGGAAGTCGCTCTATATTGGATGGCGCTGTGACCCTGTGAACATAATCACTTCCTGATTCTCTACACAAAGCAGAATCTATTTAAAGTTCATATGCTTATTAGAGGCTTTTCACTGATGTCCTGGAAACAAGTCAGTGGTGTGTGTAAACATTATACAATAGAAATTAGGGTCACAAAAAGTGCAATTTAACAATTTTGAGAAAAAGGAAAACAAGTCTCCATTTTGCACACACTTTATTGGAGTCCTCTCGTCACAAATGTTTCTGTGGAACAGCTCAGACTCTTGTTTAAAGGTTGTAAAGTGGACCACAGGGTTTTGGATTTTGTCTTCGTCTGTCGTTCCAGCATGTTAAGAGGTGGCAGTCTGGTCAGTATTAAGTCATGGCGGTAAAGGAAAATCCCCTGATGTGACGATGATGCGGTCCGCCCACTACGGCTTAGAGCCGTCTGTCACCGGCCCATCTGTCCAACTTGGTCCGATATGTTTGCAAAGACTCAGGGGGACAAATTGACATGTAATGTAATCTGATTTTTTTTGTTAGGGTAACCCACTAAAATGGAAAAAAAACAAACCAACAACAATCTCATTCTGTTTTTTCATCAAGCTTTGGGACTTAACATACATCTGAACGTATAACTGAGGATTTAATGCCAGTGACTTGGGTTCAGGAGCAAATGGTGCAAATCTGCTTCAGTTGCCTCTCACAAAAGACTTTGATTCACTCGTCCCTCACAAACGCCACACAGCAGCCGAGAGTTTGGGCTCGTGTGAAGTTCTCCAGTTTATTAGCTTGTTGAATTTGTTTTACAAATAAAGTGAGAAAATAAAACAGCTAAGAAGGGAAAAACTTGAATGCTACTTTTCTCACGTGGCAGTCAAACTAAATGATCAACTCCATCTACTTACATGTGATGTAACTAAATATTTTTTACAGTAATGTGGCTGTTTGTCATTTGAGACTTTTACCATTGATAAAAACTACTACACAACCTCCAAAACATAAAACAAAATCACCCTGACAGCCCCAAAGGGGGCCCAGGACACTGAGGGACCCCAGAGCCCCCCGCATTCCTTCAGCCGCCCCTGAACACGTCTCATTAACGGAGTCCAACCAACGTGGCGGTAAAAAAAATAAAAAAATAAAAATCCTAGTAAAACATTGTGATGTATAAAAACGCCAACACAAATATTTTGTGTGGTTATAAAGCTTTTTTCCATCACCATCATCATCATCTTCATCCTCATCCGTCCCTCTGATCTCGGTCAAAATCCCCGGTGGTCACGTGACTCCGGGATGAGCCAGATTAACGGCTCTCTGTTCGCCAGGACTCCGCCACCGCCGCTGCCGCCGCTCACTGAAACATCGCCCCTCACTGACGCTGGATGTGGCGGTCCTAGCGCCAAAGGACGCCAGCTTTTCTCCAGTCCGTCTTGTTTTTATAGTGATTTTTTTGTTTGTTTGTTTTTCTTTACATATAATTTTTCTCCAAACACCGGACAGCGGAGCCTCGAGTCTTCTCCACCGTTGGCCGGGCGGCATTCATGAAATAGCGTGAAATCGTCGGTGCGGATAAAGATGATTTCGCCGTGGGACCGGTGGTACTCGACGAGCTGCTGCCTCTGCTGCCATGTCCGGACGGGCACCATTATCCTGGGGATATGGTACATGGTGAGTCCGTGTTTTCAACCTGTCAGCCCTCAAAATATTGTCTGAATGAAGACGCGGAATGTGCCAAGAAACCAACGACAAACACGAAGCGCTATTGAGTTTCACCAGCAGCCGCTAACTTAGCTAGCTGTCTTTTAATTTGTTTGTGTTTTGGTGTTTGTGTTTTGTTAGATACACTCCGTTACACGTACTCAAACATCACAGCTAAGGAGTCACACTTGTTTCATTTCGAGACTTGTTTTTCAAAACCATATCGGTATAGTTTAAAGAGATGCAAACCATTAACGAATCAATTTGTGCCGATTTTTTTCCTCTTAATTAAGCTAACCTAAAGGCTATGCATTTTATATGTTGTGCTGCTGCCATAACCCTCCCAGCCTACGTTATTTAATTTGCCCTACATTTATAGCTCGTTAAATATAGTTTCCTCCTGTTTTTATCCTCGGGATAACCTAAAGTTTTAAACATAGTTCAGTAAGCCTGCTTAAATCCCTGACCTTTAATAAGCCCTGTCTCTTTTTGATCCTACGACTAATCAGCGACGTCGTCAAATCGAGCCCTGGGGCCTCAAAAGAGCAGCAAACACCGTCTTCTGAGATGTTTTATTTAAGTTTGCAGAAAAAGGGTGACAGAAGACACTGAAGCCTGTTAATTCACCTGCCTGCTCATCACCCAAGAAAAAAAACACATCAGATGAGAGCTGAGGCTTATGTTCAAAGACTATTTGAGATTTCAGTGTCATTTAAATAAAGCAGGTTGAAGCTTCAGTGCCTGAAGTTTGTGTTTCAATACTCAGTTACTGTAATGCAGCCTCCACAGTTAAAAATGAGAGGTGTTTTATGATCGTATCTCAAAGATATTGCTATGTCATTATATCTTGAAAACCTTGCAGTAGTTATTTCTCATTATGATTACTCACTACAAGTGGCGATTATCTAACATCACTGTTGATTTATTGTAATGTATTACCTCGTCTTTATTTTGTTGCTTCGGTTGTGCATCAAGCAGAAATCCAATACATCCTCACTTACAGCTGCTATTAATTATCCTTCTCGCTACCTCAGGAAGTCAAACCACCGTGCAATTTAACACCATCATTGATTTTCTTCTACCCGCAGCTCATCAACGCAGTGGTCCTACTCATCTTGTTGTCGGCTCTCAATGACCCAGTTCAGTACCGCTACCACCTTACCAGCTCCGAGCTGGGAACCGACATCGATGTCATGGACGATGCGAGTGAGTGCAGCTAATCCTCCGCACTGTTACATGTCCTAGAGACACTGTAGAAACTGCTAGATGGGTTAAGAGACTCCTTACAAATGTACTTAGCGTGCAACGTGTCGCCGTATTTGGAAATGACCTGAATTTAAAGCTTCTCTTGTTTTAGTGTCTCTAGTCTGAAAACCTTCTGGACTTTTATAATGTTGCTCATGACATATCTTTGAATTCTCTGCAGTTGGTTCAACAAAGCAAGGCGCTTAAAGAATTTGTCATTTCTTATCCTTGTCATTAGTTTGTTTACTTGCTAAGTTTGCAGGCTTTAAAAGCTTTCATTTTTCATTTTCCTCTGTCCTTTGACTATTTCTCATTACAAATCATCACACAAACAAAATACATTGTTTTAAATCAGCATGAGTAAACAACTGACTCAAATTCCTCACAAGAGCTAGAACTGTTTGTCAAGCTCAGAAACAACAATATTTGAGGGAATCTCCGGAGGAGAACGAACGGTGACACACTCATGCAGCTCTGTGTGTGTCCGCTGCCGTGAAACCCACCTCTCCTTCCTGCCCACCCACTTCTTTTCTGAGATTGCTGCTCTCAGCACAGGCGCAGCTGAGTAAGCCGGGCGCCGTAGAGAAGGCGTCAGAGTGCATGTGTATTTTCAGTGGTCTCCCCTCTAGCAGCGATCATCGTCACCGGTGCCTCTGGAAGGCCACAGACACTGTCACTGGCTACTCTGATTAAAAACGACTGCTCTAATTCTCCGTCGGATTAAAGCGGCCGTCTTGACTGAGTCCCGCTCGGGCAGCGTATGTGCTAAGTGTTGTATCAGTCCTGAGACTGTCAAAGAGTGGAAAGGGATGGAGACAAGTTCATAGTCAGTGTCACGGATCATTTGCATAGATCCTGAAATCGAACCGCAGACGTGTGTAAAACATAAGGAGTTGCAATGTTCTCGTTGTTTGTAACCAGAGTTTGTGTGAACTTTTGTGTCCCTGTGAGAAGAGTTCAAGATGCCTCCAAGAGTATCATCATTTCCTCACACTTAGCACGGTGTGATTGTAAACAAACATTATACAACCACTGCGCTCAGCTTTTAGGGGTGTGTGTTAGGGGAAGTCATGGAAAGATATTTTCGTGAGATCCGACGCTGCGATACATCCACCGATAATCCAGCGTTCACTCGTTATCAGCGGATGCTTTAAGGAACTGTGAAGAGCGCCGCACTGACAGGCATGTCTCATCTGTGAGTCCTCAAGCGTTAAAGTGAGAACGGTGTTGGATTTGGTCAAATTTAGCACCTCTTGCATAAGAATCACACACTTGTTGACCATGTTTTGTCCGCGGCAGATTGAGCGCTAAAAATAAGAGGGTTATTTTAGGTGCTTTGTTTTGTAAGAATTCCTTTAAGGGTTGAGTTGTTTTGTCTGTTAGTACTTGGAAATCCCAACACGTAATCACTGAGGATGCCCCACCTTCACCCATCCGGTCCAATGGAGTTTTAAAGTCAGATGCACTTCGCATAGCATTATATTTCCCGTTTTCTGTCGTTGCTGTTCTTTAAATTGAGCCAAATATGATGTAAATGTTGTGCTACACCTTTTGAATCATGAAGCCACCTAAGCCTTTTGGTAACAAGAAATCACACAATCAGTGTTTATGTCACAAATCACTGTGAGCCTTGGCCTCAGAAAGACTTTGAGATTACATCAGTGGATTTGAGTTTCAGAGAACACACGCACTTTGCTGCGGTTTTTCACCAGGTCGCTAGATTATCTGTTGTCACGCTGATGTGTGTATGTGTGTGTGTGTTTCCCGCAGATATCTGCATAGCCACTGCAATATCCCTACTCATGATTCTTATATGTGGCATGGCAACATATGGTGCTTACAAGGTAAGCGAAACAAAGGAAATGACGTTCAGTCACACATCTGGATTTGAGAAAGTGATCACGCTCATTCAATCTGCTTCTGTCTTTTCTTTTTTTTTCTTCCAGCAACATGCTGCTTGGATCATTCCATTCTTCTGCTACCAAATTTTCGACTTTGCCCTTAACACGCTGGTAGCCATAAGTGTGGTGGTTTATCCCAACACGGTGCAGGACTACCTCCAGCAGCTGGTGAGGATCAGTCACACTTCACCTCTCAGACTAAAGCCCAAGATCCAGTTCGACATGAATGAAGTGAAATGTTGTCACATCGTGATGCATCTGAAAAGAAGAGGAGCGAATCTTTGCTTTAACACGGGGTTTTGGGGTCGTGCCTCACCAAAGCATCTGCATTCAGTGAAAGCCTCTCTGCCTTCCTCTCTCCTGCCTTCCAGCCAGGGACATTCCCTTACAAAGAGGACATCATGTCCACCAACAACATGTGCCTAGTCTTCGCAGTCCTCCTCTTCATTGGCTGCATCCTCTCCTTCAAGGTGAGACTTTTCTCTGTTGCCTCCTATAGATCCTGAATGTGTCGTTCACACGATTTATCCCACTCGCACTTAAGCAGACACTTACACTTGTAAAAAGAGATCTTAACTTGCAATAAATTGTTACAGATTTTACATTAGCTCTGAAAATAACCGTAAAACTGCCTGTTTTTATGGATTTCCTCTCCATATTTCTATGTGATTAAGGCAAACAGGTTTCACACAGTGTCTGTCTCGCTGCAGCTTGAACCATATGGCGTGTATAATGAACGCAGCAGTGTGAACATTGCCATTATCAATGCTCTTGGTGAGATGATCACACAGTCGGGGAGCAGCGGGTCAGGGACAACAGGAAACCAACTCCCGTCAAACTAATTCTCCCTTAATGCATGGCTGACTCTCCAGGCGCAGCTACGCTCTCGGGCTCTGGGAACGAGATCGGGCATGAAGTTGCAGTCATCTGTACAATCAAATCAAGTTGTTTCTCCTCTAAGCAGAGATTAGAAATGTTCCGGGCAGATATCCAGAGCCAGAGCCGGGGCTTCATGACAGGAAGCAGCCACTGGAAGACACACTGCACGACTCACAGTCAGAAACGCTGCAAATGTCACGTCTGAGGGAGTGAGCTGTTTTGTGACGGCAAAAGTGGGACTTCCTATCGCACTGCATATCTGCATCAGGGATCACGTATAGATTTGTAACGTATGTCAAGCGAAATCAATGCAGCCCCTTTTTTTTTATTGATGGACAGCACATACGGTGTATTGGCTGCAGTTCTCTATACTGATGATGGCTGAGTCCTCTGGAAACGAGCCAGATGGAAAATGTCAAGGGCACATTGAGCTCTCAGGACGGAGCGAACACCTGCTGAAGTCCCTGTCGGAGCCAACATCCTCCACTCGATATGAATAACGGGGAGGAACAGAAAGAGCTGGAGGAAGGAGGGATAATTGATGATGCAGAAATGAATGGCTGAATACTTGAATGGCTTCAAAAGAAACCATTAGTACATAAACTGTCCAGAGAGAGAACGACCAGATGCAGTTAAAGCCTTAAGTCCCAAACCCTATTTTGTTTCCAATAGAACATGGTTAAAGGCGGTTTTGTTTTCACTCAGGGTTCCTACTTTCTATTGTCCTGTGTGCTTTTGTAGAACATGCAGTCAGCTGCCCCCAGAAACAATAGTCTCTGGAATTGTTGAAGTGGTTTCCACTGCTTGTTTATAATGCAGTCATGCAGGAGGTCCAAATCTCACCAGCAACTCTTCTTGATGTTACACATCGTCCCAACCTTTTCAAAGCTGGTGTTGTCGACAGTTGTTGAAACGTAGACAGAAAAAGAGAATTTGACCAACAAAGCAGAATCTGCTTTTTTTTGGTCAGCATTTCAGATGTGTGCAGTGTTGCCTCGTGGTGGAGTTGACCTCCACCTCGGGTTGCATGGTGAGTAGGGAGATGGGGGGGGGGGTCGACTCAGCAGATGGTAAAGTGATTGGCTGGCACTCTGCTCGGCTTCCTGGTTGGTTGCTTTTACTGCTTGGCAGAGGCACCGACTCAGCAGGCTACTCACACACACACTCGCACACAATGAGCCCCCTTTTCTTGGACCCCAGAGCAGGCAGGCTCAGGCTCAGTGAAGCAAGAGACGCTTGAGAAGTAGCTTTTGGTGAAAGGGCGAAGGGAGAAGCAGGAATATGTCCACATTTGTCCCCTCCTTCAATTTTCATGGCTGAATTAAATCACTGTGTCACCTGTCCTGATGCTCATGCCAGTGGTATATCACAGCTTTATTAAGCAGTCACGTGGCGCTTCCTGGCTGTCATCATCCATAACCTTGATGAAGGGATGAGATGGCTGCAGCCATAATAATGAAAAGTGTTGACGGTGTTTCTAAAGGTCGTCATGTCTTCTTTGTTTCCCCCCGACAGGCCTACCTGATTGGCTGCGTGTGGAACTGCTACAGATACGTGAGCGGCAGGGGCACCACGGAGGTCCTGGTTTATGTCACCACCAACGACACCACGGTGAGCCCCCACACCCACCCTCGACAACACACAGGCTTCCCCCCCCCCGTCAGCAGATCGGGACATTAACTCAGTGTCATGTTGTGGAGTTCTTCTCTGTTGTTTTCATGATGTTACACTGTACATTAGTTGCCGTCGGTCATCGCGAGGTGTGATTGGCTCGCCGAGTTGATCCGAGCGCGGCCCATCCCGCCCCCGGTCCTGACTCAGGGTGTTCCTGACAGGCGTTAGCATCGTCACGGTTTCCGTTTGTCTGTCTGTTTGTAATCCCTCCGTGCTGATACGTAAGACACTAATCTGCCTCACACCCGCTGTCGTCTCCACACTCAGCACTTCATCTCGCCGTCACTTTGTCCTTGTGCTGCGGCGACCCGACGACGCTCTGCTGACGTTTTTCACCTTATGAAACAGATCGTCCACCCTGGAGCTAATCCAGCAGGCTCTGATGTCATATTGTGTATCATACGGCCTTTCAGCTGATGCTGGACATGTGCCGAGCGCTTAGTCCTCCGCAGATAATGTGAAGGGAGGGAATATCTTGGATTCTAATTTCAAAGAAATGAAAAGACTGCGTTTGTTGAAGACGCGTTGTTTCAAAAAGCTCGATTTATAACTCTTTAAATTAGTAAAACTGAAACAAATTGGTGTGCAAAGATGTTTATATTACCCAAAGATCAAATGTTTATTGGGGATAATTAGGGAAGGAAAAGGCAAAACTAAATGAAGCAAACCGTTGGAACAACTGGGTCAGAGCGAAGGCCGCAGCTCTCGCTGTGTGAATCCTAATGAGACGAGGATGAGGGAGCAAATTGTACCTAAGAGCTACAGATGTCTTTGACACATAAACAGGTTTACAAGCTCTGGTGTCTGACTGAACAGTGATAACGTGATTTCATCGGCATGGTTCCTCTGCGCTCACAGCTGAATAGAGCACGACTTCTATTTTTACTGGGAGAAAGGCAGCAGTGGCTCGAAATGGCTTTTTACAGCCACCAACACGGAGTACCCAGCTGCTTATCTGACGGAGCTTTTATATAAATGCCATTAAAATGCACAAGGGTCATCTCTTTCTCCCTCTCTCTTTTCACTCCCCCCCCCCCTCTATATATCTCTGTCCGTTCTCCTCTCTTCTTCTGGACATGTTACATAATTGTCTGCTTGTCTGCTTCATTTCAAATCCTCCCCGTGATGTGTTCGCCGGGCCTCCCTGGCTGTTTCACAATTCCATCCCCTCGGAGCATATTCCCCCTCTCTCACTCGCTCACTGAATTAGCAGCAGTGCTGGTTTTATAACACCATTTACACAGGAAGAGCGCTGATAAAGAGAACGCAATCTGGCCTGTAATGCAGCGGCATGTGTGTGTGTCCCTCTGATCCCATCATGCTTTCAATGGGGCACAGAGATGAAAGACGAAGGAAAAAGGGGAACGGCGTTTCTGATACACTGAATCTCACAAGAAATTTCTTTTCTTTCTGTTTGAAATGTTTAGTTTTAGTTGTGTTGCTTCGCATGTGGGGGGGGGGGGGAGTGGATGTTCTTCAGAGGAACTTCAGAGAACTTTTGACTAAAAGACTTCTGTCTCGTACTCGAACTTATGGGAGATTTTAACCTCGCTCTTGTTTAATCACCAAGCTTCAACCTTCATGTTGTCTCAGTAAAAGTGGGAGATAGATTGATGGATTTGGTTACACTGTAAAAAGAACTGAGTGTGATTTGACTTTTTGCATCTCTTATTTTTTCAGGTCCTTCTGCCGCCATATGAGGAAGCAGTTGCCATTCCACCGAAGGAGCCCCCTCCCCAGTATATGGAGGCATGAATGACACCTTCGCTGCAGGATGAATCCGCCTCGACACGCCCACCGCATCTCGCTCCCCACCATAGGACCCCGACGCCGCCTGCAACGTGTTAAAAAACGAGACAGAAACAGTGTCTTGGAGACGGGTGGCAGCTTGGATCCCTGCCAGTGGTAGATTAGATGAAACCGACTCTGAGCCAGTATTGCCATTACCGAGCACCTCCTCTCTCACCCCGGTTGTTGTGATGTGCCCCCCCCCTCCCCGTGTCCCCTCTGTCCTCATCCAAGGACGGCATCACAGCAACTTTCAGCCCCCCCCCTCCTCACACCGCCTCCATCACCACTGCTGCCAGTAACCCCTCCCTCCAGGCAGCTGCTGCTTCCTGGAAGCATCTAAACTCTTGCACGCCCCGACCGATCCGACCCGATCTCATCCACACTTCTGTTTGAGTGACAAGTGCACAGCTTTGGCCACCAACTGTTAACACCCCCCACCCCTCAATACTGTGAATTACCCTGGTGGTCTTTGTCGTAAAACAAACTACCTAAAGAACGATAGCCACAGATAAGAAGGAAAGCGACAAACGTGATCTGCTGTACAAGAGCACTTTTTTTCAGAAATTGACAAATTTCCTTCATTGAATGTAATGTTGGGGTATTTTTGTATGACTTTTTGTATAAACTGAGAAAAAAAAACCCAAGCGTGAACAGTGGAAGGTTGTCCTGTTGTGATAAATATCATCGGTGTGCTGATGTAACTTGTCCTGTGGGAAAGCATGTTGTGAAGGGTTCCTTGACCAACGACAACCATGTCTTCCTTTTGTATCCACGCTCCACCTCGTGTAACTCATCCAACTGCCAGTGAAAACCGTGTTCCTCCCACAACTCTCCACTTTGCCTTCCTACCCTTCGTTTGGTCTCGTCCCCAAACCTCAAAGGTTTATGTGAAGCACTTATCACGGACGCGACTGTTCCACGCGCTCGCACGCACCGAGAACAGCAATACGCAGAAGAACCGACGTGTGCGGACTTGGACGTGTGGAGACGTTGTAGTTGAGACTTGTGTTTTGTGTTCCCGTAGAGCCGCGGCTGCATTGACTACGTCTTTATCGTTTTTTCTTTCACAAGGATCTCGGTGTTGTGATCCGATCCTTTTTAGTTGAGCTAACTTGGCTGGACTGAGGGCATTTTCCTATAAAGACTGCGTGACGTGCTGCTGTACATGCAGAGACCGTACCAATTGTGAGTGTGTATGGGTGGGAGTGTGTGTGCATGACATTATGATGTAACTCCCAGCTCTCTTCATGTGTGCTAACATGTCTTTTGCACATGCTTAGATGTAAACATGTGACATTTCCTGTGCTGGTGACCTTTTTCTGGAAAAATCAAACGGAAACCCGCCAGATTAATTTAACTCGGCTCAGTAGCGCAAAATCAACTCACGCAATCTGATTCCAGTGAAAATCGTGCAAATGTTTGTTTTTATCCTCGATCTACAAACGTGTATTCTTAATGCTGTTCTTTCCCAAGAAAGTTTACCTATGGAAAAGCCACCATTCAATCAGTTTCATTTCGACATTCAGACTATGCAACAGTGCCCTCACCTTCCACTAGGCTTACGACCACATGTACATCGAAGTAGTTTTACTCTCTTTGATACTAATAGTTCATGTAGCCATTCCTTTCCTTCATGCATCCGTGTCCCCGTGTGAATTATGACCACTGCTTTTGCAAATCCAACAGAGTTGAAACTGAAAGTTGCACTTTAAAGTCAGTGTGAGCTCACTGAGACCTGACGTGTTTGTGTGTTCGTTCGACTGCCCCCCCCCCCTCCCCGTGTCGTGCTGTAGCTGAGTGGTTCTGATGTGATCAGCAGCTGGTGTCTGGATGATGCAGGCTGTCTCGGACTCCACGCGAATCAATATTTGCATTTGTGTCCGAGGAGCCGCAGAGCTGACAGGTTGATTTTTTTTTTTGTGTGTGTGTGTGTAGTTGCAGGTTTGTTTTCTGGCTGTATCTGGACCAGTGACGGGCTGAGGCCTGGTTTTTATGAGTTACTACCAGACTGTTCTCTCTATCTCTCTCTCTCTCCTCTTGTTGGATCTGCATGAGCTCATGTCTTTAATTCTGAATAATAAAGAAAGAACTAAATCAAACTGGATCATTGATTTCTTCCCCACAACATGACTTTGTGGCTCACAAAAACATTTGGATGATTCAAACATTTGACTAACAAAAGAGCAAATCAGGTCAGAGGGAGTTTATTCAACGAGACAATCAAATGAAAATGAGTGGTATAAACCAAAAACATGAAACGAATAAAAAAAACTGCTCTGAAGTGGCAAAGAGCCACAGAAATAAACACACACCCATAATGCAGTGACAAACTAGATACAAACCTCAGCTAGAGGGGCACTTGGTAGAGCGCATATGTCTTAAGAGTTTGGACATCAAACTGAATTTTAGAGCTGCATCAATGTGGTCCCGATTTTTTTTAAAAAATGGGTGTCAGTGGGCCGCCGTCTGAGTCCCAGTATCCCTCCCTCGTCATGCACCAACGAGCTGGCAGCTCAACAAGGATTTGCTCCCCCGGCCCAAAATG
The DNA here is from genome assembly GCA_032164315.1 of Malacoctenus gilli. Lineage (NCBI taxonomy): Eukaryota > Metazoa > Chordata > Actinopteri > Blenniiformes > Labrisomidae > Malacoctenus > Malacoctenus gilli. Next base: position 9,385,317 of record JASSRZ010000054.1, on the reverse strand, counting down.
GAGGCTGGCATTACCTTGGCTCGGACAGGCTGCGGAAGAGCAGACAGACGCGCTCACCTACTTTCCCGCCACTGGGACGGGGCAGCGGGGAAAAATGACAAGTGGGTCACATTCTGTCTCTTTTCTTGCTCATCACGAGCAGAAGGGGGGGGGGGGTACAGTGACATCAGCCTCAGAAGAGATTTTTAAAAGGGAACATGAAGGCCAAAGGTTGTTTACAATCTGTCTGCAGAATTCGTGTGACCTGAATAAAATTCAAACTCTCCACCAAAAAACACAAAAACACTTTAACTTCGCTCCTGTCAACAAAATGTGGGAACTTTAAGGTGAGCAACGAAATACTGCTGGAAAGGAAATGTCCCGTAGATTTTAAGGTTTATGAGGATTTGATTAGAGAAATATACTGTAAATAATCATCTACTTCAACAACGTGCTGTCTGACAGTTGATATTTCTAATTAACTGTATATGTGTTGCGATTTGAGGGAAGAATGTCCTGGAAACTATTTAAAAAACACCTGGTAATTGTTCAACAATGTACATAATCTACAGGACAGCTGGCAGCCTTTCAGTAGGCTTCCCCTCTATTCATGGAGCAGATTGTTCCCACTCGTTCATTCAGATCTTTTCCTGCAGCCTCTTTGGATATTGTCCCCGGTCCATGTGAGGCCCGCGCTGCACGTGAGTCATGCTGCCAGAGATGATTTCACTCGATTTAATTGGGAATTGAGAGAAGGGCTCCAATAAGCAGCGAGTGGAAAAAGTGGGCCAAACCACTCGGTGGATGACGGACAGCCTGCATGTCTCTGCGTGGACGCGTCTGTTCCAGTAATGCAGCAAGTTTTACCCAGCAGGGAATCAGATCTGGATGTGACGTCAACTGGATTCATTTATTAGATCATACCTGCATGAGAGACTGAGGGGATTCAACCTTTTACAGCTGCGCACCCACTAATCCGCACCAGCTGACAGTGAAAATAGGGAGTTTTAAAGGGTAGTACACAGTAGACTTTCTGTATTTTCAGTGAATAAACACATTGATCTTTCGAGAGGGGACCAGTAATATGCTCTTAATTTGAAGGTGGAAACTGTAGAGCATCTCTGAAACCAGCAGGCCCCTTTCTGTGGTTCTTTTGAATGTTGTTAATCGTCACAACACACAGTAAATAGGTGGCATTAACCACATCTCACAGCGTGGACCTACCAGTTGATAAAGTGCTCACACAGCTGAAATTTTCTTTGAGTTGACTTTTTTCCTTTTGCTTGAGGCCCCAAAGACAGATTTCTGTGCATCAGCAGGTCCACGCAACATTATTAGTGTTTTGTTTCCACTCACTCGACCATAGTGCCCTTCAGCAAGGCAGTGAGCCGTTCACCTGACGCAGCAGATCAGATCCGTGCAGCAGCGTTACGCGTGGGAGGACGCGAGAGCTGCGGAGAGACACCAGTGGCTCTGGGGTGAATTAATCCCACCATTTATCCCCCTCTAACACCCACATATGTAACAGTCACTCGGCCCGGCTTGAGCCGGGCAGCACCACCCTCACATGCTGTGAAACTCGCAGTCAGCGGATGTCCGGCAGTGACTGATGTTACACAAGCGCTACAAAGGGGGGACACCAACAAATGAGGGAGCTCAACGTCTGAGCCGAAGGATCCTCTGGACGCAAGTCGATGCTGAATGAACTCCCATCAAATCAAAGTGCGAAGTTCATATATCAAAAAAACATCTTAAGCTTCCTATTCAAGGATTCCAGCAACACTGCAGGGACGAATCAGTGAAATCTGTTTTCTTGCCAACAAAAACACAATATCACACTCATAAAATCAAATTAATTCGATGTTCCAGTCCAGCAGCCAAAATTTCTGGGATGAACGTGGCCAGAGAAGAACTTCAGTGGTTTGAGTGACGGAGGCGGTGGCCACACTGCAAAGCCTTTAATGCCTCTGAACGGAGCGTCCTTACTCGATTACAGTCGACCAGCTGCAGCGAACGCAGCTGCTGGTCGTCCCCAAGGTTTATGTAAGTGAGAAAAAAAGATAATTCTCAAAGATCAGCGGTTGCGTAATTTCGACATCAACGCGCCGATAAGCAGCCCGATGCTGCTGCAGCTTCCCACTGTGATAATCCTGTTGTCATGTTTTGTTGAGCCAAATCTCTGAAGGAGCATCGACTGGCTCGCAGCCAGCGTTCAGTGGCACAAACATGCAATTCCCACATCGTTTCATGCAAACTGTAGCCGAGCTGAGACAATGATCTTGTCTTATTTGGGGTCATGTGCAAAGAGAGAAACTCCTATTTCTAAACTACGTCTGACGCCATTTCCTCCCAAATTAATTCATGCTGAAAAACATTGATGTTCAGTTGCATTATGTTGGCGTGTTGCTGTAACTACCTGTCCAATATCAGTCCAAAGGAGCTCAAAAACCGTTTTGTCTTAAGCTGCATGTAAACACACTCAATGATAATGCTACACAACAGAAAGACCTTGAGGCAGGCTCGACTGATGACACATGAAAACAACAACGTTGGTGTGAACTCCGACTTTATTTATAACAACGGGGAGGGGGAGCAGCATCACTGAGGCTGTGGCTGCTGATCCGGCATGCTCCTGATGATGTCAGAATCGCCTGAGGAGGTGGAAGAGAATAAAGTCAGCGGACGTACAGAGACAACACACATGATTATGTCACGTACGCAGCGACTACGTCCAAGTGTCAACATATGGGTTCAATGTTGCTAACAGGGTGTTGGTGAGCTGCCAGCACAGTGCTGACAGTTCATTGACGCACTCTGGTTGGCTTTGGTCTAGCAAACCACTCGTCCTGAACTGGACCGCCTTGGTGATCAGGTCCAACAGGCGCAAAAATTCGCCAAACAAAACTTGATTTGTTTTCAACCATCAGCTCAGTCACCACAAGTGTTTGTGCTCTTAAAAGAAACATCACACTGGACCAGTTAAAAACATTCTTGGACAAAACTGGCTCAACGACACTGGAACCCCCTCAAACTTACAGAAACTCAGAACAACAAAAACAGTTGTAGTTTCCTTGTAATGACGATGTGACTGAAAACGATGTACATCTAGAGCTTCACCTCAGTCAGGACCTCATCGATAGCCTCACATTAATGCACACGAGTCAATATTTGCCTCAATCCTTGGATCAGAGTAAAAACTACAAGCATGTGTGTTTCATAATAACATCTGAAGCACACGACTGGGACAGACTGAGGCGATTACCCACCGGGGTCGATGATGGCCAGTGTGCACACCCTGTAGTATTTGCCGCAGGCTGTGCCAAGCTCAATGTTGTTTCCACTGTAGTGGTGGACACCGGTCTTGGCCAGCATGGCGTAATACTCAATCTCAGATTTCCTGTGAAAGAAGGAGAGGAAAAATGGACAAACTGTGAGATCAATCAGCTCAACAGTGCAAAAACATCAGATCAATCAGTAAATAGCGGTTTCAGCCAAATCAAAGTAAGTTCTGCTAATTCTTTCTGTTGCGACTATTGTTTTAATTTCTAATTACATGCCAGAATCAGTATGCTATGGGAACATGAATGGCATGTGAACAACTAACACCATTGAATCATTACTTTTGTCTCCCGTCTTCATCAGTCTGGTCCAGTTAAATTCATGCAAAAGTGGTCACAGTTAATCTGGGTCTACCTGAGAGCAGGGCAGTTGTTGGCGAGGATGACCAGCTTGGCTTTTCCCTGACGGATCATCTTCTGGGACTGCTTGTAGCCCAGCACGTATTTTCCACTCTTCATCACCAGCTGGAGCCGGGAGTTGATGGACTCCATGGACTTTTTCTGTCAACACACAGATGACCACGACAGATTTAGGTGAGAGGGCAACAAACTGCTCAGCACATCTTCATGAAACGTGTCCCGAATTCAGAGGCACCACCGAATCGTTCCTGAGTAGAGTCTGCATGTTCTCCCTGTGCAACGACAGTTTTCTGCTGGGTTCTCCTGTTTACTCCCAGAAGTGAAGTGCATGAAGTCAACTAGTGACTCTTAATGGAACAGTGGGACTGTCCTGAACGACCACCTGTGTGGGATGTGCTCTGACTACACCCGATGTGGGCCGTGATGAGCTCCAGCAGGCCTCCAAAGATGGAAACGATGCTGAAGATGAAATGAATGTAGTTTCAACACGTTTCTTTTCTCTTCACTTTAACATCTTAATTCGGAGACAATTATTTATACCGACATTAAGTCCGTCACAGAGAGGGAGCAGGCTAGCCCATTTATAAAATAACAGGGCCGAAACAACTAATATGCCTTTCATTAGGATGTCAACGAAAATGACTAAATTCCTGAGCGATGGGAGGAAACGAGGACCGACTTTTCAGCTAGCAACAATTAGCATTAGCACTCGTTAGCTATACTCTCGGTGTTACGTCTCAATTAGACTCAAGATATTACTTAGGCCCGTGGGGGGGTTCGAAATAAACGAGGTACAAACGAACGGAACTGTCAACACGTCGAGAGCATCATGAAATCGCACGTTATGAACGAGAAAAAGACGTTTTCTCGAGAGCCGCGAGGGTAACGAGAAGGCCCCGGACGCAAACTGCGCTTCCACGTGAAGCAGCTGCTCGGCCACGGAGACACTCACCGTTTTCTTTGCGGCCACCATGGTTGCGGTTTAGTCCTACAGGCCAATCTACGGAGAGGGGAGAAGATTGTCGTTAACGTCTGAGTGGTTAGAACGGACGAATATGTTTAGAAATGCGTGAATTTTGTTGGAAAACTCGGAGCTCAACTCACTGTCAGTTACTCCAATATGGCCTCGGAGAGAAAGGAAGACCCAGCATGCAACGCGATCGGATCTGCAAGCAAGCCCTTACTGCGCATGCTCGGTCTGAAACCCAGCGAAAACTGCACAGAGCAAATTAGTGATGTTTCTACTTTATTTTTGTGTACTCACTCACTCACTCACTCACTCACTCACTCACTCACTCACTCACTCACTCACTCACTCAGGTGAGCTGAAGTCGATCCAAAGGAACATTCCCCGTAATTATAGGACCTCCTGTCCGGTGCCGAACATTTAAGTACACTTAATTTTGATTTATGTTTCCACAACATCTTTTTTAAGAACATTAAATTCATAATCTATTCTCTTCTGTGCAGCTTTGTTTTTAAACCTTCAGAATCAAGCGCACCTTAACCGTGGGAGTGTTTGATCAACAACTTACCTCGTGAATGATTTTTGAATTGTAGTTCAATAATCTTATTTCCACAAAAAATTCTTGTGATCAATTGGAAAAGTGAAACCTTTATTTCACATGTTGCTGTGCATAAATTAGCGGCTTTTTGCTGAAGTTTGTGGATTAAAATATAACACACATATGAAACAACCAGCCCTCTATGTATAGGAAAAAAATCTTGTTGATGTGTCCTCCACGTATTCTGTCGCCTCCTCATTAAGTCAATGAAGACAATTGAGCGGGCTCACGGGAATTCTGCACGAATGGTTCCTCTGCTGTTTGCCTAAAGGCACTTCAGCCGGCCGGTAACTGCGGCAGCACCGAGGTACCAGCTCCTGTCTCCGCCCCGGGAACTTCTGCCACCACCTCCCTGACTGACTAATGTATTTCTGTCCCTGGAAACAGCCTGAGTTACGATCCATAACTAACCCCCGTGTCTCACCTGCGTGCCTCACACCGCAGGAAGCTGTTCTCACGACGCCGGAGAGCGAATGAGTGCAAACGCGGAAGCTCTTAGATGCGTAATTACGCAGATATAGAGGAATTCACCAAATTACCTGAGTTGTTCCTCCACCTGCAGGGGAAGCCCTTCATGGTCGACGTCATCGACGCGGCTCCAGCTTCACCTCTGTGTCCTGAACACTTCCAGTCCTCTATGCGCACCGGGCAGGATGGGATGCTCCACCAGTTCCCAAACTTCAGCCGTAGACACGACCCGACCCGGCGCCAAACCCGAGGAGAGCAACGGAGCCAGCACGACAGGTGAGGCGGGGAATCGCTTACACCTGGACTATTCAAGCGGAATATGGCAACAAATACAACAAATGTTGTTGTGTGCAGGATTTCTACCCTGAAAACTGTGTTCATCAGTCTTTTAACATGTTGCAATAGGTTCTCTGGAAGTACTTTGGCTTCATTAAAATTTATTTTTGAACTTTTTGTCAGAGGTTTTGCAACCTTTTTAATCAAAAAAGCCCTTTTTTGGCCACATCCTACCATAAGTATAGCTGAGCAAACCTTTCAAAATGAGAATAGAATAGCTTTAAACCACTTTTAATTACCTTTTTAGATGCCTAACCAGAGCAACTGCTGAGCGGCCCCTACAGACCCCAGATCTGCTCTATGTTTCAAAACTCAGACAGTAATAATGAGCACACCGTAATCGTGACTTTAGTGCGGATGGACATATTGTCTTGCCTTGCTTCCTGAGTTGCACTATCCATTTGATTATACTGTGGTAAACATTGTTGTGAGAGTTGGCACAGTTCAAATGCAAATGCCCACGGGTGTATTTTCAGTGAGTACAGCATCAGATGTGTTTATTTTTAATGAGCCAGAAGTCCACATGTGAGGGGAAGGTAAAGTTTATTGTTCTTATTTAATGTTGGTCTGTGTCTGTCCTCTGAGAGAGACAAAGACGTGGAGGGAGCGAGAGAGAGGGAGACAGCAACACGAGAGCAGATTTGGTGACAGTCTACAGTTTCAGGAGGAAATGGAGAAGCTACTTTGGACACTCCTTTGTTGTAGTGGGTCAGTGGTGGCTGGGGTGCAAACTAGCACACGTTTCGGGGTGAAGCGCCAGCACTGGATACTGGGTTTTCACTGTGGTCCAACCGCTGACGTACGGCTCGCTCAGGCGTTCTTCTCTCAACCAATCTGTGTGCTTGACTGAGGTAAATGTGACTCTGAGGTGACAGCTTCAGCACAAACCGGTGAAATAAAGTTAAATATTCACAAGGTGGGGACCACCTCGGAGCAAGTGCCCCTTTGCCCAAACTGTTTCCGCATTCTTTACAGTGTTATGTGTGGCTGTGCTCAGATATGCACTGAAATGCATCAGAGACATAAGGGGATATGAAAATGTCATCTGACTGTGTTGGTGTTGATTTTCTGCAGCTGACCCCGACCTTTGGCCTCCCCGTGGAGGCCACAGGCAAGAATAGGCTCTCAAGTTTAAGTTTTCGCGGCATGTCGTGATTTGGTGAACCATGTCTTGAAAGACAGATGGAAATCTCTCCGGATGTCTTCGTATTTTTGCATACAGACTTATTTACTTGTCTGGATGTTCCTCCGAGGACGAGACAGGGAGGGTCTGTGTTGAACTGACACTCAGGCTTTTCGAGGAGCCCCACTTCGGCCTCGTTTTTCAACGCTGCGTCAGCAAAACGCACACTCACACGCAAGCGTTCCCAATTTTGTCTCACGGTATTTGTTTTGTTGTCATGCCTACAGTGACAACATTTGTTTATTCGATCAGCTTCAGGTAGCTTTGGGAAAATTGAGTGTCAAGGACCAAGACTTCGGTGAATGCAAAGATCTGCAATGCAAATCCTACAAAAAAGGGCACAAGGAAGTGATGCATGAAAGTGCAACAAACGTGCCGCAACTTGTTCCCTATGAGACTGACCATGTGTATCGACAACAAAACCTGTGAACATGCTTCCACTTATGCTTGATTTTCACTTCCTTCCCAAAAATCTCTGTAGGAAGCAGCAAAAGATTTTGCAGATAACAGATTTGTTTTCATGCCAAAAGAAGGTTCATTTCAAATATCCAACTTTTTGGTGTTATAAAGCATATTTTTCTTAGTCTTCTATGTTTGTCTGGTGTTTATTAACAGTCCAATGGTCGGAAAGAGACAGCTTACAATTTTATGACTCACACATCATTAAATATTGTGAAAAGCCCGCCGTTTTTGCCTCATAGTTCGGGACTGCGGCTCGGGCTGTCAAAAAATGTAATCCCTGCGAATACTCTGTTAGTGTTACTTGGCACCCTTCACGTATTAGTAATGCAGACTGGTCATAGATTAACTCTCCCCTCTGGCTTTGGATGAGGTCAACTCTGTCGTGTTGATGTGGGCAACACAAACATGAGGCGCACTAAAGCAATAACAGGCTCCACAGCGAGCTTTCACTCTGATAACGGCGCAGCTCTTCAAACTTTGTGTGAGTGTGTGTTTGTGTAGATCTGTAGTAACCACGTGTGTTCTCATTGAATCATCAATGAGTTGGAATTAAACGCTTTACTTCATAATTTATTCAATGATCATCCTTGAAGTATATAAGTATATATTTGGATGTATAAGAAGTGGATAAAATAATATGTTAAAACATTAATTATTACTGTGATTATAATTATTACTGCTATGAAGTGAAATATTGGACGTCGCTGAGTAATGGTGTTAAATTTCCTGTAAACCAATAAATAGACAGATTATGTTGATGATGGTGATCCAGCTGATTGCTGTGAGTGAGTGTGAGCTGTGATGTGGGATCGTTTGTCTTCCTAACAGGGGCGGCCAATGAAAATGGAAACGTAGCTGAAGACAGTGAAACTATTCCCGACCAGACACCTGCCGAGGGAAGCGATGCCAAGCCCGACGCCGAGCCCGCCGCAGCTGCCGTGTCTGCTGACACCACCGCTGCGGGTCCACCTGCAGCCGAGGAGGCTCCGGCACCTGCAGTGGCACCCGCACCCGCTGAGGCGGCAGCACCCGCAGAGGCAGCGGCGCCCCCAGAGGCGGCGGCACCCGCAGAGGCAGCGCCAGCAGAAGCTCCTGCACCCACAGAGGCAGCAGCAGCACCCGAAGAAGCTCCCTCAGCATCTGAGACGGCAGCGAGTTCCTCGGAGGCTGCGGCTCCAGAGCAAGGTAGGTTCAGGTCAACACGAGGCCGTCACGGCCTTTTCCACCTCGGTTGGATCCTCGGTGTGTGGATCCTGGATGGGTTTTAGGGCCTCTGCACATCCTAAGTGAATAAGTCTTCACTTGGCCTCTGAGGTTCGTTCACATGGCGTCCCACTGACTGGTCACCACACCAGACACTGCGTGTGTCCCACCGGGCGAAGCGGGAGAGTTTCCTTTGACCGGCATGTCCTCTTGAGCAGCGTCCTTCCAGCTGAACGTGGGATACGGCAGCACCCAAGTACATCGCGTCCCTGCTGCCTTTCCCCAGACCCTCCTCAGTCTACCTGCAATAACAGTAACCAGGCTGTTTCCAACAACACACAGACATGGCTGCTAATGAACACACCGGGGTGGACACATTAAGGTGACTCATGTCACGCTTGTAATTGTTTAGTCACTCTTCAAATGGTCCATCTTAAATGAGCTCGTGTGTCACATTCATCACAGTACAGAGATGTAGCTTCGTTTGATGATAACTCGGTTTGAGTCCTGTTTGGACACAGACGAAGCTGAAATCTGATTGTCCAAAAACCTATTTATAGTGTCCTAATATGTGTATTGCCTGGAGCGAGTACACTCTTTCAAAGACTTTTCTATGAAGCGGTTGCTGTGTGAGCTTCTCTAAAAATGTGAATTAGTGCACATGCAAAGGAGACTAAAGCTCTTTCTGGAAGAGTCTTTAACACATCATTCGACGTGCTCTCCGTCAAAGAAGGAAAATTAATTAGTGCACCAAAAAGGATTGCAGTCAGTGGAGAATAGGTTTACCCGTCAACCTGAAACTACAGATAAGGGGTTTGCCGTCCCTGGAGGAAAGCTGCCATCGCTCCCTGTGTTGTGGTGTCAGAGGAAATGGCTTAATTACAAAAGAGGGAGACCAACATCTGTGGTCCTACTTCTGGGAGAGCGCTTTGGTTTTGCAAAGCGGTGGATCTCTGTCCATTTGCTTGGATATTATTATCAGGCTGTGACGTGGGAGCGGCTCCACGCGGAGCAGCGGCAGCCTCCACCTCCACTGCCGTCACGTCGCCGAGGGCTTCAGGATGCAAATGACGGGCAGTCGCATACAATGCAAAGCGTCCGCCTCCGTGGAGCCATTAAGGAAGGCGGGATGGGAAACACAATGCCAAAACATTGTCTTTCTGTTGTCATGGTCAGAAAAAGCTTTTGGTCTGGCTGAAAGCTGAGAGGCTCAGCCACCAGCAAAACAGCTGCCTGGACCTCTTAATGCAAAAAAAGGGCAACGACTGCTTCATTGCACTGATTTTTCTCTGTGTCCACACAGCAAAATCAATCCTGTTTAAACACTTTATCACTCTAGTATGTGTAGAGGTGACATGCTGTTGTTTCAGAGCCCCTGAGCTTGACCCGACCAACATGACTCAGTTCCAGCTTGATCAGCTCCCTCTTCAGATGCTGTCCAGGCAGTGTGTGTTTACGCATGTGTGTGTGTGTGTGTGTGTGTGTGTGTTGCCTACACTTTGTTGTCACCGTGGTCTCATTAAGGTGCAATCTGAGTCCACATAGAAACCAGAGCGTGCCGGCACATACAGGGGAGAGCGCTGGCGACGAGCGACGTCGGGCCGGTCGAGCCTCTCTGCCTCAGTTTCACAGCCAATGGAGAGAGAGGATCCAGTGTCACGATAAGCCCGGCGGACAGAGCGGCTCATCCACCTTTCAGGCAGTTCATGGTTGATTTCAGGACGGGCTGCTTGTAATTAATCTGCTGTCGCTGGACAAATGATGTGAAGTACATTTTCACTTTTCATCAGTGCCAACATTTTACTATGAGGCAACAGTGCTAGGACATGTTTCCACTGTGCCGTGATTGCATCAGACAATTTCCAGTTTGTGGGTCCAGGCGGACGTCCCAACAGCCAAACAAATGACTTTCAAGAGCTCGTGTTTGTTGTTTGTGTTTAAAGTGGAATTATTCACAAGTAAGTGCAAAGCAAAAGGGTTGTGGGTGAGGATAACTGTCTATCAGTCAGTTGATGATCATGTTTTTATGGACCTGCTTGTCTGAAAAGTATATAAATCACAATTAAAAGCCATGGTCTGCTGATAAAGCTCATAAACTGAAATAGGACACTTTTATTCAGAACATTTTTCTGTCTCTGCAAACAGAGAAAGAGGCCACAGCGACCGAATCGGAGCCTAAAACGGAGGAGGCACCAGGTGAGTCGAGCTGCAAACTCATTTCACACACTCCCAAATCATAAGTGGCTCCTCCTGACGCGTCTCTTCCTTCTTGCATTTCCAGCTCCAACCGAGTGAAGGCCGGCACGACTGACTGCACGTGAATTTGTTGCAAGCGTGTATGAATGCCTGTATGTGTGAGACATCGCCTTGTTGCCAAGATGCAGACCCTGCGATAACCACGGTCAGTCAGGGTCCTCAGTCACCATTGTGCCTTTTTTTTCTCTATTGATGGTATGAGGCTGCAATTTCTACTGCAAACTGTACATAGATGGAGCTCCACAGCACTTAGAATGTGTGATACTTCCAGAGGATGCAGTCGGAGGAAATCTAAGCTTTTCTGTTGCCGTTTCTATTTATTATCCTGTATAGACATTTTTAACACTCCATCCGTCATCATTAACCTGAGAGTCTATTCTGCTAAACTTCAACAAAACCCAAAGCCAAACATATTAATCTGATTTATGAAGTCATTTTTGGGGTAGCTGGCTTTAAATAATGTTAGTTTGTGACCATGAGGAGTCTTCAGTGTTGATACTGAATGAAGTAAGCGTACACCTGAAGGCTTTTGGTCATGTGTAGTATAATTTTCTTGTTTAAAAAAAAAAAAAAAGATGTAATAAGCTACAAGCAGTCAAAAAATAAAGGACAACCTTAAAATGCTTTGTTTCTCCAGGTAATTGCACCAAAAACAAATCAGGGATTGGAATGTCAACAGAACAGAATCTTGACATCTTCCAGTTCTGTCCACTAGGGGCGCACCGTTTGTCTCAAGTTCATACCGAGGCTCAAAGAATCATGTGCCCTCAAGTCTGCAGGATC
>JASSRZ010000054.1:9351212-9373284 GCA_032164315.1 Malacoctenus gilli | reverse complement strand
GTCCACTAGGGGCGCACCGTTTGTCTCAAGTTCATACCGAGGCTCAAAGAATCATGTGCCCTCAAGTCTGCAGGATCCGATGCGAGAGAGATCCGTCAACCAGAGTCAACTTTCCTAGGAAGGACATTTTAGGATTTAAAAGTTAACATTCACAAAGTCATTGGCGGGTTTTCTGCATTTTACCCATCTGCAAACATGACTGAACCCTTGCGTCAAGGTAATCATGTTGCATCAGTGAAACCAGCTTTGTCTCAACTTGGGGTGTGGGAAAAAAAAAAGGTCACCAGCTGATAAGTTTGACAATCTTTATTCAAGCTGCTCTCTTCAAAATGTATCAAAGTCAAGTTCCAGGTCAAACTACACGGCTCTGCTGTAAGTCTAGAAGCAGAGCATCAACCAGCTGCAGCGAAACGAGGCCTCAGCAGCACTGACAACGAAACGGATGGCTTCACTACAGTTTGTTGGCCATGTGGTCGGCTAGTCAGGAGTCACTGAGGGGACCAAGCAAAGCCACCGCCTCGATTTCCACCAGTCCGCCCTGCAAACAGGAGTAACAGACCCCTTTAAATGCCAAGTTTGAGTACAGGACATCAAATCTAATGAACTTCCCAGAAAAAAGTTTCAGCTGCATACAGATCCAATTTCTCTCAAATTCAAGCTTTCTACAGTCAAATAGTTAAAGCCAGGTTAACACTAACCGGCACCGGTCACAAACAGCTACATGTAGCCAGTGGAAAATGCATGACATGGATGAATGAACATGCACCTAGATACCAACTCTGTCCTTTCACCACCCCCAGTGTATAAAAGCACAAATAATGGAAGCACAACAGGATGATGCAGCTTAACACTGGTGCAGTTTGTACTCACTCTGGGGAGAGCCGCAACTTGATAGGCAGCTCTGGCAGGAAAATTGCTGCTGAAAACTGAGGGGGAGGAGGAAAGGGGGGGCAATTTCATTAAATTTGCATGACAGAGGTGTAAAGAAAACATTCATCTGATCTTTGCATCTGCGAAGCATCACTCTGCTCTCCAACAATATATGCCAGAAAAGTGCAACTTGATGCAGGTAAAATATAATGCAGCGTTTTAGCTTCAGGTTATAAATAAAATTATTGGAGTTTTGCATGATGCAACAGTTTAGGACCAACAAATGGATTGGAACTTTTCCATCTGGGCTGATTGAGGAAATGTGTCCAAAAGCCTTGATTGTCAATCGTTATGTTGATAAACCTCTCCAAGTAGAAAAACATGACTGAGGCTTTGAGACTCCTCATTCTGTCTAAACAAAAGGGGTCTTGGATGGATGAAAACCATCACGTCCTCGTCTTCCATCCATCAGGGTCAGCGAAAGTTTGTAGTGAGGGGGGCTACGCGACATCAAGGGCAAGGTGGGATTCAATGGCGAGGGCAGCGGCGCTCGCGAGGAAGCAGGTTGGGTTACATCTGTGCGCCTGCAACGCGGTGTCCACTTTCTACTCGGTGGACGCTGCAGCTTCCATTACACCTGGCCACTGTCATGTGGGAGGAAATGCCCCGACTGAGCAGACCTGAGTGAGGGGAGCTGCATTCGAGCGGCCTGGGGGGGGGGGGGGGATGTCAGTCGGGCCACCACCTCACCTGTCAGCACTCATTTTCCTCAGGGATGAGTGTGAAACGTGACACAGCACAGCTCCTCCGCAGACTTTAGAACTGTTCTGCTGAAAGTCAAACCTCAAAAACTCGGGATGGTTTTTGGAGCAGAAATCATTTATCTGCTGGGCCTAATTAGTGTAACGAAGATTCAAATTGAAAACTGGCTCATTTAACATGTCAGAGTGACCCAGCGATGAGAAGGGACGCTGCAGAGGGAATCGCACAGATTATCCACTGAGCTCCCTCTAAATGTTTGTTCCGACAGAAGCAGCAGTGAAGCCGTCGTCAGGTTTCATTCAGCTTAATGATCAGAAGAGCAACCAACCATTAACCCCCAAAATCCTTCTTGCTAAAGCTTTTTCATCTCATTAACACAATCAAAATCATGTTATGCATATTTTTTCTAGTTATTCAAGAAGATTGTCACATTTCAGTTTGAATACCTGGAATGTAAGATACATTTTTTTCCCGAGTCAGAATCAGTAATTTTTATTCGTCATTTAATATGAAGCCACTTGACCACACTGGCGTTAAAGTCGCTCCGACAACGTTGGTTAAAGCTGCCCCCTGGTGGCCGACTTTATAAGTTTTAAAGGATACAACAGTGGTTTCCTCGGCCATCTGACAGCATCAACCCATCATCCGTCATTGCCCTGCATTAAGTGCCATCAGGCAATAAGTGTAAGTGTTCTGGGCTCTTTATCTCAAACATGATTCATACGACACCTGCAGTGAAGTCGTACCGTTGACACACTTCAAGGTGAAAGACAGATTTTGCACCAGGTGGCAACAGTCTGCATCATGTTCAGAAAACTGTTGTACGTTTTGACAGTCAAACACTGGCAGCTGTCTCACTTCATAGCTGACCTGCTCGTCTGCAGCTCTACACGTCTGTGTGGTGCAGCTATTTTTGAGTCGGACGTTTTTCTGAAAACTGAAGGTGTGCAAAAGTGGTCCCGAGCATAACGATTATGTGGCTTACACGTCTTGTAGACCTCATTGACGCCGTTGAAGTCATTTATATCCGAGAGCAGCACCGTCGTCTTCACCACTGAAAGAAAGGTTAATTAGAGAAGCACTTAAGAAGCTGAGCGACAGAATAAGACTGAACAAAAGATGGTGAGATCTTACCATTTGTATAGTCGCAGCCGCCAGCCTTCAGGATCTCTCCCATGTTGACAAGAGCCTGGTTGACGAGGGAAAAAGGAGGAATTTAGACAGTTATAGGTTGAAGCATTTGAAAATTTTTCCTGACTAGAAACCACCAATCAAATAAAAAGGTCCTGAGCTTTAGTTGTATGCGAATTTCACCTGTTTAGCCTGAGCCTGAACACCTCCGTCCACAAGCTGACCGGAGGCCACGTCGAGTCCCAGCTGGCCGGAGATGTACATGGTTCTGTCTGCGACCACCGCCTGGCTGGAGAGGACACAAACACCGAAACCTGAACACTTCACATCACAGCAGCATAGCCAAGACAAAGATGTGCAATTGCAACTCGACGCAAGCTGTAGGTCTACAGAGCAGCTCAGTAGCAGCTACAGTCCAAAGACACAAGCACCCATTTAATGACATGTTGTCAGCAGTCTGAACTTTGATCTCGTATTGTTTGACTTCCAGCGGTTTATGATTTGCTGTTGAGCAACAAGCACAAGAGGCTCAGTGCGCATGAATAGTATTTGATGGAACCTGCAGAACAAAACGCAACAACCAGACGGCAAAACAACTTTGACATCCGAGTAGAAACGAGTTCATTTTGGGTCCATTCATAGTGACCCGACTCCACCCACCGACAGCTCATTGGTCACCGCGGAGACACCCCCCACTCAAGTGATTGGGAATCAAAATAAATGACAAGTGACCAAAATGTGACCAAGAGCGAATCGAATCCTGCGTTTTATTCTGTGATGCGAAAACAAACCGATGTCATGAATCATCATGAAGGTCTTAATATTCAGCAGCAGCCTTCCAGGGCTTCAATTGCAGCCTATTGCAACCAGGTTTGTCGAAGCAGGGACACGGAGACCCTGCAGGCCCTCCGGGAGCAGGACGCTCCAGGTTACCTGTAGATGCCCGGTCTGACCGGAGCTTTGGGCGTGTAGACGATTCGCCGAGGCAAAGTTTCCATCGCGTGTCTGCGGTCTGGCGCTGTCGGACAGATTTGTGCCCTGCGGCGGTTCTTGCCCTGCTTAAAGTTCAACCTCAGAGCAGAGTAGACACCAAGACCCGCCCCTGGTCAAACACGCCGGGCTGTCCCACAGAGATCAAACATTCCCCGCCACGTGTAGCAGTAAATGTTTGTTGCACGCTGTGGCGACAGAGCGCGTCTCACCTGTACGGCCCGATGGCAGCCGGGGCAGCGGTTGTGTTAATGATCTTTCTCATGAGCGTCGACATTTTTCCAGGCTTGTTCCAGTCTTCCTGCCACAGAAGCTGCAAATAATTGACAGAAGCGGTTGTTCAACAAAAGCGGAGACATGCGGTCGTTAAATGGGCCGAAAAATACCTTCAGCGTGCGCATCCAGGGGATCTGGAAGCGGGAGAAGACGTAGAAGGGAACGTGCATTGCGCCGCGAGTTGAGGAGTTACGGTGCAACAGGTGTCAGCTGGTCCCTCCTGATGAAGAGTCCACTGCACACACAGGAGCCTCCTTTTAAAGAGTCCCACATCAGATAAACAGCCAATAAGCGTCAGGTTTGGTTAACTACAAGCAACTTTATTATTATTTCTTGCACGGTTCTTTCAAATCTTTATAAAGTATTAAAAACAAGAAAAAAACAATAAATTAAAGGTTCAAACAGAGATGCTTACATTCCCCTCTGCACCCTCAGGTGTTTTTTTATGCAACAAAAATAAGTAACTAAAGACATAATCATGAGGTTATATAGGAAAAGGTGATTTAAGATCCAGGTAGTCAAGCGCCAAATTCTGAACATTGTTGAATTTAAATAGGAACTTTTTATTATACAGAGCTTGTGTGTGTTTTCATTTTTATTACAACCGAATCTTTAAAAAAACCCTTTAATAATAACATTAGTGTCTCCTCTGTAGTTCCTACAATGGCATTCCACTACAAAGCCAAACAGTTATCGACATGCATAGAGAGATCGAGACACAAGATATTAGAGCCAAGGCAGAAACGTCACCAGCTCCCATATTCAAACCAGTGTCCTTCAAAATAAAAGTTTCATAAATAAAGTGTGAGATGCACTGCAGATCTAATCAAGCCTACGAGAGAAAGTCAATGTTACGAGTGATCCCCTCCACATTTTGAGGGAAAAAAACAGCTGAGATTACACCTGCTGTTACAGTACTGATTGAAATCTCCTGCTGCTTCTCACAATCAGAGGACGGTGGGACTGAGTCGCAGGTTTATAGTCAGTTTAGATGAAATAAGCACAACGAGCTGAACCACATTCATATGTAACAGCGATCCAAACAAGGAGCCTTTTGTGCATGTTGCTTGTTCTTTTTTCTCTTGATTCATTTGATGGGTTGTGACTGTCAACACATTTTAATATCATTCAACATTAAAAGAAAAAAAAATAAAATACATGCGTTTTGATTGTGATGACAAAAGGTGTGTGTAGCTTTTTAATGGGTGATATCAATTCACCAGTCAAATTCAGTTTATTGTGACTTAAGAGGTCCAATGTTTCTAAAAACAAATGCTACGAATGAACTTCTGGAAGGTCCTTTTTTAAGGATTACTGTCATGATATCGTCTATATGTTCTACTTATTGTGAGCTAACTGATAAAATGCTTCAACACTGAAATTGACCCACATCTTCATGAAAATAAATCCCAAACTTAAATTGTTCTAGATACATTGTTTTGTACAGGATGTCTTTGCTATTTCAACATCACCACCTTTAAACTGCAGGACAAGTGTTTGAGAAAATAACAGTGATGTTTTGAACGTATCTGGAGCTCAGAAATGGAGGTGACGTCTTGCTTTCTCAACAGTCTCTGAAGGAAGGCGATATCTGGCACTTTACTGAGAATCGCCCCTACAATCACGAGATGGGACAACCGAAAGAAAACGGAGGCATGAAATCCTTGAAATGAAATGAAACAATCATTTTCACAATGTTGAGGAATGATTTTACTTGTGGTCATTTCTGGAATGAAGAGTATCTCAGGATCCTGGTCCTGGAGCAGAAGGTGGAGCTGGTTTCAGTGTTATGAGGCACTAAGACATCAGATGAACAGACGCTACGGGCGGTGCAATGGATGCAGGCCCACAACAGTCTACATGAAAACCACTAACATAAGTTAAAAAAAAAAAAAAAAAGAAAGACTAATGACATGAGTTTAAACCTTTCTGGTCCACAAACGATTGACACACATGCGCGATCCGTTCTTCAACTTTCACTTCATTTTTCCTGGGAATGGATCCGACCATCGCACCACTTGGCTGCTTTCTTACGTCGCTCACACTTTGAAAACCAGCTTTCAAATATTTTTAAGGCATTCTTCAACTTCATCAACATCACGGTGATTGTCTTTGGTCATGGACGAAACCTCCACAGCTTTTGTTGCAGGTATACCCAAACTAAGCTCTATATTATATTTACACTGAGAGTAAAAAGGAGTGTCTTTGCTGGTCACTGCAGGTACTAACGCTGGAGGATCGGCTTCCTTCTGAGTTGATGCTGATTATCCCGAGTGTTGTTTTCATGATGAGACGTGAGCGGCGAAGGGGGAAAAAAAGAGGAACTCCTCTCTGTGATTTCTGATGCCATGGCTTGCTTCTCCTTTTGGCTGCAATCCTGAGCATGAACAACCAACTTCACGTTAACTTGAGAGGGAAAAATTGACTTCAATGACGCTGATTCGTGTCATTTCCTGGAGAGAAATCGACGCCACCCAGGACAGCGAGCATCGAACTTCATTCAGAGGCCAGTCAGTGAGAGCAGCAGAGGGCATCAAATAAGGTCGATGGACTTCCCCTGAGTCGCTGGGACTTGAGCTTAGTGGTAATGTGGCTTTGGAGAACCTGGCGCAGGGGGGAAGTGAGGAGGTGGAGGAGGAGCAGGAGGAGGAGGAGCAGGAGCAGCAATCAGAAGTTCTGTTGCCGTCTCTTCTTGGCATCCATGGCGTCCAGGATGGGCTGCCTCTTGGCGGTGTAGCGCTGCCTCAGCTCCTCAATCTCTCGCTCCATCATAGGATCTAAGGCACTCAAGCGCAACTGCAGCTCCTCGAAGTCCAGATTCTTCAGCTGGAAACAAAGAGACGGACAGACAGACAGACGTTGAGTCATATTTCGTGTCGCCTGGTGGGAAACACTCAGGGCCACTTCTCTTTTGCTATTTTTACCACAGAGCCAATGTGCAGTCAGGTCAAAGTGCAACAGTTTCCACTGTGAGCAAGCAGCAGTCTGACACTCACAAAGTCAAAGTCTCCGTCCTGCGGCACCTTCCAGTTGTCTGGAAAGACGTTTTTAGACTGGATGTGGTAGCCGGGCTGCTCCGGGGGCTGGTTGTGGTTGTAGTTCTCCTGCTGCTGGGCTTTGTTGGAGTCCTGCTTGTCAAAGTAATCCATGAAGGACGGACGCAGCGGCTGCTGAGGGGTGGCATGTCCTGTGGGGGAGACAGAAGCTCCAGTTTATCAATTGCTGACAAACACACAACCTTCTGCCTGGCATTTTGAAGGTTTTAGAAAACAAAGTAATCTTCATCAATAATATTAGAGTTGACCAGGATTATAAGGGGAAAATCTCTGCGCTGTGGTCAACATTGTGTGCGCTCACTTCTCATGGATCCTTGGTCCTCCTCCTCCTCTTCGTCGTCGCTGTTGATGACCATCGTTCCGAGATCTGACTCCAGCATGGTGCTGCCGTGCTCGATCATGGTCTGAGCGCCGTCGCTCATTGTGCTGGTGGCCCTCATGGTCCCTGCGCCCTCTGAGCCCGACTTCACCATGGTGTGAGAGTCGACCTCCGTCTCCTCCTCCTGGAGGGAAGAAGGCGGTCAGGCAGGCATTCAGCACCATGTCGGCGCCTGGCAGGTTTTTCACTTTCTTGCAGATATTTGAATGCGCTCACAGAATTGTCGTCCTCTTCCTCCAGCTCCCTCTGCTGCTCCTGCTGCCTCTTGGCCTTCATTTCCATGGCCTCAGTTATCAGGTCCCTGAGGATCGTCACCGGCTTGGCCTGGCTGATGAAGGGGTGCTGACGGTCCACAAGAGCACAAATCAAGTGGTGCCGATAAAACCACAGGCGTCTATTTCACTTTGCTCGACGCACTTCTTTATGAGTATGAATGGCTGGCTTGTTTTCCATACCTGGAGCAGCTGAGTGGCCGTTGCTCTCTGCTCTGGATTCTTCACCAAACATTTCTTGACAAAGTCGGTGAACTCGTCCGACCAAAGCTCCGGCTTTCTGAACGTCGGAGGCGGGTTGGTGGGGATCATGAAGATAGCCTGGGCAACAACACATGTTATTTAGCCAGACGACTCTTTTTCTAAAACTCACCTCATCACAATGACGTGATTGCACTCACTCTCATTGGATGTATGTCAGCATATGGAGGCTTTCCTTCTGCCATCTCTATCGAGGTGATGCCCAGGGACCAGATGTCTGCCACGCAGTTGTAACCGATCTCCTGGATGACCTCTGGGGCCATCCAGAACGGAGTACCGATCACAGTGTTCCTCTTTGCCATCGTGTCCTGAAAGTTCAAGTTATCATTTACGACTGAGCCTGACACACAAAGAGGCTTTAAATACAGCTGATAACATGACATTTGGTATCATCTCTCTGCAGCTTTAAGAGCACTTTGCTTTTGTTTGTTTTCATGGAATAATACAAATATCATAATGTTGACAGACTTCATCTATTGTCGTCTTCTGTTACCGTTAGTTGTCCAGCAACTCCAAAGTCGGCCAGTTTGGCGTGACCCTCAGTGTTGAGAAGGATGTTTCCGGCCTTGATGTCTCGATGGATCTTTCTCATGAAGTGAAGGTATTCAAGACCTTTCAGAGTCGACTTCAGGATGGTGGCGATCTCGTCTTCAGTTAGCTGATTCAGGAGAGAAGAAGAATATTAGTCAAGTCAAAAAAAAAGTAAGGATAAAAGAACGAATGTCCATGAGCTACAAAACAGTGTTTTGTGAAGACCCACAGTTTTATTGCGCAGTCTGATGATGTCAGAGACGGAACCGGCGCCGCAGTACTCCATAACAATCCACAGGTCTGTGTTTTTGAAGTAGCTGCCGTAGTATTTCACCACATAGGGGCTGAAAGGAAACGCAAGAAGAGATTGAAGTTTCACTTCAAACATGAAGAGAAGTGAAACTTGATGCCAGAAAAAAAGGCTAACACAGCGTCTGATATCTTCATTTTGATGATTGACAGAGCAATAATGTAATGCATGCAGAAGCTGTAGCTGTTTACAGAACGCTGCAGTGTGTGCCCACCTGTCACACTGCTGCATGATGGAAATTTCCTTGATGATCTCCTGCAGATCCGACTCCACTGGGACCTGCTTGATGGCCACCACCTGGCCCGACTCCTTATGAATGGCTTTGAACACGCTGCCATAGGAGCTAAACACACACAAACAAGTCGTTTAATAACTGGACATTGAAAAAACACCTAAACTGTCCAGGGAGGGGAGGAGTTACTGCCTGGAAAATGAAGCTCTTACTGAAAGAACAAGACCTTGGACATAATCAGCTGAAACCAGTTTCTCCTGTTGACATCCATCCAGCCCGAATGGATCGTTGGATGGCATTAATAAACACAAGCATCAATGATGGGCGAAGAAAAAAATGAAGAGTCTTACCCTTCACCAAGTTTCTCCAGAACATCAAACACTTCTTCTGGTTGTTTGGTCAAACTGTCCTCGCTCAACTTTTTCAGTTTACTGTAAGAGGAATTAACCAGTTGTCAAGCAGAGTAACCAGAGAAAACAAACCAGGACATCAGCCCCACAACATTCACCCCATCATTCATACATTAGACTTCAACGCATTTTAGAAATTAATAAAGGAGCTGAAAACAATTCAGGGTGAAACTAAACATTGAAACAAGAAGTGGTGAAAATGTCTTGTTTTTGTTTACGTGGAGGTGCAACAAATGTGCAACAACAAATAATAGTGATATACAATTAATGGTGATACTTTATCCTTTGAGTAAGTAAGACATACTTTCAGATCACTCTCCATTTATTCATTTATGATTTAAGTCCAAATAAAAAAACGAACATTACAGAACCGCTTAGCTGCACTCAGACGACGTATCTATCAGTAACTCATCGCTGATACATTTCAGAAGCTTGTTAGAGCGCAAACACGGGACCCGTGGTTTGTTAGTGACCCCGCAATACTGCAGAATGGGAGGAAAGTCTCAGAAAGTAGCGGGGAAGCTAACTGGGTTAGCCTCGCATCGGCTAGCTAAACGACAGCTGCGTTAGCTCGTTAGCATGTTAGTTACGAGCCAGCGGGTGGATTCGAAAGCAGCCAGGCAACAACATACCTTTTGGGCGCGGACGGCTCCATGGCGTCTAAGCTCCGAAATAAAAGGACAGCGGATTAATGTCACGTAACGGCAGTTTGAAGGCCGATAGTCAAGATCTGAACATTGTCCACAGACTCGTTGTTGTCAAAAACTAGTGCGGAGGGCCAGCTGAGAGCGACCAGTACTGGACGGGTCAAAGCCACAACGGCGCCACGGCGCCCCCTGCTGGAGGGGAGTACAAAGGGAAAACAGTAGAATTTACTGTATAAACTAAGTTATGAAAAATTATTGTATAAAAAATGATTCTCCATGTAGTAGACCAAGCTCACACTTTCAAAACCAAAAAATCACCCTTCTTTAAGAGTGTAGTCTGGCTCGCCTGTAGTCTGAGTCAGTAGAATGTATCTAAATAAAATCCCTTCTGTGCACTCACACACGCACGTGCACGTGCACACACATACGCACACACACAATCAGCTCTGCGCGCTCCCGCGGAGGAGATGCATTTCTCGGCTCTCAGGAACAGCTCGGTCACAGATTAGTGGTGTGCGCGTGCGATGATGCAAGATTTGGTATCCATCCGATACCAGGCGAAC
The DNA here is from genome assembly GCA_032164315.1 of Malacoctenus gilli. Taxonomy (NCBI): domain Eukaryota; kingdom Metazoa; phylum Chordata; class Actinopteri; order Blenniiformes; family Labrisomidae; genus Malacoctenus; species Malacoctenus gilli. Next base: position 9,362,594 of record JASSRZ010000054.1, on the reverse strand, counting down.
GGAGCGATACATCGCTGATATCAGTACCGATTCTCCGACGTTGAGGACAGAAACTCAAACTGAAGCTTCGGTATCATGTTACTCGGTATCGATATGACTGCCGGTATCTCCGCTATCGACGTGTAGCTCGATCCGCCCACCGCTACCACAGATGCGGCTGCAGCTCCGAGGAGAGAAGAAGCAGGGAGGGAGGTGAAGAGGCAGGAGCACACTGCGGAGGGAGTGCAGCCATGGGGAACGCGCAGGAGAAACCCCCAGGCAGCGGAGCAGGGGCAGCCGGAGCCGATCACAGCAGGAGCCGGGCTGCTGGAGGAAAGCCGCCGACCCCCGGCGGTCGGGAGAAAACGGTCGCCAACGGGACGCGGGACGGAAACAGCCCTGCTGGTGGGGAGGAGGGGGAGGAGGACGCGGGAGAGGAGGGGGAGGTGGCGCGGGGGATCCCCGCAGTGGACAAGAGTTACCTGGACGCTCCCGCCGGGGCTCTGCCCCCCCACCTGGGCCGACTCAAGAACGAGGGGAACCACCTCTTCAAACACGGACAGTTTGGAGACGCCGTGGAGAAGTACAGCCAGGCCATTGAGGGATGCGCTGAGGCAGGTGAGAGCGAGAGAGAGAGAGAGAGAGAGAGAGAGAGAGAGAGAGAGAGAGCAGTTTGGTTTTCTAAGAAATGTGTTCAGTACTAATGTAAAAACATACAGGATATTCCTCATCAGCAGCCTAAGATATAACTTGGAATAATTACAATTAGTTTTGTTTAAAAAAAAAACTTTTAATGCAAGAATTAAATTACATCTACTGTCAACGTAAAAAAAAAAAACCAATTTGCCCCCTCCCCACACATATTTAAAATGCAAAAGCAAAATCATCTTCATGGTTGTAACCGAGCAACTGATCAGTTCCTGACTTTTCCTCTCTGATTGTCCTCGGTAAGTCTTCATGGTGACCTTCTGTCCCCAGCTGAAGGTTCACTCACACCTCTTGTATCGCTCTCATCAGGCCTCATCATGGTGTCAGATGCTCAGAGTGTCTTTTGGCTCCATAATCCACAGGATCCTGTGACGGCTTTGAACGCATCACTGGGTTTCAGGGTTTATTCCTCACGGTTTCCTCGGTTCTTTCCCGGAATACAGCTGGAGTACAAACTGAGTGCAGGTCCTTCAGCAGTTTCATTCCTCAGGTTTGACTTACAGGAAGCTGAGACAGGAGACTGCGATCTGTGAATGCGGTGGACTGTTGGCATCAGACTGACGGAGGTCATGTGCCGGTGCATGAGGCCTTGAGCTGCCAAGTTACTCTTATGATTGTCGAGGGTCTGCACTCCTTTAAACAGCACTGTAATAACATGGAGGCAGCTAATAGGAACGTATCGACAACATTTTAAGGTGATATTATAAAAACAGATTGTCGTATAGGTTCAAAATGATCATATTTTGAGCAGAGTTGCTCTTTAAAAGGAGATGTCAGCGCTTGGTAGCTTAGTTTCTGCCTTCAGTAATGGCTGTGGTGTCCTTTCAGAGTCAGACGAGTGTTATTGTTTGTCCTCCTCCCACCTTGCAGGCGTCGACAGTGCAGAAGACCTGTGTATCCTCTACTCCAACCGAGCCGCCTGCTACCTGAAGGATGGGAACAGCACCGACTGCATCCAGGACTGCACCAAGTACGCCTCGACGCCGCACCTCTCTGCAGGATGTTTGCATTCATGCCTGAGTGGTTTTACTCCCAGTGTCTCATTCTGGTTTTCAGGACCGCAGACTTTTAAACAAGCCTACAAACTGGTGTCAGAGTCAGTGGAACGATACAAAGTTTATGTCACAAGAAGGAGAACACAGTTTTTGTTGCAGTTGGAGCACAAATGTTTGAAAGGAGATGTGGTTAGCTGAATAATATCCAGGTTTTTATCCCTGTCAGAGGCCTTTCTCAGAGAAATGAGACCATGTTGTTCTTTTTTTGTTTCAGGTTTCCTTCTTTAGTCTAAAATGTATGATTTCTAAGTGAATTGGTGACTCTAAATGATCTTCATGTGTGAAAGTATCAGCGTCAGAACACCTTGTTTAACTGGAGACCGTGTCCCGCTACAACCCCCCTCGATGCTGCAGTTTGGATCACAACGACAGATAACGAACAGATGTGTCTGTCCTTAAAGTCATTATTGGCTTCTCATGTCTGGTCTGAAAGACTGATAGATATATAAAGCTTTTAGGTTGAAAAGCAGAAGGCACGGAGAGAGAAAAAAAGGGAAAATAAAAAGCTTTTATTGTGGAGAATTTGTGAAAGTTGAAATATTTGTCCAAATATAACAGTAAAGCTGACTCTTCTTATCAGCAGTTTTGATGAATAAGAAAAACTTTATCATAGATTTTAGAGCATATTTTGCAGCCTGAGATGTTTAACAGTATTCAAGTTTTATCAGAAATAAAGCAAATGTTGTTTTGCAGGTGTGAATGCAAATTACACCCCGCCCATGATTTGAACGGTGTTAAAACCTGATTAGAGCTTTATAATAAGCTCCTAATGCTGTCTGTGAATGAGATGGACGAGAGCACGTTGTCTTTAATCACAATACAAAATGGAAAAATAAGTTTTTAACGCAGAAGCTCCTTGTTTGGAGTCGCTGAATTGGGACTCTGCATTGAGACATGTTTCTGAACAGGAAGCCTCAGTTTCACAGAGTTACACCTGCAATACCAAGCCAGGGGGTTTGATCCCCTGTCTGATTGTGTGTGTGCATGTGTGTGTGCGCGCGTGTGTGTGTGTGTGTGTCTCTCTCTCTGATCCTCTTAGAGCTCTGGAGCTGCAGCCCTTCTCCTTGAAGCCGCTGCTGCGCAGGGCCATGGCCTATGAGTCACTGGAGCGTTACAGGAAGGCCTACGTGGATTATAAGACCGTCCTGCAGATCGACACGGGGGTGCAGGCGGCTCATGACAGCGTCCACAGGTCAGCTGAACGTGAGAGGCGGGGTTAAAACTGCTGTCACATGACGGTTTCAGGGACTGAGTTTGAAGACAGAAGCCGATATAGCTTTTAGCTTTGATATTATCAGTTGATTGGGCGAGTAAAGACAAATCCTGTATGTTTTGGTCTTTTTGGCAGTTCTTGTTTAATAATTCATGCTGATAAGATGAATAACTTTATTCAACTTCAAGTCTTTGCTGAGCTCTTGCTCTTTTGCTGTGCGCACTGTCTTCCCATGAAGCCTTCAGTCTTTTCCGCACAATCACCTACCCTGCAGAATGTGCTGCGTCAGTCAGTCCTCGCTAATGTCAGGCCTTGGTTTGGCTTTTGCTCGCGCCGTCCTCTCGCCAGGATCACCAAGATGCTGATCGAGCAGGACGGGCCCGAGTGGAGGGAGAAGCTTCCGGACATCCCCGTCGTCCCTCTGTCCGTGCAGCAGCAGCACCGGGAGAAGCCCGTCAGCATCGAGCAGGCCCAGGCCCGGGCCGCCAGGGCGGCACAGGAGGAAGGTGAGCGACGGCACCACGGTGTCAGTATGAGTAAATAGTAGATCCTGCAGTAGATCTATAATAATACTAAACTCTACATGGTGATATAAAAGGGAGATGGTGCAGGACAACATGCAGGCATAGTTTGGTTGAGAGTCCGAGGGCAACAGCTGCAAATGTGACGCATACGTTTGAGTTGTGTCTTCCAAGACGTGTCCTGAAAAGCTTCAGCAACACTTTAGTTAGTAATCAGGAAACACGTCCACTTTGCCGCGTTGCAGAGTGAATGGTGAGTAATTAAATTCCAATTAGTCCGAGGCACCAACGTTTGAATGATGGGAATCATCAAGCGGCAGCAGAAGTCAGTCAGGGGGAATCAGTGTGTAACTGCTGAGAAGTGGTGGAGGCACTCCTGCTGGGAGACAGTGTGTGTGTGTGCGCGCGCGTGTGTGTGTGTGCGCGCGCGTGTGTGTCTGAGGACCATCAATAATGCAGAGGGAAGGCGATCCGCACAGTATAGCGCTGCTGTAATGGAACAATCCAGGTCAGGTTTCCCGTTGGCTCCGCACAGACCAGAAAAACTCCCTCATAAATGCAAATGCATCCAAAGGCACATGAAGACGTTGACGCCCGTCACAGCCAGCGTCTGCGCTCACACACACACGCACGCACGCACACACACGCACGGAACCTTTTCCTTTTTTCGTTCGGCACATGAAAAATTCAAGCGCTGGGATTCGACTGTGACACGCGCGAGCCACCTGGCATATGCACACATACACGTTCACACACATGTATAAACAGTGAATGAGAGCAGCACACAGATCAAATTGTGAGAATCTCAGAATAGCTGCTGCTGTTGCTGGGGAAACGGATGGAACTGGTTCAACTGGCCGCATGTCACGCGTGTGCTGGTGCAACAAGTGTGCAACATTTCACGCTTTGTGGGAAACCGGATTTTTTTTTCTTCTTTTCCGGCTAAAAAGTCAAATTCGTGGCTTCACTCTGACAAACTATTTCAATGAAATGCGGTGTTGTTGAATCAAATTAAGCGAGAATAACAGCTAAAATGTGTTCAAGTGCCGCCGCTGCCTGAACGCAGCAACGTAATACATCAGCGCGTTTGTCTCAGCGCATCAAACTGAGAGACTTCCTCAGCACAGCAGAAAGCCGACGGAGCAGAAGTCGCCACAGCGCGTCTCATTCATCCAGACCGCCGCTGACAAGCTGATGGGTTTTATTGACTGATCCAGAAACAGTCGACTAAACTCATTAAAGAAGCAGAAGTTGCTTTAAGGACAAGCTCGTTCGTTTTCAGTCTGTCTTCGACTCAATGATCCATAAAAACAACAAAAAACGACCTCTGTAAAGTAAAGCAGCATCAGACGCGGTCATGAGTAATTAGCTGTTGATGTTTTCGAATTTGTCTGATGAATGTTTTCGGTTGCCAGTCAGGAGAAAAGAAGCTCGCTTCACGCTGCTGAAGCAGGAGGGAAACAGCCTGGTGAAGAAAGGCTCGTTCCAGGAGGCCTTGGAGAAGTACAGCGAATGCATCAGCCTGAAGCCGGACGAATGTGCCGTCTACACAAACAGGTAACAAACAAACAAACAACTCAACACAAACACTATGAACATGCTGGGGAGAAAAAAAGCAACAACTTCTGAATGAAACCAAAGTTTTAAAGGGACTTCAATCATTTCAATTTCATATTTTTCTATTATTTGCGACAATCAGACTCTTGAATGAACAACTTTATGTGTACGAATAGAAAAACAACAGAAGTTGTGTCAAAGTTGGATATGCAACACGAACACGTTTTCTCTCCTGTCGGAATTTTTCAGTGTAGAAACAGTAGAGGGCACCACATGATCACAGCAGATGTAGACATATGTTGTGGATGCCAGTGATATTAAATGTAAGACAATGTCACGGTTTATACAGAGAATCTGAACAGTAGAGACAAACTGCTGCATCACAATTTAACACAGACAGCAGGACAAGTGGATCCAAACCTCCTCGTGAATCAGCCTCATGGCAGTCAAAGCTGCGAACCTGAAGAGCTTTAAAGTTGAACCTTTTGTTAGACTGTGTGAAAGGGGCCTCTGGTGCAGCTTCCTGTTTAAACTATTTCCACCATGTGTTGATGTATTTTAGCATCTCACCTGCGTCTCTGATTTGAGAGGGAGCAGGAGCCTTCAAAATCGAAGCAATACCCAGTTTCTTACTTGCCCTCTCTGCGTTCAATATAGTTATGAACCACAGTACCAGAGTGTGATTTTGTGTCACTCGAAGGTGTCGACTGTCTGAACCTTTTGTCCTTCAGAGCCATTTGTCTCCTGAGGCTGAACCGCTTCGACGAGGCCAAACAGGACTGTGACTCTGCGCTGAAGCTCGAGCCGGACAACAAGAAAGCGTTCTACAGACGGGCGCTCGCTTTCAAAGGTCTACAGGTGACCAACACAAATGCTGCTGATTCAACCCGATGAATCAAGGTTTTTTTTTTCTGCCTTTTTTCTTCTCTGACCAACTGTGTTTGGGACAGGATTACCTGTCAGCGAGCAGCGACCTGCAGGAGGTCCTGCAGCTGGACCCAAAAGTCCGAGAGGCCGAGCAGGAGCTGGAGGTGGTGACGGGGTTGCTGAGACAGAGCCTGCTGGACAACAGTGGACACGCGGCACGGGTGAGAACCTCCACTGACAGAGAAGAGAGAACGTTCACAGAGCAGGCTTCAGATGTCGTGTTGAAAGTCATAAAAGGGAGGAGAAAGGTGTTGTTTCACGGCTCATGTCAGATGCTGCAGAGCTAACCGCCTCCTTTCCCAGCAGGTGTGACGTCTCTTTGAAACACTGTGGACACGAGCCGTCCTGTAGCCGGACTCTTAAAGCCATCAGCTGCTCTTTGGAAGACGTGTGTATACTGAAACGACTGGCGGCGACTACTGAACAAGCAAAGTGTGCACCTCTCCGGCAGCCAGGTTTCCAGCTCCTCGCCGTCGCGCCACACCTCTCGAGCTCACGGCTTCACGCAGACGGCAGCTTCATTCGGAAAGGCTCCGTGCGAAGGTACTCGCGACCTGCTTGCACTAGGAATCATTCACATCCTGACGTAACGTACTGTAAATACTGTTTGATGCAACGCGCTGCAGGGCGCCGTGATCGGATGGAGGCAAAGAGTGTGGAATCGTGTGCCTTATTGAGATTTCTCCCACAGTGAGGATAAAAATAAGCCAAGATTTAAGGTTTTATTTGGATCGTTTTCGGGGGTAGTTTGCTTTTTAAGACGCTTTACTCACTTTGAAATAAATTACAGAGATTAAACAAACACATTTAGGTTTGGGAAACGCCAGAATGAAGGATTCTGGGTCAATTTCATTTCAAGATTGCAGGTTGATGTTGTTTTCCGTCACTTTGTTGAATCACACCTGTTGGGGTAAAAAAAATCCTTACTTTGCATGTTTTTTATTTCCGAACTGTACATCTGAAATGTTGCCTCAGGTCTTAATCTGTTAGGATGGGAACTGGGTGGTTTAGTTGCTCGATGATAAAACAGACTTTGGTCTCAGAGTTGTAGTGTTTCTCGGCGATGGGACTGTTGCCTTTCTGCTTTCAGGCAAACACTGTAGCGCTGAATTCAGGCTTACAGGTTCAGATTTACTGCTGCTTTCACGCTTGAACTCAATGTAGCGACCGCACCTGTGTGTCTTTTTCTTTGTGGAGAATTAAGTTATTTTCAAACATCTGAAACAAAACAAAAAAAAAACAGCATTACTGAAAGATTGGGTCCAACCTCCAAAATCAGGTGGATAGATTCAAACAATCAGCGTCTGATTGGCTGAACACGTAACCTGCCTTTTCCAGGCTAAGTGAGCCGTGCGCGTTCAGAGACGTGAGCTTCAATTTCCTCGGCCGTGATCTTTGAACAGGAAAGGCGTTCCCACTTTATTTGGCCTCTTTTCATGTCCTGGTTTGTGTGTGTGTGTGTGGACACACCGGTACCACCTCCCTGCTCCACCTGTTTGGGGGTTTCCCCACTCGTCTAAGAGGCATTAATCACACCTCACTGGACTTTACAAACTTGAATTTGGTTTCTGTTGAACTGAAAGCAGCAGCAGAGGTTGACGAATCGCTCTGAAGGACAATGTGCCACAACCTTTGAGTTCTCCGCTGTTTGGAGTGTCCAAAGATTCATTTCAGTTTGTTTTGACTCTCATTTTTCTCTTTTTGTGCCGTCAAGATAAAAGCAAAACAGTAAAAAAAAAAAGTCTGATATGAAGCTCTGCACCTCCAGATGTTTGTACAGGTTGAATGTAAAAGCATGTACTGTATGTAAATAGATTGCACATGTAAATAAAACTGCAAGAATGCTTTGACCTGCCTTTGTTTGAGGGAGTTACTTCAGAGAGAAGATTCGCCTGACGAGCACGACTGTGGATTGTGTCGCTGTTGCGTAAGCCACCAAACATAAACAACCAGCTTGACTGAGGGTTTTATTAAGGATATGCATTTACATGCACATTATGAAGCAAATAATTAGGAAATACATGTTTTCTTTAAATGATATCGCAAGATTTTTCTCCCCAAATAAAAAAAATATATATTCCTGGCACTTGTCTTCAAAGAATCAAACAAACTGGGCGGGGGGGTTGAAATCCTTCAACAGAAAGGACAGTGAGAACACCGAGCAGCTGGACAACAGTGAGGAGAACTGAAGCTCCTCTTGTTTCTGAGGCCACGGTTGGTTTGATGTGCCGCCGTCTGTTTGCAGACAGCTGAAGCTGCGGACGTCACAGAGGAGCGATCTGCGGTCGGGCTCTTAAGAACCTAATCCAGCTGCTGAAGAAGGAAGAACGACGCCTGAACGGTGGCTGTGCTCTGCTGCTCATGTCGCAGACTGCTGTCGATGAAGACTTTGCTTTTTATTGCTGATTAATCTGCCGATGCGCCACATAAACCCTGCAAACTTTGGCTGCTTCTGAAAAAGGGACTTCGAAACCAAACAATCGTTTTGGTTCACGGTCGCTGACGTCGACTTTACGGCCTGAACCTCACCGCACGTTAAAGCAGATTTCTATGAGGAAACAATCCAGGCGCAACATGAAAACATCGATCAGCTACGGTGGCCTGAGAGCAGTCTTTGGTGACGGGACGGGAACCTTTTCTTTATCCGACACACGACTAACTAATTTAAAAGGTTTATCATGTGAAAGGACAAAGAAAAGAAACAGAGAATGGAAAAAAAAAACTGTACACAAGAACGGTTTCATAAAGGCACTGTAGGTTCAACATAGATAAAGTGATCTGCATCAATCGTTTGTGAGGATTTAGGAAAAGCAAAAAAACCGACCTCAAAACACGATTAAAATACACCAAAAGCTCTGAATCAAAAAATAGGATTTGGATGAAACTGAAGGAGGATCCACATCATGTCTGTACATTCACTAATGGGTATTTGTGCTCGTACACAGAGGAGCAGCTTCTCATTGCACACCACACTTAGTTTTGATATAAACCAGGTATGGATCGTGATCGGACACATCTGTTCTCACTGTGAAAGCTTATTTCCTTATTGCGGACACACTGTTTGGTTGAAGGTGCGAGGGACAGAAAAAAATGTTATTAGTAAGAAATGCTACGGCTTCAATTGAACTGGGCCTGGCTTTTTGTTTGCATTGTGATTTTCCGGTCAAGAAAACGTGTCCTAAGTTCCCTTTTTTGTGATAAAACTCCACAAATCTTCCAAATCTGGAGCTACAAAGAGAAATCGTATTTCCGATAAAGACAAAAAGTGTGTGAAGAAGTAAATTACAGCCAAAACAAGGGCTTCCATTCACGATATAAAAAAACAAAACAAAATGAGGGCTACACTTTTTTGATTCAACACAGTTTTCACCCGATGGCATGACACAGTTTGGACCCAGCACGCGGCTGCAGAATCAAAAGCAACATTCCCAAAGTGGAAGATTAACAAAGGTGAGCAACAAACCAACAGGAAGTCACATTTTAAACCAATCATCGTCGTTTTCTTTCATTGACAACTAGAGAAAATAACGTCCTCGTCTGTTTGCATGAACTGGTCCCTCTGCAGTCCGATACAAAAGCCTTTCAGCCGTAGAAACGACACGGCGACGGGCCACAGTGTCGACTCGCTGATTCATGCGAGATCAGGAGATACAAAAGATTTTTGCAGATGTGAAACAGAGGGAAAGACGCGGGTCAGACGTCCGACTTATCCAGCTTCATCAGTTCTGCTCAGCAAAAGAGAACAAAAGAGTCGATTTGGGAAAAAAATCTTTCAGGCGTGTGGAAGACCTGCGAAGACCGTGCAGACCATCATAAAAGCTGGGTGGGCTCTCTGCCTGATTCCACCGAAAAACCTCTTTGACACTCGTCCATGACCGGCTCCACTTACTCAACCGCTCCTACTGGTAATCGACTTACTGAGACGACCCTCGATGACCCCGGCGCCCTCCTGCGCGTTTTACCCACCAATCTCTCTCCAACTTAAACTTCGACCTTCCTCAGACCTCATTCCTCAGACCGACATTCGTGTAATATTCCTGCCCTGAAAACAGAACAAAGCATCTTCTTCACAGAGAAACTGGGCGATAAGGCTGACGGATCAGAGTCCTCTCAGATGTCTGTCTGGATGCAGCGTTTCTTTACTGGGCTGACTGGACGCACCGCAGAGCTGCTGCTGCTGCCGCCGCCGCCACTGGCGTCTTTTACCGTCTCCACCTTCTCTGAATCCATGTCCGCCGTGCCGCCCACACTTTCCTCGCTGATGTACAGAAACGTCCCGCCGCTTCCCTCTTTGGGGGACGCCGGAGGAGACGCGGACAGAAGGCGGTGGGTGAAGGCTGCGTGGCTGCTCTGAGGGGGGAGGTGCTCCAGGCGGTCGTTCTCCACCTCCGGCATCGGCGCGATCGGGACTTCGCTGTTGAAGGCGGCGGCATGATGAGCGTCCACAGAGGACAGGCAGGACGCGTTTGCCGGCCTGGAGGGGGGCTCGGGGTCCGAGCAGCTGAGCTCCGATGAGAAGTGGCTGCAGTGCGAGTCGGCCACGGACGGGAGGCTGCCGCTCAGCGACGGCGAGTCAAACTCGGACGAGTTCGTGCTGCGCTGCTCCAGCAGCTGCGCGTCCGCGTCTCCTTGCGCCTCGGAGATTCTGGTTTCTTCTTTGCCGCCGCCGGCGCTCGCTCTGTGCCACAGCTTCGCCTTGCTCTTTCGGCCCCCTGAAGAGGAGGGATCCTTGGACCACGGAGACGAGGGGCAGCACTGGTTGCCGTTCTGAGCGCAGCAGCAGCTGGGGGAGCACGAGCACGCGGCGCCGCCGGTGGCTCCTTTGAGGCCGCCGTTGCTGCTGCAACTGGCTTCATCCAGGCTGCTGCTGGCGCTGCCGTGTCTCACCTTCTCCTGTTTGGACTCCACATCCGCCTGCACCTCCAGACTGTTGTCTCTGGAAGAGAAAATCAAGCTTATTGACTCAAGTCACTCATTTAGAGCTAACTGAGGGGGGACAACAAACATGCATTTGTAGCTCCAATAGGAGGGAAGTGTGAATGCAGACCTTTCTAGGGGCATGTAGGCGTTGAGGATGGACCCCGCCATGGCTTTCGTGCTGGCGTTGTCGCTAATCGTGCCCAGACTGACGGTAGCAGACTCCCCGCTCAGGCTGCAGCGCTCCTTCTGGACGTCTGCCTGAACCTCCATCCTGAGAAAACCACAAACAGAATTAACAACAAAAAAGACAAAAAAAGTCTCGCATAGAAACAGAACAAATACGGAGCAGAAACTGCGCCAGCAGACGGTCTCACCGGTTGTAGCAGCTTCCTGACAGGCTGCCGGTGATGCTGGTCCCGGCGAGCGCGGTGGTGCTGGCGTTGTCGCTCATGTTGTCCCGCTGCGCCGAGCTCACGCCGCAGCGCTCCATGTGGCTCCCGCT
>JASSRZ010000054.1:9304713-9351112 GCA_032164315.1 Malacoctenus gilli | reverse complement strand
GCGGTGGTGCTGGCGTTGTCGCTCATGTTGTCCCGCTGCGCCGAGCTCACGCCGCAGCGCTCCATGTGGCTCCCGCTTACACTGAGGCCCGTCAGGCCCCCGACGCTCGCACCGTCGCCGAGGCTCGGGTTGTTGAGCCGAGTCTCTGCCACCGAGGTCGTGTCTGAGCCAGCAAACAGAGCAGAAAGAGGCAAAAAAAATTTTGTGAGTTTCAGAAGATTTTCAAAAAGACGAAAACAGTGAAAACAAACATGAATACAACGATTATGTAGATTTTTTTTTAACCTTGGTACATTCACGAATTTGCACTGTTTTTATTTATTTGTTTATTTTTAAATACACTCTCTGACTTTGTCCTAAAGATTAAATAAGTTCTCATAAAATAGTCCATTCATTTAGATTGAAAAACACTCAGTCTGATAATAAATTAGGACACAAATGAAAAGTGGGAGCAGCTGTAAACTTTGTTTAATTTAGAGGAATGACGATGACATATTGAGACACCGTTTGTTAATGAATCACTGATTGCTGCCACTGTTTGTCACACCTGAGCTTCCAGGAAATAGTTTCTGGATTCCTACATCATAACTCTCCTCGCTGACAGAAGCTGTGAGAAACACAATCCGTCTCCGTCCCGGGAAAACTCGACACGCACGACGGCGCAGCTGCCAGTTCGACTGCAGGAGTCGCACGCGGACGCGAGAAACCACAGACACCCTGCCGGTCATTTCACACTGTCACACACCTGAAATATTGCTTCTCTCTCGCTCTCTCTCTCAGCAGCAGAAATATGCACACAAATGGAGGTGGCACGCTGACTGCATGTGCACAAAATGTGAGCGCAGACACACAGCGAGCCCTCGTGCTCCTGGTACTTTCCAGTGAGTCAATTACAAGCAAATGCTGCAGCGGAGTGTGACGGTGCTTATAATAGAAGCACGGTGCGTGCAGGCAGGAGAGTCTGTGATCATGAATCAGGTTCATCGTCATTCCTTTAATCCTGTTAAAAGGAGGGATGAAAGGGATTTTTTGTGGGCGGGGCATCAGTGACAAATACTGAACTGAATGAGACTGAAGTAAAATAAAAGGCACAAAGCGAGTACGAGGGGAGCGAAGCAGTGACGGCACCACTGCGTTGTTGTTTCGTATATCTTTTCCGTCTGGTTTTGTGGACCATCACCTGTGGCGGCGGCGCCACTGCCGATGTTCTCGTTTTCGTCATCGAACTCGATCCGCACTCCTCTGCCGTTCCCAGCGGACACGCCGCAGCCTCCGCTCCGGCACAGGGAGATGGGAACAACTCCATAGACGTAAGCCAGCATGATGGGAACACCGATGCCTGAAACGGGTCACAGGTGAGAAAGAACAGGTGAGCCACACCTGATAAATCTTCGCCTTATCCCTGCTGACCCAGCATGGACGTCAAACAGAACAGAAAAACGTTCATTCTCACCGACAGTGACCGCAGCGACCACAGGCGAGACGATCACGGACAGCGTCACTCCACCAGCTATCACCAAGTTCCTCTTGTGCTTGGAGATGTCTCTGCCCTCGTAGCGATTGTGAATCTATTTGTAGAAATCGCAGAGTTGTAACTGCAGGGTTTTTCTGACAACATTGTGTGCAAAAAAGCAACAAATTGTTAAGAAATTTCAGAAAACAGAACAAAAGTGACAAAGTCTGAAAACAAACGCTGGACTAAAAGAGACGAATTTCTCACATTCTTGCCCTGAATGTATCGACAACGGCTATAAAATTAGCTACTCCAACAACAGCACAATCTTCTGGATAAACTGGTGGCCTGATGAGCGCTCTCACCTTTCTGCCCACATAAACCGGGATGCCGATGATCATTGCAGGGATGGCGATGCCGGCGATGAGTGCGATGCCCACGGGCGCCCCCACCAGCGTGCCGAGCTGCCACAGGATCTTCTTCTTCCTGCTCCAGGGTTTCTTGCCCCAGAAGGTGCAGCCTGACGGACTGAGAGGCGACATCGATTGTCAGACGGTCAGGAGGACAAAAAAAACACGCCTGGAAGGAAAACGTGCATTCAACTGCGACACGTTTGTCTTACCTTAAGTAGTGCAGGTCAGAAATCTCCTTCATGCACAGCCAACAGAACTCACAGCCGCACACGGCGCAGGTCATGTGGTTACAGCTGCCGTCGTTCATCTTGATGATGTAGGCAGCACATCGAGGGCACGGCTTGATGTCATCACCTGGCGCAGGTGGATAATTGGAAACGTTTAAAGTTCCTTCAAGAGTGAAGGGAGGAAATATGCGTCGGTGTGTGTGAGCGACTCTCTGCTACCTGCAGCGCCGCTCTCCTGGCTGTAGCTCAGCGACGACGACCTGAAGCTCCTCAGGCGGAGGTTTTGGGCCCTCTGCTGCCGCGCCGTGTCGCACGTCTGGTTGGGATGCCACAGCTGTTTGCAGTGGTAGCAGAACTCCGTCCCGCAGCCCTCACGCCCGCAGGTGATCTTCGGGCAGCTGGCACAGCCGAATGCAATAACGGCATAACTGTAAGAGGGGGAAAAGACACCCAGATGATAGTTAGTATTTCACGAAGGAAGGCGAAAATTAAAAATCCAAAGCATCCTTCATGTTGCAGCATCACTATTGATTTTATCATGAATATTGTGCATAAAAAAGGTTTTAGAGGAAACTAAAGGTTCGATATGTTCAGATCCGTCAAACTTTTTGACCACTTTGTGGCACAAAGATTTAGGGGAAAGCTGCAACACTGCAGTCGACATCTTCAGGAATGTGCAGACAACAATGCAGCACCGGTGCGATCCATTTTGGACGACTGAGTCCCACCAAAGTATCCCCCCCCCCCACCACCATCAATCATTACAGCGAGCTATTTCAGAGCCTCTTCTAAGAAGTGCGTGGAGCGAAGTCCAACAACTGTTTTGTTCTAAATATGTGAAGCGAATACGACCTGATAAACTGGCTCAGTGCAACACTGCAACAGTGCAACGGCTGAACACAGTAACGGTGCCAAATTCATTGATTGTTTTTCCCACTAAATAAATCAAAATATATCCGAGTTGATTCCACGCCGCTTCTCGTATATGTCAGTCGTGTCACATTAATTGTTGATTTACGCATCAGGTCCTCACAAAGTGGGACAGTCCAGGTCAAACGCTGAGACTGTTGCGTCTACTCGGCTTCCCGCGTCACGCTTATCGCAGGAACATCAGGGACAGGCGATAAGGGAAAACAAACACTGACATCCACACAGCGCCTTCAGCGGGACACGTGAACGGCACGCAGGCCCGGCCAGACCGCCAGGAGCTCGCATGAAACCCCTTCAGCCGAGCCACTCAGACGGCCAACAACGCGGGCGGTGGCGTATGCATTTCTGGCGAGGAAAAGCTTAGAGGACAACAAGCTGCTTACTGGATGCAGCGCAAATATTCTGAAAAACACCGAAGCCAAGCGAGCAGACTGTGGCATCAGTTGATTCACACTCCTCGGCTGTTTGCGGTAAAAACACAGCTGGTTACTCAGTCGAGATGTTGTTTAAAGCGAGATAAGTGTTTAATCCAATAGAGACGCTGACAACACCTGATGCTCGGGATGCGACATGGAGCGAGGGGAAGATTCAGCTGCGACTCGGGTAAAAGTCGCATTTCTCCCAAGTTGCCAAAGCCGAAAAACACAATTTGCAAGCGAGTAAATGTTTGAACTTTTAACTGTGTGCGACGACAGTTGTCTTCCAGTTAAAAATCGACCTGACTGCAATCATTGAGCAGGTGAAAAAAGGCCTTCATGAAGTGCAATGAAGTGTTCCTCAAGTCATTAGGCGTTCATGACGCAACTGAAAGCTTTTTAACAAGCAACAAGACAAACACCAGAGAGGAAGTTGGAGTTGAAGCTGAACTTATACAAGCAGAGTTGTAAAGTCCAAAGAAAACACAATATTGATCCGAAGTTGGTGTGTTTCTCAGGTTTTTTTTTTTTTGCGTCAACAGGAATACAAACAAGCTGAAATCAGCGTCTCACATCGTTCCCCTTCCTAAGTGACACATTTGACAGTCCAGCAACGGAGGCTGCATGTTAACACGTCCGTCTGAGAACAACATTCGGTCTAGACAGTTTGCAGACAGTCTACACTCGCACCTCGGTGAGACGAGCTGATGGCACACTGTGGAGAGGTTGTAAACCACAAGAGCCTTTTGGTATTATAACCACACACCTGTGCTCCCACAAACATCTCAGGGAATCACTCAAATGCTTGTTTTGTTTTAAACCAAACCTTGTTCAGCTTGTGTACACGCAAACGGTTAGTTACACGCCTTCATAAAGGCACTTAATCTTTACATAAACTTAAACAATCTGGACGGAACCACTTTGCTGAATAACAAACCTCAGCACAATTATACCACAATATAGCAAAAGCGCATTAACTGGTGAGAAAATGCGGCAGGGATCCAGAGCTGAGCTCTTTGGAGGTGGAGGGCAAGAAGAGTTGCAACAAACTCATGAAAGAGCCATTATTCGCACAGACAAGGGTCAGCAGTGTTGGAGGAACAAAGCGAGCGGAGGGTAAAAGCGACTGCAGCGTTCAGAAATGAGCTAACGATGACGAGACCGCGGCGAGCGCAGCTCTCCGAGCCCAACGACATGAATACAGACTTTGGTTGCAAACCTGCTCTGGCGCTGAGGAGCGACGGACTGACGTCAGCGCACATGAGCGGTGTGAGCGTGCTGTTTGCACAGCAGGAGTCGCGGCCTCGCTCTGCGCGGCCCGACGGGTCAGCCAGGGTGACCGGGCGAGCGGCGTTAGTCACGGTTCAGACGGACGCCTGTGAGCAAACTGCTGAATGCCCATCAGCAGCACAGCACCCACACACACAGGACCCCGGCCTGACCTCCACCCTGAACTGTCACCTCCGCCACAGATGAAAGAAAATGCTCTGTTATTTGTCTAATGTGATGGTGTGTTTTCAGCAAATGATCATTGAGGGCACATGACACTTCTTCTGACGTCTGGTTAGTATTCACCCTGAATGAGTCATATATTCTGATTCTCTGACCCTCAAACTCTGCTTCGAGTGATTACTTCTGATGCTCAGTAAGTTATTTTTTAAAACAAAAGTTAGTTTATTTGTCCTTGTCATTTAATTCTGTTACCAGATATACGCAGGCTTCATTTCTCACATTTAATTCGGTGTTTTCCGCCTTTTTTATTCTGTAAATTTACTTTAAGTGAGCGACGTGTGCATGTTTCCACCACGGGAGAGTTTTCCAAAAACTAGGTGAGGTTATTTTAAACGCAGAGTGACGTGGTTCCTTTTAAAAGCCACCTTTTATTGTCTGGTGCTCGCTCGTAAATTTAGAAGCTGACAACAAGAGAGCGGCATCAATAACAACATTTACTGCTCACATCTCTTCTGGCTGACTCATTAGGCTGACAGAATAAACAGGTCTATTACTGCTGCCAGCTATTTTTAGCTCGGAGCAGGAGCTGGCCTGAACCTGCCAGCCTGAAGCCTTCAAGTTTTCTTGATGAAGCCTTTTCACAACTTTATTTTTAGTGCTCCCAAGTTGGTTTTATCACAAATACTGAGGTTGAGTTAAGCGACAATTTTGACATATTCCATGCTGTTATTTTTGAAGGAATAACCTCACTGCTGCTGAAAAACTGACATTGATCCACTCAGGTATTATGTTCTGTGGTTTGGTCATTTCAAATCATTTGGTCTCGTCCTTTTTACCTGATAAACCACCTGATGGGGATGTCTTGATGTGTGACACACTGATTAAACCGTCTAATCCCCTCGTCTCTCGCACTTACCCGCAGTCGGGGGCGGGGCACCAGCGACAGTCCGGTTCAGCCACCAGCCACCTCCTCAGCATGAACTCCTCGTACTTCTCCATGAGCGCCCGGTCGCCCAGGATCATGCGGATGTCGTGGGGGTTGAAGCGCTCGGAGCACTCGGGGCAGCTGATGTTGACGCGGGACTCGGAGATCTCGATGCGCAGGTATTGTCGCAGGCAGTCTGCGCAGGAGCGGTGGTGGCAGGTCATGATGTCCGGGAAGCGCTCGCGCGTGTGGCGCAGCAGGCATAGGGGGCACTCCAGCGACTCCGACAAAGACGCCGACGCCGAGGAAGTAGACGCCACGTCGAGAGGCGAGGTGGTCGAAAGCTTGTCCTGCGCGGCCTCTGGCTGCACGCTTTCAATCGTGATGACGCCATCTCCTCCGACTCCAGCCTGCAGAGGCCTCGACTTGCGCTTGGGGTCGCGGTCGGGCCGGCGTCGGCGCCCGAAGAGCGCGTGGAGGGAGAGGCGGCGCTTTTTGGGGGTCTTCCGAACCGAGGGGAGGCTGACAGAGGAGGCGGCAGACTGGAGGTCTCTCTCTGAGCCGGTGCTGCCATGATGCTGTTGAGGGAGGCTGCTCATCACGTCACAAGAAGGGCCACCTGCGCCACCTCCAGAAATCAGCACATTTTGGTGCCAAGATGGACCGATGAGGAAGGGAATAGGGGTTGGGGAAAAAAAGGGTTGAAGGGGCAGGATGGTCGGGGACAGGAGCGGGACTGCTGTGAGCTAGGACATGGCGGCGGGGACTTCGTGGAGAGGGTCTGTGATGAGGGGACGCGCTCTGCCGCTGGTTTAATCCAAAACTTCAACTGCTCTGAAGTAGCACGAGAACCTGAGAGAGAGAGACACAACACAGCAGGATCAGGTGCGCTGCAAAGCTGAATGCATGAATTTTTTATGTTCTGCTGCAAAAACCGAAGCTTTCAAATGCAAAAAGAGGATGTTCGGAAACATGAAAAAGCTAAACAGGAAACCGAGTAGGGAGTGAATATCAGAATCAAGACAAAAACTTCAAACAATGATCCCGCTCCCTGAGTCAAAGCAGCCACATCTCATTCCTCTGATAGTTGCAGTGTTTTTTGGCAGGCGGGAGGCGTTCTCGCAGGCGTTGTCCTCTGCACATGCTATTCAGCTCGCATAAACAACCGCATGATCTCCCCCGAGTGTGTATTAGTCAAGTGTCGGCAAAACAAGACGGAATCCTGCGTGTTTCCACCGCAGATCTCAGATGTGGCCACAGCTGTGTCAACGTGCCTCTGGAGCAGCCGCACCTCGCGCCTCCAGGGCCTCCAGCGCTCTTTTACACGGCATGAGCGGCGCGAGCACACAGCTCGCCGTCCGTGAAGGCAGCGTGGAAGTGCCTTAAGAGTGTCTGCGGATGCCAAATGTTTGAGTGCGACACTCGGCTAAAGCAAACAGGAGGTGGTTTCTCGAGAAGCCGTCCTGCGAAGTGGGCCCGAGTTGAAACGTGAGCTGCGGTTCCCTTCGACTGCCTCCTGAATGAATTAAACGTTCAGGACAAGCTTCTCGCCTCTGGACTGATGAACCTATTGAGCAGAAGAGCAAGCTGACCGCTACAGTCTCACTGTTTGCATTCCAGCGATGGATTCGATGCCAGACTGTGCTGCGTCAGTCATTTGGCAGCAATATCATCTCCATTCTTGTTGTTGAAAAACAAACACTGAACCCACTGCAGAAATGTCTTTGTTTTTCAGCCTAGATTACAGACGCCTTCAGCCAAATATCTCCATAGACGTCACAGACTGACCAGCGAAGTTGTAACTGCTGATGTTACGATGATACTCACTGTTGTTCACTGCTGAAGATACATGAACGATAACAGGTCGCAATGCTACAATTGATAGAAATAGCAAGTCAGCTAAAAAAAGGTCATCTATTCAGGGCAGGCTTCTATTTTGCCCAGAAAAAACAAACAAACTGTAAAATAAGTTGGTTCTTACACTAAAATAGCGATTTGCTACACTTCTGCCTTCTATAGTTTGGCCCAAATCGCAAGAATGATGGAATCCTGAAAGCATTTTGAGTTCCTTGAGTTTATTATTGCTTAAGCAACACAAAACAAGGCCCATTTCCCTCGCCCGCTTCACGCTCCGAACCCGTGTTTGTGTATGTGTTTGTCATTAGGGACTAATTTCAGGAAAATTCCAGCGGGAGCCAGAAGGTGAGTAATTAACAAGCCCACTACAAATCTCAACTGGGGCAGCGATTCCACAAAGCACCACCGTGCACTCCCTTAACCTACAAACCTCGGTCTGACTGGCTGCGGTTTTTCCTTTTTGGTGAGGCCAAGTGGGCAGAACTCAGACTTTACTGCTTTATAGCCGGAGGGGAGTCTAAAGAAGTGGGCTTTTAGCTCCGCAGCCCGGAGTCAGGTTCAGTCGATTGTATTTGCTGGGAGCCTGTTTTACTGCTGTTTATCAAGCGGGACATCTAGGTCAATTTTTATAATGCACTGGCCTTTTTGTAACAACCCAGCACGCCCAGCAAAGAGGCACAGATGGACCACAACGAGAACACCGAGACCTGCTCTCCTCTATACCTTTTATTTGTTTTTAAGCTAACTCGTACACAAAACACAAAACTCAGAAACGAGATGATTCAAACATGAAAGAAGCGGTTGAAGGTTTACAGACGCGCGCCAAATTTCAGCTTTCATCAGCTGGCAGTTTACAGATAAACTTGGGAGAAATACAAAGCAGAGTGTTCCCACAGTCGGTGAGTCGGTGCTGCTGCTGTTGCCTGCAAACCGTCGTCCTAACAGCCATCAACACATTTCAGATAAAAAGCCTAAACACAGCCAACATCCAGCAGGGAGGATCCTGCCGTTTGCTACTCTGCCTCTCCGAACGTGTCCGCGATAAAGATGCTCAGTAGGAATGAACAAACCTGCAACACAGTACGAGCTGAAAGACGCACAAACCAGCAAATTGTACAAGTCTGTTTGATCATTAACATACAAACAATGACTAACTGACGCCTTTGTTCTGTGTTTGTCTAATTCCTCGGCCTTAATTTGCTTAAATTCAAGAAAACATATAAAATATCTTTGAAAAAGAAGTTCACTGTATTTCAGTCGATATTTTAGGATGCCAAGTTTCAAATTGTCCTCTCATAGACAGTTTTTTGCACAAACTGAGAACAGTTGCCATGAGGAGAAGCCGTGTTTACTCGGCCTTCACAGTGTAATGCAAAGATTTTGCTCACCTTCTCTCACAAGGTCAGAGTTTAATGGCGGCACATGGAGCATGAAGTGGAACATGGGAACCTTGATTGGCACTGTTGAGTCCTAACAACAACAACCAGGTGGGATTCGTAGCTTCAGCCTTGATTTGTGGAGTTTGCATGTCCACATGTGATGGTCTTAGGATGGACTGACAAGGTGTCCATGGCTTAACCCCCCCCCCCAGACAATACGCACATTAGGAGCTGAAGTTACAACGTCGTTACCGCTTCCTATTTTTGTTCAAAGCCCTTTGACCTGCAAACACAGCAGATGGAGAACTAGATCTTTTTCCACAGGCATACTTAGCCGACTACATGTTATACCTAATGGTAACTGTGCATGAAAAATAAATGAGTTCAAAAATGTGTGTCACCCATAATTGCCCCTCATCATGTCACTTACACCGCAGCCAAGTCATAAAAAGCAATGGGTTTTAATTGGTGATTCTGTAGGTGGAAAAAACCCACTAAGATTTAGCTTTTGAAAAGACATCAAGCATGACGAGCAATAAATCATCTTTAAATACCAACAGGAATTTCACTGAATATGTCACTGCAGAACAGAGGAAGAAAAGCTGTTTTTGCACTTATTGAGCGAAGAAAGCCTTCCACAGTGAAATCCATGGCTGCCTCACGACTGTATTCCTGCATCACAGCAGAGCGTGAGGATGTAGTGGCTGAACTCGGCGAGTCACGTGGGCAAAAGGAAACTTTAACAAGACAGAGGAGCAATTTCAAGCAACCCGCAAGTCGATGTGAAATTACACTCCCAAGGCGTAATTAAACTGGAAAATCCTGCCTCTGCACAGCGGCGAGGATGAGCGGGACTTTCCATGTGACTGAGGTCAGCATGCACATTTGTGTCCGAGCACGCATTCGAGTTCTGTGGCTCATGGGCAATCACATGCGACCGCGGCTCACACAGCGGGATGGTGTTCCAGTTCCTGGGACCGGCCCGAGGCGAGAAGCGTAATGCGGCAGAGTAAATGGGTTTTAATGTACTGTAAACTCCTGCACAAACCTGGAACTTTGGCTCAGGCTACTCTGAGTCACAAATCCCACTGTAGGAAGACTTGAAGCCGGAGGTTTTTCATTGGGAACACTGGTCAGGCTGAGGGCACGGGGATGTTTGGTTATTTTAGGGGACAGACGATAGTTTCAGTGTTGAAACTGAAGGCAAAAAAAAAAGAATAAAATGTGTCACTCTGAGGTGCAGCGGTGATGGTTTTCACAAGTACAGCTCTGACACCACAAAGTCCACACACTGGCTTCATTGAAGCAATAAAGAAAATATACACAGGTTTCCCTCGCCTGTAGTTCTGCAAAAAGACAATTAGGCACACAAGAAATGGCCTCTGATTGTTTTACCTTGCAGCTGCACGCTGACATTCCAGTCCTGTTTCATAAGAAGCACTTTCTTCACAATTTTGGGGCTAAAATTAACCTTCATCAACATAACGCGTCCGTCAGCAGAAGAAACATCCGTTTCTGATTATTTGTATGAACATTGTTCCAAAGAGGGTTTTTTTCTGCGTCTAAAGTAAACAGAAGTCCAAATAAAACCAAGCAACAGTAAACATGGCCCCACTGAACACTTGGATGTCGCAAGTAAATTTTTGAAAGTAGGCGGTTTTGTTTGCTTAGCTGAAGGCACACCATTCATTCATTCATTCACTGACTCATTCACAGTTTGTTTTTTTTTTTTGTTTTTTTTTACAAGAGAGGGTCAGTATGAATGACATTTGCTCCAGCTGAAGTCAAACAAGTAGGGTTCATCTCTTAATGAGTCACTCATCAAGGTCAGGGGTTAACACATGTGAGAAAGACACACGATGACCCACACAAACTCAGACTTGGGGTCACCTTTGTGTCCGTTACCTAACATACATGCATTTGGATTTGGGTCACCAGAGTCCCTGCGGAAAGGCACACGCAGGCTCAGTAGGAACATAGAAACCTGACAAAAAGCCGCATTAGTCCAGAGTACAAACGTTACCTTGTTAATAAACCTGCAGTTTAAGAAAAATGTTGCCAATTCTCTGGCTTTTTTTTTTTACTCGAAATCCATTAATTTAGGTAAATTATATAGATAATTCTTTCGATCTTGGTGTGCATCATACCAACTCTTATTAGCTCCAATGCTTAAGAGATGAGTTGGTATAAAATCAGTGTCATTAGTTGAGAGGTTTTTAAGTCGGAGGAAGACTTCCCGCTGTGCTTCTCACTGCCGAGGTTCATATTTAGCGAAGGATTATGTAAACTTCCAGGGATTTAGGAGCTCACCACAATTGTCGATTTTCCCACACACAATGATCCGCTCTCAAGACTGGAAATGAGTCTCAAAGTGTTCTTTTGCCGAGTGAAACACGTACGCTGATTTCCGCTGACATTCCAGCTTGAGGACAGATTTCCTGATCACGACAATGCGTCCAGTTTTTTATGGCGTTGGACCAACGGACAGCTCGGGGATTGGATGACAAACTCCGTGGAAATTTGACTTTTTTTTTCAAAATAACTGACACTCAGAAGGTGTATTTCAACGTTGGTGAGGCTGTCACCCACAGTCCCACCTCTCTGTGTGAAGCCACGAAGCTCCTCAACACTCATCAGGTCGTTGCCAACTTTCTGTCTGCCCAACATCGAAATAACCTGGCAGCTTAATGAGTCTCTGTTTAGCTTATTATCTGCCCGACAAAGTGTAATAATAATGTCTGACATACAACACGGGGTGGGGATTGGATACCTCTGATGCTGCTTTCGGTACTATTTAGTAAACACTCGGATTCACCGGCAGCGGGGCAACGTACTTTTCCACTGGATCTGGTGCGCTGTGATGAGGCAGCGGCTTGTCAGCGCAATGATTAGGTGCTAACCAAACTCCCACCAGCACGAAAACGGCTTACCATCAGCAATCTGACGTTCACCTCCATTTAGCACCTTGGAAACGGCAAATAGAGAAATAAGCCCCTGCTGACTCGTGCTTGCACCTGAGAGAGCGAGAGAAGATGCAATTTTCCGCTCATAAACAGAGATATCAACACTGCACTGTTAGCTGCTGACAGGGACAACAAGAGGGTTGCTCCTACTGGCAGGTGAGAGGTGGGATTGAGTTACTCATAAGTCACCAACACATTGCTCTGTCTTTTTTTTACGTTTATGGCACATAAGAGTGGAAAACAATGTGTTAAAAAGGCGTGAATATCACAAAATCGCTTAACCATGAAAGCATCACTGAAGTTAGTGAACAATTTTAAGTTTACAAGCTCAATAGGTTTATTTACAATTCTAATTGGAAGAGTAATCACAGGATCATTTGCAAAAACTTGGAAACCAATATATTTTCAACTCTTTACACCATTTGTATCTCTAAAATAAGTTGAAGGTTCGCAAGTACTTGTAAATCACATTCTTCTTACATGCATGTTAAGTCTTATTTCATGAGCTCGTCATGTTAATGAACTGGCGTGTATTCAAATACGGTAAATATAATCTATTCCCCAAAAATTACTACACCAGTGTTCGCTAACGATATGATGCCGTCCCTCGTTTACCTTCAGTTTACAAGACAAATACCTGCATGTGCAAAAACTGGTGCGCAAGCATGGTACCACGTTATATTCTCGACATTTTCTGCAAAATTTAACAAATGCAGGATGTGTTGCGATAGTTTACTGATCGGTGGGATTACGAGGCGAAAGACCAGAGCGCAGGGCTCCGGACAGATGATCAGTTGCAGGTAAAATGACCCCACGATCACGTCTCTCTGCGCCCAAAACATGTGAGGGAACATCGGACGGACGCGCTCCACCGAGGAGCGGTGGACACATCGAGATGATGGACGAGGAATCAAGTCAATAACGGCCTCTTGTGTGAAGCTCGTCGCAGCAAAGACCACATTTTATTTGCATTTTCCACCTGGCTAACGGTGTTAGCCTGCTAGCTACGAAATCAGATTTGTGATGCAGGAAGCTAGTGACTAACTTTAATCGCCCAGAGAGTTGCTGACCGGCTGAGTTTGCGCCCTCAGTATGAAGCCACACGGTTTGAATCCGTTACCCCAAAACGGGTCAGCAAACTTCACCGGGTGTCGAAGGCTCATTTATGTCGAGCTGGACTTTACACAGGGAAAAAAACTACAAGCTAACAAAGCTAAAAAACTGCTAGCCTCTCTTTAGCCTGGAAAAAAGGAGGAGGAAGTTGAGGTCCGGGAGATATTAATCAAATGTTGGGCAGCTTCAGACCTAAAAGTCCAAACATTAGGAACACCTACCGTGTGTTTCTAGTCCCGGTGTCCTCTCACTTCACAACGGAAGTGTGTCTCTGCGTTTCCATTTCCCGGGAAGCTGCAGTTTGGACAAAGTGTGAGGCAGCAAACTTCGCAGGAGCACCAGGGTGCATTCCCCGAGTCTGAGTGACTCCTGCGGGCGAGCGACGAAAACAAGGAAACGACAGGCAAGTTTCCGGTCAGGCGGCGAATCCTTTCAGAATAAAGCACGTGACACTTTGGCGAGTCGTTTATATCCGATGGCGAAATTCACTACGCCGTGAAGGAAAGTCTAAATATGACAAATGTATAAACTGTTCAAACGGTTGTTTTCTTGTTTATACAATAAAAGGAATTATATAGATTTAATGGTCTCATCTTTGCCACATTGTTAGTTTGAAGTCACATGAAAAAACAGCTCTTCAAATCTTCAGTATGTCTTGACATTTTTCTTCAATCAACATTAAATCAATATTTTAAAGTCCACAGGGCTTGATCCGGTCAGACACTGAGTAAATGCAAAGCACACATCGTCTTTACTACGAATTAACACTCTACATGTCAGACTGGGTAGCTTGACAGTCCTGGTGATTTTCTGCCAACTGAAACACTGACACTGCGTGGCCATTTGGGAGTAGTTTGACTCATAATATTCTTACACATCCAACTTTTTGATTTGTGTAAAGGATTACCTTTTTTTTTTTAGTTCAGACCACTTCATTATTCTTTTTTCACATTTCCTTCTGGTTGTGGTTTAGGTTTGTCATCATACCGACATTTTTCAGCAACGTTTTATTTTTGGAACTGATGCAATATTGACAAGATCTGAACTTTCATCAAATCTCAAATCTTTACACACAGGAAGTCAAATATGCCAGTTTACATGGAAGGCAGTCGTTTCTCGACAGTCTAGCAGACCTTGGCACACCACAAACACACAAGAAAATAAACGTGGAGAAACATTTGATGATTTCATGATTACAGTTTTCATGATACCAAAATGAGTAACTATGATACGATACCAGAGAGAGTATTACGGTTCCGGTTAGTACCAAAGTCCCAAACATCGATATTCTGCAGGGAATCTATTTAGTAACTTTATCACCAAGGAAGTAAAGTCACGAGACAGATGTCAGGCCACAAGGTCTATTTATTTACATGGTAATAAACTACAAAAAACAGAAAACAAAAACAATCGTTGAAACTGCTGCTCTCCGTTTCTTCACCGGGCATCAAAAACAACCACTAAGAGCAAGAATCAAGGAAGTGCACACAAATTGGAAAATCAAAAATACAGAAATCTTAGATGCTATGTTTTATGCTCTGTGTGTATCTGAGATAAATAGATGAAAACTAACTACTAAAACCTGGATCTATCGTCATTATGCTCCCATTTTTGTAGTCAAACATTCATAATTGAAAGGATACATCTCTTTGTCCTCTTCTTGTACATGATCCTGTAGCCACACTCTCTGCATCTGATGGGGTCGCGGGCCTTGATTTCATTTTCAGTGTGACATTCTGTAAAAAGGAGCAGAAGAGAGCAGTTCAGCGTTGTGTTTGAAACAACAGCTGCAGGAGCTGCGGTATGAGCATAAGTGGCCGCAGGTAAATACCTCCACAAATGTAGATCATAGGCTGCTGCTTCGGAGGCTGCAAATCCTTCTGTGTGTCCATTTTCAATCCTTTCCAAACAGAAAAACATTGTTACTACAGTGCGGTTACAACATGCTAACAAACACAGCATGCTGGCGAACTGACGTACAAATTTCACAACACGCCCACAAGGGAAATAACAGAGAGCCTCTATAAATGTAGGAGCACAGAAATACTCAGATTTACAAGAAAAAACTTGAAAGAAATGGCTCATTTCAACGTTTCTCACCGTTTTTTCAGCACAGTTGGCTAGTCGTCTCTCTTTTCATATCCACGCGGCTTCGGATTTGCACATGCGCACAGGAAACTTTCAACTCGGGACCAACAAAACGGTTTATGATTGGCCCATTTCTTCTTCGTTGTTTCAATTTAAGAGTAGTAATCGTGACTGTGAAACATGTACCGACATCTATTGTTTTTTGCCCAATCTATTGTTTAATTTTATTTTATGAGGCGTTTTTTTCCAGGAAGCGTCTCAAAGAGACATAACAAAAAAAAGTAGAGAGAGAGAGGGAGGGAGCGAGAGAGAGAGAGAGAGAGAGAGAGGGAGGGAGAGAGAGAGAGAGAGAGAGAGAGAGAGAGAGAGAGAGAGAGAGAGAGAGAGACGCGCACGACCACAGAGGTCGGTGGAGTTGAACATCTCGTTGGTTCACTGAACATCTTTGCGGCTTTCGCTCTGACAGCTCCTGCGGCTGCAGGACCTCAGTTGGCGCATGTGCAGATGTCTCCTCTGTGGGTGACAACTGTGGCAGTGAGATAACGGACAAACGCTCGGCGAGCTGCGGGCTAGTGTAGGGAAGTGTTACTTTTCCGACTGAAAGCGCCTCTGTCCCAAGTAAAGTAATGAGGTAGACGGACAGTTTCACCTTTTAACCAGCCTTTGTGTGGAACAGACGGGCGCCGGCACAGCAAAAATGGACCAGGAGTTTGAAGACATAGATTCAGAGGGCCGGTGGCAAAAACTGTACTCGGTAAGTCTGTTAGCATAGTTAGCATGTGGCTAACACAGGTAGGCAGTATTTAAAGCGCGCATTTTATTTAGCGAGACGACGGTTGGGCTCGCTCAGCAAGTTTCTATTATTAAACCACAGCTTGTTTTTGTCACTGACTTCGTTTAATTTTATTTCGTTGGTTTTATTTTCCTGCTCGTCAGAAGTCACTGACACACTTGTATTTGATTTCCAGACCCCGTCAGTTGAGCAAGCTCTCTGTTATTGGTTCCGTTTATGACCTTTTATTGTTTCCTTTGTTGCACTTGATGAGTCGCAAGCAGCACGGACCATAATAAACACAATTGTAGATTCTTGGCCGTGAAAATTAATGAGTAACTCTGACTGAAACAATAAAAGATTAAAATAACTTCCAAAGAAAGAGTCAGATAAGAGACAACATTGGAAATAAACACCCATGTGCCCGACTAAAATGAAATGATTTATTAATCTTTTCTACAAAAATGTCAGAGTGAATCAGTAAAAGAATTATACAATCCACTGTAAAGAAACAAAACACTCACCATTTCATTCAAAGTAGGCATGTTGTCATTGGAGTCCTGCCAACACAGGGTGAAAGGAGGGTACACCCTGGACTGGTCATCAGTTTATCACATGGCCAGCACAGAGAGACAGACAAAAACAACACTACTCACAGGCACACTCACACCTATGGACAAATCTGAATGATCTGGTTCATCTGGTAGAGGCCTAAGGGTGAAATATCTCTTTCATCATCTTCAGATCTGATTCAGACTCTGGTACATTGGATAGCATTTATGGAGGTTTTTAAGAAAACAACAATGCTCAAAATGGTTTCAAAAGAAATCGGTAATCTCAAATAAACAGAGAAAAAAAGCATTTCTTTTCTAAGATTTATTATTTTCACCATTTTTGTAATATATCTTTTTTCCCCATGTTGTTCCTATGCAGGAAATCAGGAATCAGTCCCAAGAGTGCTCCTACAAAGTGGCAAAGTATCCCGAGAATCGCAACAGAAACAGATACAGGGATGTTAGTCCATGTAGGTAAACATTTGTAGAAAGTCCAAACTGTTGACACAACTGCTGTGTTTCTTCGAACCTCCAGCCGAGCCTGTCGATTTTCAACCCATCTCCAACTAATGCCCTGTTTGTCCTGCTGCCTGCAGTCGATCACAGCCGGGTGAAGCTGGAGAGCACAGACAATGACTACATCAATGCCAGCCTGGTCGTGATGGAGGAAGCCCAGAGGAGTTACATACTAACTCAGGTGAGTCTTTGTGATAAGTCAGTGTGTTACAATAATCTGGTACAAACTGTTATTAGACAAGATGAGGAGTTTCAGTTATTGTGTTTCTTTTCTGTTATTTCAGAAGATTAAATGTTGCAGTTGTTATTTCTGTCTTGGCTTTAAGAAATAAGTCACTGTTTTAAATTCTCCAGATAGTGTTGGTGAACAGTAAATTCAGTCTATAACTCTGAAGGCTTTGACAAAGAAGAAGAGTGATGAGAGCTGTAACCTTTCGAGGATGTTCGCTTTTCACAGTGCAGTTTTCTCAGCTTCACCACATCATATCTTTTAAGAGACTTGACCTTTCACTAATCTCTTGTTATGCAGAGCTCGGCTGCATCATAATGAGAAGACTAGAAACTGTCTTCTGTCTGCTGCTCAGTTAATTTATTCTGTGGGTTGATTGTTCACAGCAGAATAGTTAAAGAAGAGGGTTTCAGTTATCTGCATTTGCAGGGTGAAGGACTTTTCCTTTCCATTTCATGTCGTACTGACAGCGTTTCTCCACTGACTTTGTCCACAGGGTCCCCTCAGGAACACCTGTGGACACTTTTGGCTGATGATCTGGGAACAGAAAACCAAAGCAGTCATCATGCTCAACAGGGTCATAGAGAAAGGCTCGGTGAGTACAAACAGAGACTGTGCTTTGTGTGGTTGCAGACACTCCCACTTACACTCAGAAAAAACACCACACACACACACACACACACACACACACACACACACACACACACACACACACACTTTACTCTGTGAAATTATACATGCAGCTTGTGGAGTGAAAATTGATTCCTGCATATGATTGATGGAAAGGCTGTGGAAGCCTTCACCATGAAACAGTTTGGTCTCTTGCTCCCACAATTGGTTGCACAACTCGACAGATCCAAGCAAGAATGCGCAGGAGAGCATTGCAGACAGATCACCTGACTGTATCATTAGTTCACAGTCAGAACAGTGATGGACAGGAACAACCCCCCACTTCGGCCTCTCAGACAGGCAATCACTATGCAGAGAGACAGTTCGGTACAACTCCACTAAGCCACATCCCGCCCAAAGTTCTTCTTAATTGCATATTTTAACAGTTGTTTAATTTTCAGCAGCTGCTGGGCTGTGGATGCATGATTATGACAATATTTCACAAACTCACTATTTGAAAAAGATCTGATAACGGTGATATTTGAGGCAGATATGGGTTGTTTCGTTAACGTCACTGGCACACGTGATTTAACAATGAGATTGTCTGTGTACGACACATTCCCAAGCTGACACCCTCAGAAGCCAGTTTGGACGAGCTCCATTTGGATCAGACCAAAAATGCTTAAATGTGCACAGAGGACGGGATACAAAACACACAAAGAAGATTGGTTTATAAATTTGACAAGCTTAATATAGTTGACTCGCACTCCCCCGTCAGTGGGATAGTTGGAATTCGGTGTTTTGACAACGTGTTCACAGATGTACGAGAGGATCTGGGATGTGGCCGAGCCTCTCAGCCTCTTTAAACTCCATTGATCCTGCAGTGCGCAGATTAAACAAACCGGCTGAAGCGCTCTCACGCAGAGCAGCTGTGACCTCTCTCTCTGTTTCTCGGTAAAGCAGCTGGAGTGGATCTTCGCTGGGTCATGAGATTCACTCTCAAACTGTTTTCTTGGAAAGAGAAGTGAAGAACACCTAGTAGACTGTTAATATTAACCTCGCAAAAACCTTTAATGTAGGTCACCTCCCTCATTGGTGAAGAACTGAGGTTTCTTTATGGACTCAGCAGTTCACACTCCTCAGTGTTTGTGGCTGGCTTTAAGCGACAGTCATCATATTTGCCCAAAATAAATAGCAGCAACACTGACAGTTTTGTTTGTTTGTCCATCAAAGCAGCTAAAATCTATGAAAAATTGCTTTTGCCGGCACAAAAACGCAACCTCGGTAATAATGATACAACCGTCACGTTTCAATGTCTTTACTTACGTAATTTGCACCCAAATTGATGCAAACACTAAACTACAGAAACTACACACATTACTTCACTTCTCACTTTTTGCTTTGTATTTTTTGGGGGGGTATTGAGTCATTCTTTTTTCTCCTCCTCTGACAGGAAAAGTGTGCCCAGTACTGGCCCACGGCTGAGGAGAGGGAGATGGCGTTCAGAGACACTTGTTTCCTGCTCACGCTGTTGTCAGAAGACACCAAGTCTTACTACACCACCAGAGTGCTGGAGCTGCAGAATATTAAGGTAAGTGACACTGTTACTCAGCATGAAGGGGAGCATTTGTTGGAATAGTGCAAAGTAAACCTGGAATAGTTCAAGAGCGTCAGGAAAAGGACTGCTCAGAGCTCCGGGGGGGTTGAAAAAAGAGGTTTTTTGTGTCATGAATGTCATGTTTTAATGTTTATAGGACGGTTTCAGCTGTTTCCATAAGTTTTGTTATTGTACATATTTACTTTTTCATGAATGTAGGGAGAAAAAGAGCTGCAGGTGATTTTGAATAGTGACCCTACTTCTCCAATCTTTTTGAAAATAACCAGATTGATCTGAGAATATAAAGCCTTTTAAACAAGCTGACTCATGTTTTATTTGCTCTTTTGGAGTCTGCTTAAAGTCTGTTTGATTTTCCTCGAGCCTGCTTTGTTTTCTTTCACAGACGGGAGAGAAGAGGGAGCTCTACCACTTTCATTACACCACGTGGCCTGACTTTGGTGTCCCAGAGTCCCCGGCGTCCTTCCTGAACTTCCTCTTTAAGGTGCGGGAGTCAGGAGCTCTGGGGGTGGACCACGGACCGGCTGTGGTGCACTGCAGCGCTGGAATCGGACGCTCGGGGACCTTTTCGTTGGTCGACACGTGTCTGGTTCTGGTTAGTCCTGCCTCTTTCCTCATGCTTCATGCTTTAATTCATGTCGTTCTGCTTTGGGTGTTTTTAAGAAAACGCTTTGGGAATATCTAACGTTTTGTCCACTGACATGATCATATTCATTTTTAACTTTGCACCCACTGTCTCTTTTAGATGGACAGAGGGAAAGACTCTTCGATGGTGGACATCAAAAGCATCCTGCTGGACATGAGGAAGTACCGCATGGGCCTGATCCAGACCCCTGACCAGCTGCGCTTCTCCTACATGGCCGTCATCGAAGGGGCCAAGTTTATCATGGGCGACTCCTCAGTGCAGGTAGCAGCACGCACGGCTTCACCATATCAGTTGGACTCCGACACCTCTTTTGCCTCGACATTGTTCTCCTTTTTAGAATTGACCGATTCAGTAAAGTTTTATAGATTATAAAACGATGGCAGGTTTAGTTGACATCAACCATAAATTCAAGAGGGTGAGGGTTTTTTTTTTAAATGGATGAGGACGAGATCGTCTGAAGTTACGAAGAGCTTGTTTGTACAAACAAATGTGAGCCATGCAGAAACTTTACGTAACCCTGCAGAAAATCGTTCAAGCAGCGCGACCAAATGCAGTGGAGGGATTCAGTGCATTTATAATCATCAATTTACCGCTCAGAACTGTAAATGAAACACACGCAAAAATGTACACGTGACATCATCGGGGAGCATGAACACTTCAGGACTTTTTCCCAATGTGATGGATTTTTTTTCATGCATCATGTGAAGTGACTGATTTGCTGGCAGTTTATTTTCACCAGACAATTCTTGTGACTCTTCTGGTGGAGAACAAGTTAGATGCTTTTAACTCGCAGACAGACAGACTTCTCTGTGTACAGACAAATAACGTTGGCCTGCAGTGGAGAAGAACGCCATCGAGATTTGGACTGGAAGTAGAACAAATAAATTTCGTTTACTCCATGAGGATTTATCTTACGTTTGTCAGAGCTGAGCGAGAGACGCAGGCTGAAAACAGATTTCTGGGGCAAGATATTATTTAAACTGCTTGTCTTATTTTTCCTGTTGAGACTTGTGAGATATAAAGGGTGAGCAGCTGCACATTTCAATTACGTCCTGCATAAGCCTCAACAGTTTGACAGAAATAGAAACTGCTGTCCCCGTAGTCAAAAATGTCAAAATATGTTTCCTTCACAGGAAAGGAAACATGTTTCCTTTGCAGAACCAAACATTGTTTAAAATTTCTGCCTTGGCAGCAGTTTTAAGGTCAAACCAGTGATAAAACTTCGTTTGTCAAGCAGTGTTAAAATGTTTTGTGTACCTTTTTAACTAGGAGACAGAAATCGCCAAACTGAATCCAATTGTCTCTTTATTCGCATGTCATTCTTCTCTTTTGACGTGTCTCTTTCAGTCGGACACAT
Source organism: Malacoctenus gilli (assembly GCA_032164315.1). Lineage (NCBI taxonomy): Eukaryota > Metazoa > Chordata > Actinopteri > Blenniiformes > Labrisomidae > Malacoctenus > Malacoctenus gilli. The sequence goes on along the minus strand of JASSRZ010000054.1, from coordinate 9,329,598 downwards.
TGTGGTTTACTGATCTCGTTCCATCATATAATTTTTGGTAACCGATTATCAACAGTTCTTATCCACAACGGAAGCAGCGGCCTGCTTACTCAACGGGTTACGCAAATCATGAATGCATCCCCTTCAGATTTGTCTTCATGTCGTCTCTTTTGCCCCAATCCTGCTTCACCGTGTCTTCCTGCAGAACCAGTGGAGGGAATTATCCAGAGAGGACCAGGAGCCGTCATCAGAGTCGCCACCCGCGTCTCAGCCTCAGCCTCGATGTCCTCCGGAGCGATACATCGGCAACCATTGCGGAGCACAGCTGGAGGAAGAAGTTGACTACCGGCAAGACTGCAAAGTACCTGCACAGTCGCCCTGCAAGGAACAGGAGCAGGACGGCAACACAACACAGTCAGTACCATAGGCTCGATTTAAATACGCTTTGCTGAAACTATTCTTTACGCGGCTGAACAAGTACGTTCCCATTCTTTTTTACACAGCAAACGGCGCAGAGAAGACAGCATCTCCAAATCAGGCACAGCCAAGACTGCCCAAAGCAAACCCAGGTCGACTGACTCGGAGAAGAAGAGAAAGAGGTGACTCTTCTTGATGTTCCGACACAAAACAACATGTCATTCCAGTCTATAATCATCCGTCATGCACATGAAGACAATCTTAATAACAGACGACACAGCCCATAACAACTGTGCTTGAAAGTTTCAGTTGTCGAGCAGATTTCTGCATGCCTTCGAGCCTTCTGTGTCCCAGAAAAGGCTAAATATTTACTCTTCTATTCTTTCTGATGTGAAGGTGAAAAAATGTCGAGTCTGTTTTTTTGGTTGCATTTCTTTCTTTTTTTTCAAGCCTCTGACTGAGGAAATCCAGACAGGTTTTTCCAGTGTGTGACTCATACGTCTAATAGCAGAAGTTTAACTTCAGCTGTTTGACTTTTAGTTTTTTGCTCTCTGGTCACTTTTAGGTCTTGAGGTTTTAGTCGAGTTAATTGACGTCTCTCCGCTGCTCCCATAAAGGAAGACGGTTAAACCTGATGCACCACTTGTTTCTGAGGACGGCGCACCTCCCAACAGCAGCTTTCTATTTCATTTCTGAGAAGTCGTTCTTTGTTGTCTGACATTGCCAGCCTTGTGCCGGCTCTGATGAGCTCTTTACTCTGCTGTTGTGGTTCTTCCGGACAGTTTGGGCTGCATTTGCTGCACATGACAAGAGCTGACCTGTCCAGTGGGGGGCGCTACATGGGTGCCCCCTTCTGAGACAGCAACACAAAGCAGGAAGAGCACACTTAGAAGAGAAGGTTTACCAACAGTCTTTAAGAACAAGTGCCCTGTCTTGTACAGAGAGGTGTGTGGATGGAGATGTGTGTGTGTCTGTGTGTGTGTGTGTCTGTCTGTCTGCCGTGTTTTTGTTGGGATTTTGACTTTGTTGTGACCGGCTTTGCTTCTGTGGTTTGGAGTTGTAAAGTTTTGTTTGCACTTCAGCATGATGCGTGCGTGTGCGTGTGCGCGCGTGTGTGTGTGTGTGTGTGTGTGTGTGTGTGTGTGTGTGGCTTCTGGGATGTGTGCTGGTGTGGATTTGTTAGGTTAAGCAGGAACCCTCTGGTGTGCTGAACACCACTTTACATCCCGTTTGCAATTTTGGTGGCAGCTTCTTTTTTTTTTAACGTGTCGGAGAAAAAATTGGGAATCAAAATCTTGTGACTCTTTGGAATGAAAACTAAGAGCCGGGACCGATGAGTTGAATCTCTGTTGAAAACAAAACGACACAAAGACAATGAGTAAAATTGTCTGTGAAGAGTAAATGCTTATCCTAGTTGAGGCTGCTGTGTGTTTTCACACTGTGTGAGTTGTGTTGAAGCTTTTTGCATGTAACTGTGTGGTTGCTGTCGCTCCTAACGGTAAGAGCCATGTCACGAGGACTCCTCGCTATCTCCAGATGAGATATTAAGTTGTGGGTGCTCGCTGCAGTATTTATGTTGGTGTTGAATATTATCAGCAGGTCTGAGAGGATGTGTGTTGAGGAAATTAGCTGTAGAAAACCCATCACACCAACCAGACGTCTTTTCTCAGTTCTTTATCAGCTCATAATCGTCTTTGTTGGTTTATTTGTTATGTAATTGAGTTGTTGAAAATGGAAAAAGTCAAGTATTTAAAAGTTGGGTTGCCTTTTTCACTTGAACTACATCACTTTTTAACATTTATAAGGTGTTTAGAGATTAAGTGAAGTTCAGGATGTAGATTTCAAAGCGGTTCATGACTTTCTTCCCTACTTCTCGGTAGAGATAATATTTTAGCTCCTGAAAAGCGATGCAGTGGTGCAGCGAGGCAAACTCTCTGGAAGAGCTTCGGCAGATGTGACGGATTGTTCCCCAAAAATTTGTTGAACTTTCCAGTCATCTTCAGATTTAATAATCCAAATGTTCTTCCACCCCATGTCAAACATGATTGATCAACGTTAATGCTGATAAATTCCGAGAAAAACCCGCTAAAGCCTCCAAGCACAATGTGGCTGCAAATATAAACTAACATTGGCCGTGAAGCTGTCGATGATTGAAACGTGACTCCTGCTTGCAGTTTTTAAAGTTTATTGTGAAGCTTTCGACTCTGCTGAAGAAACTAACCTGAGTTTGCAGCACGGACTCTTGTGAGGAGCTTTGGTCTCCACTGACACTCTGGTGGTCTTTGTTCTTGAGCAGCAGCTCTTCAGCTCTCTCCTGTCTTGTGACAGGGCGAAAACCAGTGACTGCTAACCACCTCCGCCTGTGGCCACGAGTCCACCGCTCCGGCAGTGAAGCCAACATCGGCAGGGAATTCCAGCTCTCTCCCGTCTGTGTCCTTCCGCTACTCCAAACCACTCTTCCTCACCTCCACCTCAGCAGCTGTCTCGTCTCTTCATGGCTTTTTTGTTTGTCGTTTTTTTTATTTTCAAGGTGGTCTCGGCCAATTCACGTTTCCCAGCGTTGGCACTCCTCTGGATCCCCCTTTTTTTTCTCCACCTTTACACATCTTTTAGATTGCTCCTCATCCTCTGTCGACTGTTTACAGCAGACACTCTAACATTCTTCGAAGACACCAGCGCTCTCAGCATCAGTCCGCTCCTCAGACTCGGTCAGCGCTGTGTCTGGCGTCACTGAAACGAGCTCCTTTTGTGTGTGTGTGTGTGTGTTCATATTATTTGCAGCATTGTCGAGACTTTCATCCTTTCCTGCATTCATAAGGTCATAACTGAAGATAGCGGCTATGCATTGCCAATTTCTAATGCTGTTCATATGTGTATTTTTGGAAAGACCCTTTTTTCAGAGGCAAAAATATAAAAATGTTCTATTTTTTATAAGAGATTACTTGAAGTTTTTCAGGTGACGTGGGGTTGGTCCGATGAGATGCACTGCCTCCTCCCACACAAGAAATTTAGTGGCATGTATTGTTTCCATGATGTACATAATGTTCTGTTTTTTAAAGATGTGTATAAAAAGACATATTTTTGCTTGTAAAAAAAATCCCTAAAACAGACGAACCCAAAAATGACAGGACGAAGGCTGAGACGTTATAGATCTGAATACAGTGAAAAGCTGATTTATTGAATTGTTCTGTTACAATAAATTGTCTTAAGTTTCTTTCTTTAGAGTGTACTCCACAAATAAAACTGGGAAATCTAGTTTATTTACGAACCTGTCTTTTATCTGTGCATTTATTTTTCCAACATGCGAATATAAACCTTATAATTTGTCACTTGAATATAATTGGACTTTTTCAAAAAAAAATAGCAAAATCAAATGAGTTTTTTAAATAAAACATCTGAATCATTTATTTAGATTTGTGCTTATAACAAATAGCATCGTGTGTATTTTTGGGGGGTGTTTACAGCTTTTCTACAGGCTTGATCATTCTTAATGAAGATGTACAGTCTGACATGCTTGTCTATTTGCAGTTGCCAGGCAACCCAGAAAAGACACGGTACAACAACCAGCGCAGCAGAGTCGTTAAAATCACGTGGCTCCATCAAATTTACCTTGACGCCTTGTTAGCAGCGCGAGCATGTCACCCAGTGAGTTTTATCAGCTTGAGTTCTCATGCGGAGTTCAGCTAACCCGTGACAGTCGAATAGTTTAGGTTGCCGAGCAACACAGCTAAACTCCCAAACCTGAAATGCTGCGGTGAGCTGCCATAAAATGTCCAATCATACACCAGGTTCCTGTGTTATGTTTCACTTTCCTTCTGGTAGACTCACAGATCCTTCTTTACTGTTTGTGTCACGTTAAGGACATTCATCTCCCACAATGCGGCGGCTCTGTCAGAGTATCTCAGCAACTGAGTATGACTGCTGCTTTGTTGTCACCACTTTGCCAAGTTGTAGAAAGGGATCATATTTCCAAGAGGTGGGACTACCAGGAAACCAGCATGGCTGCTGGCCAACCTCTTTCAGTCAGGCAGGCGGAGGCCGGATCCAGTCAGAGCCCAGGAGGTCGTCTGCAACTTACATGAACTCACGTGATCGTCGATTGAAAATCCGAAGAAAAAAGTGACGTTTGAGTCAAGTCTTCTCAGCGTTTATTTCTGGTAATATTTCAGTGTGTAAAAAAACAAGAAATGCATACTTTTGAAGTGCTGGAGTCCAAGTTGTGTTTAAATTTTGATGAGATGCAGCTGTGTGTTGTCAGTTGAGCTGTAAAAGTTAAGAGTTCACAGTCACATGAAGGAGCGTCACTGCCAGGCAGCTTCCACTTTGCTCGTCTTTGTCACAAGCTAATTTCAAGCTCAATATATCAAAAATGACAAAAAGGGGAGGATCAGAACAATGCAGGAGGGATGCCGCTTCCAAACAGCAGATTCCAGGATGTCGGGATTTTCCATTTTTTAGATTCTTGATTCTGAAACGAGAATCAGACAAAAAACAGACCGCTTAAATTACCACCGACATGCTTTACACAACGTAAGTAAACCGTAAATTATGTCACCGGATTAGCTGACAGTCTGAGGTGGTTTAGACCACCAGACTCTGACCGTTTGGTCTCATTGCTCACTTACATCAACGTCCAGCAGATGAAGCCAGTCGTTGAGGTGATTGACGAGAGCGAAGGCATCGGGGATGTTGTCGCCCTCTGAGCAGAACAGCAGCAGCACAGCCAGAGGAAGATCCTCTGCACAACTGAGGAAGACAAGAGGAGAAAAACATACAAGGAACGTGTGATCAAATCATGCAAAGATGCAGTTCTTCGTGAGTGATGCTGAAGACTTTCCTTAAAGAGCTGCAGTTCACCCGTACAGCCTCTGCGAGTGTATTCTTTGCAGTATAAGTAGGATCAATACTTCAAAAGTTTGAAATACTGTGTACTAAACTCACCCTGCTTTTATTGTGTTGTGTGTTTTTCACTGTGATGACTGCTGCTACCTGTCTGTGTACAATCCCTTGGTGATGCCTCCTCCCGGGATGCAGAGTCGCGGTTCGGCATTGGCGTCGGTCAGTCCAGGGAAGGCCGCCACTCGCTCCATCTCCTTCCAACCGAGCTCCTTCAGAGCGTCGGTGCTTGCCTTCAGCAGTGAAGGAGTGACCAGGTACCTCAAAGGAGCGCTGGCGTGGACAGTGATTAGTCAGTGGAGCCGTCAACAAGAGACGCGAGGCAACGAGTCACTCGTTCATGACAGTGCCGAGTCCCTGATCACCTTTGGAGCTGCTGGTCATCCCGCTGGTAGGCGTGGCTGCTGGAGAGGACGACTGTCCTGGAGAACCCGCTGGATTTGATCCACGAGACGAGCAGCTGGCGAAACTTTTTGGACTTTGTCTGCAGTGAACGAGGAGAGCAACAAATCGATCGGATCGAGTTGAATCTTCAGAGAAACATAAGTGATGAAGGAAAAGCTCTATTTAAAGAATAACTTGATTAGAAATAGACCACAGATACAGCTTAGATAGAAAAATGACACCATGACATGACGTTTCCAGCAGGATAGAGTCTGTTGATGCAGCTGGTTGTGGTTTTACCTGAATAATTGGGGCTCTGATCTGAAGAACCGCCAGCTTCAGCTCGGCTGCAGAGTAAACTGAAGACACAAAGAAAATACAGTTCATAATACGACAGGAGCACAACATGCTCACAAAGTGTACATAAAAAATATGCCTTTAAGTCATTGCATTGTTCCACTTTACTGAACCTCAATCTGAACGTATGACAGCGGCTCTGTAGGCGTTCGCGAGCAGTGATCGGGCGCTACCTTCTGCAGGAGTGTGCAGCTCCTCGGCATCCTCCTTACAGGTGGCGTACGGGTTGTTTCCGGCCATCGGGATGAGACAGTCGGTGTGTATGTGGCCCACTCGGCTCATGTTGAGAGTGGACACGATGAGGTCCACCGCCAGCTGACCCACATTGCCCACCGCCACGGCAGGCTGCAGGGGAGAAATAATGACCAAAGAAACCCTGATTCTTATTCTCACAACGTCCCGGAACTAAGCCAATGAAGTCTTTAAGATCTAAAATATTACAATCCGAAAGTGTAAACTTCTCTCATGTCTCAATGAAACTACAACTCCGGCGCATCAACTCACCATGACGAGGGTGAAACCTTTGAAGCATGGCGCTGAGCTTTGTGAGGCGATAAACATGATTGTGTTTGGTAGACAGCCACGCAAAGACGAACACTAATTCAGCAACACAACTAAATGCAGTTATATGATTTAATTTAAGATCTGTGCAAAGGTTTCGTTTCAACTCTCATGTCTTGCGTAGAGTTCCTGGACTCAGTGTCGACATGAGCCGATCACAAACGTTTTAGAGACTCTTCGAAATGCCGGAATAAAATAGAAAATCGAAAACAGACTTTAAACAATATCAGTCACAAAATAGTTGTTTTATTTAATTGTTTTTGTCAATATTGTTTTCTTATGGTTTAAATTAACTTTTAGGAGAAAACTGACACAGTAAAAACTTTGCTTATAATCAGGCATATTCTTGGCCACACATGCCGCAGCAAAGATCACTGCGCTTTAGAGATCTTCAACTCACGTTTTCTCTCAAACGATTTTTAAAGCAGAGAAAGTAAAACTGTGATCCCGGTCAGCGCAAAACAGATCTAATCAGATCCAAAAATGAATAACAGAACCAACAGATGGTAAAAAGTAATAAACACGAAAGTTTACATTAATTTTATTCACACTGACAATAAAAATAGAATCCTTTGACAATTTGAACATTGACTCTGAAGAAAACTATGACTAAAAATGCTACATTATCATTTGCCTTTGTTAAATATGACTTCCACCAACTCTGAAATCAGCTAAAAGTTTATATTCATACCCTTAAAATAATTCAATTATTTTAATGAAATATCAATAAAACAGTGTACTACAGACATTACAGATTCTGTGCAATCCAGTCATTCTTTTACTGCCTAAATGGATTTGACCCTAAGTAGTTTCACAGGTGAAACGGAGTTGATTCAAGTTTTAATGAGTGATCACTGCAGTTTTCAAGGCTTGACTTCATCAGGAGCAGGTTGCCCTCTCACAGCAGCCGCAGCGTTGCCCGTCATCCTCTGTATCATCTTTTTAGTGGTCGCGTAGGTGTTGGTGCCGAGGTGGGGTGTGATCAGCACGTTGGGGAGCTGGAGGAGTGGGTGGTCCCTGCAGGGAATGAAAAGGCACAGCAACAAGCAAATAAATGTCCGCTCTTTCATGTTCTCAGGGTTGTTTAGAGTTTTTGCAGATGTGTTTCTGCGGCTGAATGTGCAGTTTGGAGGATGACTTAAGATGTTTTGAAATCCACGTCTTCACGGTACCTGGGCAAAGGTTCAGGATACGTCACATCCAAAGCTGCTGCTCGAATGGTCCTAGACTGGAGCGCTTGCACCAAAGCGTCCTGATCCACAACCAGACCTGAAACACACACACACACAGAGTACCATCACAACAAAAGTACCTGTTTTTTAGTTCCTGTTTTAAATGGGCAAGAAAAGCTCGTCACCCCCCACCTCTGCTGACGTTGACCAACGTGGCTGTGGGCTTCATGAGGGACAGCTCTCTGTGGCCAATCAGGCCTTTGGTCGTCGCCGTCAGGTTAACAACCAGCACTACAAAGTCGGCCTCTTTCAGTAGGTCGTCCAGCTTCTGGCAGTAAGTGGCCCCCACCACCTGCTCCTCTTCAACACTCCTGAACGCCGCAAAATAAAAGGTTCCACTTGTCACAGACCCGAGTTGGTTGATTTCTTGCTTCCATTCGTTCATTTCCTTCAGCCAAAGGATTTAAAGAAACTCCAGCAGCATCCGAACGGCCCCTCTCACCTTCTGTTCCTGTTGTGGTACAGGATCTTCATTTCAAAGCCTTTGCATCGCTGGGCCACTTTGTAACCGATCCGTCCCATCCCAACGATCCCCACAGTCGAGCCTGTGACTTCATCTCCCATCATCCAATGTGGTTTAGCGGTGGGCTTTGGGTCGGTGGCTATTTGATGGCCTACAGTAAAGAAAACAAACGTTTCGTTCATTGATAAACCTGAGCTGCGGCTGTGTTTTGAACACATGACTGCCACATGACCTTTGACCTCACCCTCTAAGACCTTCCGTGCAGATGCCAGGAGCAGACCCATGGCCATATCTGCGGTGGCGTTGTTCACCACGTTGGGCGTGTTGGTCACCTTCACGCCCAGACTGTTGATGTACGCCACATCCAGGTGGTCGATGCCCACCCCTCCGTTGGCGACCACCTTCAGAGACGGCAGGAAGCTGAGCAGCCGCGGCTCGACGTCAGGGTTGTTCATCACGAACAGGGCCTGGACTTTGGGGCCGTGCAGCTGGGGGTCTCGGAGGAAGTCCTCGTGCCAGACGAGCCGGAACTCCTCCTTCAAGATGTCCAGAAAGTCTTTCTGGGAATTGTACACAGCGGCTTCTGAGACCAGAGCCCAGGGTTTGTCCTCCGCCATCATCTGCTAGATACAAACAAACGAATCAAGACGGTTAAAGGCAACAACAACAAAAAAACATGGAAGGGGTGTTTTTCTGACTTTAATCAAATCATACTTTCGTTGGGGGAAAAAACCTCCACAATCATTAAATATTTGATGATACAGTATTCCAAATAAGATAGACAAAGAGTTCTGTGACTGTTTCAAAATAGACGGTCATATTTTGCTCCATTTCTTTGATGGTTAGTTAGTTGTTCTGTATTTCTACTGTTCAGTCTCAAATACTGAAGCTTAACGGGCTCCAACGTTCAAGTCCCGCTTAAATAACTGAGACAAGTTCGCTCAATTGGTAGTGCCGACACCGCGATGATCGCACGCACACAAATACACACACACACACACACACAAATCCTCATTTTTAACATGCTGTACTTTACAAGCTACAGGTCAGTGCTGAGCTGAGTACATTTTCTGACAGCTCGGACTGAGAGTTTACTGACAGATTTGTTTGGACGCCACCTGGTCTTCAACCCGGAACTACTACTCGAGAGGATTTCCAAGATTTCAAAATAAGTGTCCCAAACCGTTGACAAACTTTTTTTTTATTCCGTGTTTAAAAGAAAAAAACTGTCGACAGAAACCCTCAATGGCCATCAATACATGACGGCAAAGTTACAGACGCCAACTTTATCATTTCCACTTATTATTTCAAATTGTTAAAATAAATCTATACACGCATTTCAGTGACATATTCCAGCCTTTCAATCAAATCCACGCCCCCACTGATACAACAAGCTGATAGAATCAGAGAACAAAGCAGAGCAGCTTTCCAACAAAGTAATGAAGTCACACCGTGTGCACTGTGCCAGGCTGTAAATTAGTAATACCTGTCTGCAGTGCAGCTGGCGCTCTGATGTGTGCAGGTGAGTCACGTTATTGAAGTAAGATAGCGGAGACAACAGTTTCCTGGCGCGCTGAATGTGATGAAGGCATCGCATCCCGGCTACAAAGAGATTGACGTCTAAGGAAAAAATCGCTCGGCTGTTTCTTTGTTATTCACAGAAAAACGAGCAGGATTATTCGCTGTCCTGAAAATTGGTTGGACACCAGCCAGAGTCAATCCAAAAACTGTTGCTGATAAGAGCAGGAAAGGGGGCAAATAGAAGGAGCTTAAAAGTAAAGTCCATAGGTCAAATGTCAAAGTATAAATGATTAACATGTGACATGTAAAAAAAGGATATGAGGAGAACAGATTGTCTGCTCAGTGAGATGATCGGTCCAGCAATGAAGTTTGGGAATTTCTCACCTTTTCTGCTGAAGCTCAAGCAATTTTTCTCCTGTCGAGTTTCTGTGGAGTGAAACCTTCTGACACCTCTGTTCGGAAAGAGGGAAAGAGTTCGGGGAGATACGTTTACCTCAGAGTAAATCATTCCTTTAGCTCATCGTGTGGATCAAGAGGAAAGCTGAAGGTTTGAACTGTAAAGCAGGTCCATGGACCACACAGCAGTCATTCATTAAGCACTGCCATGTTGAACAGGAAAGCTTCAGTCGAGGAAACAGTGGGACACAGCCAAGGTCAAAGGTGACGGTTTGTCAAGCGCCGCCACGAGATGGCGCAAATACATCGAGTTGTGACAGAAGGCTGAGGAAGATGAATTCGCATTTTTTCGAGAGAACATCCCAGATCCTTCAATCTATTGGAAGCAGTTTGGTCCGAATATCTGAAAATCATCTTCTGATGCTTTACTCTAAACATCACATTGGATTCTTTATGGTTTTATAGTTTTTGAAGTGTCACTTGGTTTAAATTTAGAGTTTTGCAAATGGCTTAAAAGTGCAGGAACCAATGATTTATTTTGAGGAGTGAAGAGTTGAAGTTCAGACATTTGAAATCTTCTGACAATTGGACTATTCTGGACTATTGTGACTTTTATTCAAACCTGACAGACAATGTTTCCAAAGATTTTAGCAACACATACCTTAATAATGTGTTTGATGGAAATCTGAAGCTATGATTAATTTCAAAATGGTGTGTGTGTGTGTGTGTGTGTGTGTGTGTGTGTGTGTGTGTGTGTGTGTGTGCGTGTGCTTTGCTGCTGCTTTGCAGAGCATCAGTGCTGGCCATGTGTGCACGGCAGCCACAGATCATTAGCTAACCTGCTCTTCACTCTTGCGTAATCTCTCCTCCTAAGCTGAAAAGTGTCTGCTGCCCCCCCCCCCACCTCCTACAATTCCCTCACCTTTCTTCACCAGCTCCTCCCACCCAGATGTTCTGTCCCCGATGCCTGGCTTTTCAATTAACTTCAGAGTTTTGCTTTTTCAAGCTAAAATAGGATGAGGAGTGAATGAGGCCCTCAGGTGAGCTGAAGAAGGCGGGCCTTCTCCCAAATGCTGACTCACATGACGGACGGCTCGCTCACGTGTCTGCAACGTTATATTTTGGAGGTTTGTGTTTTAGTTTCTCTGATCTGATGAAACTGTGACACCAGCAGATGGATGGAATGGTTTCGCTACGAGTCCGTCCTAAAACACAAACCAGGAGTCCTTGCAACGGTCTCTCATGTGTTGCATGTCAGAGTCTCATGTCTGTGGGCCGGTGACATGTGGCGTCACAGTTGTCATGGTAGAGCACAGAGGAATCCTTAAGCTAACTCGCCGTAATGGATCAATGACGTGAGTCCACAGTCAATCCTGACTCAGCTGGTCAGAGCCGCACAGCTCTGACAAGCTGCACGGTGGCGTTTGTGCTTCGTGCAACCTGATGAAACTGAGTATAAGAAACCAGCTTGTTCAGGACTCAAATATTCCAGGAAGTGTTTTATTGTTTCACTTTTGCTCCTGCGTTTGTCGCATTCTTGATTTTATTTTCTTGTTCAAGTTCATTGCAGTTAAACAAATCAGAAAGAAGTTGTTCTTTAATGTGACCTTGAAAACAATCAAACCACTTTACCGCCTGAATAAGCACATGTAAACATTTGATTTAATACTTTGTGTTATAAAAAGTGTGCACTCGATCCTTTCTCTGCAGCTGCTCCTCATTCGGGACACGAGGCTCTGGAGGGGATTTTTGCTATTGTCCAGCGAGAGCTGCAAAAAGAGGTCTCTGGTTGCAGGACAAGATCAGGACACCTCCCCCGAGAAGACGGGCTGAGAGCACTTTGTGTGACAACGTTAGAAATCTCGTACTTAACCACGCAGGGTTCAATGAGGGGTTTCCCTCCTGGGATGTTCCTGCAGGATTTCCCCTCCTGCAGGAACACTTAACCCTCCAAAACACAGCTGAAGCAGATTCATGCAAATCTGACACCTGCGCTGCTCTGGTTGTCCTCTGGAGATGGCTGACACGCAGCTCTCAGCATGTTCTGGTTGAGAATAAATACACCTGTTTGGTAATCCAGTCAGCCTGAGCATTAGTCTGGTGCTCATGACGCACGGCACTGTGCGGTGAAGTCACAGATTGACTCTGAGGAGACGGGACGGCCGTGCCTTTTGACTGATGGGGCTTCATCTGCTCCATGTACACTGATCTGCACTCTGTTCGTTAGTGATGATCAGATTTACACATCCACTGCTTTGAGATGTTCCTGATAAACACCTGAAATCTGGTTCTGAAAAAGCTTAGTAAGATCAGAGATGACCAAACTCACTCCAGCTTTCTTGTCATCACTGATGTGTGAGTTTCACTGTAAGTGATCCAATGTACTCCTATCAATGGCCTTCAGTCAATGAGATCATGATCCTCCGCCAGGCAAAGCCACCAGAGAACTTAAATCACATTGTGAAAACTTTGGCCCCACACCTCAGCGGGCTCAGAGCCGCGCGAGGACGACTCCATCTGGTTAGGTAACAGATAATCAGCCAGAAGAGCCTGTTGGACGTCTGCTGTGCAGCTCAGTGGCTTCTCCTCCATCCAGCAGCAGCGACTTAGCTACCGTCTCTAAAGCCACTGTTACCTAATGGCCCGGCCCGTGTAGCGCCATGGGCCGGGCGGTTTAGGAAGCGTCCCTCCCGCACGGGGAGAGTTGGCCGCCGAGCTGCGCGGCACGCCGGGTCTCGCCGGCGTTTGTGCGTGCTCGTGCGTGCGCATGGGCACGACCGCAGAGTTGAGTTGGGGATGGCTCCTCGCTGGGTCGCCAGTCAGATCAATGTTATGCAAAGCTATTAGTCAGAGGCTGCAGTATTGTGGCTCCACGCAGTACTCAGGGCCTCTCCCTCAGGGTCGAACTCACTGATGAGCGCTCACCTTGGTTCAGCGAGAGCACTCGTACCTTCTGCTCCCTGTGAGCGACACGAGACGGATTCTCTCTAAAAAGTTTATCATCATTTTCACGCTTGTGCTCTTCATTTCAGTCTGTTAGAAGTCCCCTTTTCAATGAAAGCCAGTTAATTCTGAAACTTTGAAAGTATTCTATTTGTGCAATTGCTGCAATAATAACACCACTTCTCATAAAAAGGTTGATACATTTTCACTTTTCTGATAACAGCAGAAATCACAAAGAAAATTTGGCGTGTGCTTGATGAGTTTATTGTTTGCATTTGCAAGAGTGGTTTCTGCAGCACTGGCTGAAAGTGTGATGACTATGCACATTTTTGTTGCATTTTTTCCCCACATGCATTTTGCTGTTTTTTTGCTGATTTGAAAATGAATATTCAACTGATTTCACTTCCATAAACACCAGAAAACTTGAAGTGAGTACGTCAAATAAAAAACATTTTTAAAAAATCAATGCAAACCTAAAGCAATTTACAAACTCAGAGCCATCATCAGTAAGTTTTGTGGCATTGTGAGGTGTGCAACATGGATGGATGCTCTAAGAGACATTCGAGCATGTCTCTCGTTTGCCTTTTTGCATGTAATGGGTCCCTGGGAACTCTGTCTGTCTGTGTAACGAGGATTTCGCTGACTCAACAGAAGGGAGGGGCTGTTGGTGTACTCTATAAGGCCATTAAGAAAACGCACCATAGAACAGCGGCTGAATAAGCCCCATGGCTTTGACTTCCACTAATCATCTTAGGCAAAGCATGGCTCCAAATGTGCCTGCGTGAGAACACCTGTGCTGGGCTGCAACGAGTGTTGGATGGCTGTCATTATGAGCTTTGTCTCACCATGTAATAAAGAGAAAAATCAGCTCATTGTTACTGATGCAGGGGGAATCAAACACTGACCAATGCAAGGGTATGCAAAGCCAGTAAAGTGAACTTTTTGATATAAACCAGGCTGTCATTAGATATTTTAGTCAACTCCAAAACTCCAAGGTGCACAAGTCTGCCATTGAAGAGACATCAGGAAGTAAGAGATGTGAAACACAGTGAATGCATGCAAACAGATATGGTCACACTTGAATATCAGCAGGAAAAAGCTACTTTGTGGTGCTGTTTATGCAGCTCTGCTTGCACTCAGCTCAGAAAAAATGCCTTTCATCTGAAAAAGTTGCAACCTGGTATTTGACAAAGACGTGAAAGAAATTCAGCTTGACAAGACAACAAGCGATGATATAAAAACTATCGGCTAAAACAATATAAGATTATATGTTGTGCTTTTGTAGTTGTGTGTGCTTTTCCAAACATTTTTCGCAGAAGGTTATGTCCGATCACTTGGGATTCTCTTTAGACTTTTATTGTGTCTTTGAAAGTTGCATTATTTTTTAATGACCATTCTGTATCAGTGTTTGGCCTTCCAGCACCTGATCCCTTTTAAAATCGAATTGATAAAGGTATCAACTCCACCATGAGTCCTTGAAAACCAAGACAAACTGTTGTGTGCGTCCGTGTTTTTTAATGAATTAAACAGTCAAAAATTCGACAACTTTAGCGGATGTTTCGACGGACTAATCGCCATTCAGGTGCCGGGCTCCTGTTGCCAGGACAACGCGGCTTCCCATTGGCCGCCGCGGCACCGCGTGACTCCGCGGCTCTGACGTCAGAGCGAGCGGCTGCGGGGCTAAGCGGAGTGAGAGCGAGCGGCTGAGGAAAAAACCCCGCTGGAGTTTGGACTGCGAGCAACCGGGAAACTCCAGCTCCTGTACAGCGTCTCCTACCTCCCACACCGCCTCCACCTCCCGCGTTGTCTCTCCGACTGCAACTTTCACCGCCCTCCCAGCAGACGAAAGCCAATGGACTATTAAAAACACTTCTTCCCAGACCTACAGTAAGCGAGGTAAGTTGTTGCTAACGTCTCTTCTTCGCAGTTTTTTCCACTTCTCCATACTTTTTGTGAAAAGTCTCTCTCCGCCGCTCAGGTGAGATGAGTCTGCAGGTTGGACAGGACTCTCACTCACTTGAGCCTGTGAATAAAAACAGCATTTCATACTTTTCCCCCTCCATAACTTTGCGTTAAAAGATGCCTGCCGTGGATAAAGCTTTGCCTACAGTTCTAATCGGATGAAGCCGCCTCTTCTCGTCTTAAACGAGCCCGTGTGTCGCCTTCTGCTCCGAACCGAAGCATGAGCGAGAGCAGGAAGTAAAAGGAGGGAGTCCTGCCAAAACGCACCGGGGCTGACAGAGGCAGGGTATCTCATTTCAGCAAGTCGGCATCCGTCAGTGAGTGGATTTCAGCAGCCAGCGAGCAGGACAGCCCCTGTGGACCACTGCTGCTGTTGCTGCTGCTGCTGCTGCTGCTGCTGCTGCTGCTTCACTCTGACAAGTGAGTGCTAATGTTTGTCTTCCTGCACATGCATCTCCTGCAGGAAGGTGCTGGAGAAATCGCACTCACTGATGCGTCAAAACTAAGTCAGGACAGTCAATAAGGGGATTTCTCAAGAATTTCTTCTGAGATTGATAAACTATTTCTATCTGTTTGGCAAGTAGTCTAAGTTATACACTTCCTACAGTTTTCAGTGCAGCCGCGAAGATTTTTTTCGTTTATTACCTATGAATGACTCGTTTATTATGACATCTCAGCTATAAGGAGAGAAAAACAACCGAAGATTGATTCAGTGCAGAGATGTAGCAAGGCCAACAGATTTGATGTGGTTATAAATGGGATTTTTCCATTCATTTTTGCCAGGATAACACAGGAAATGCTGGGGCAACATATCTGACATAAAGGAGTCTGCAACCTGACTATAATGTAATAAGTCTGAACAGTTCAAGCCAGTCAGCTGTTACAAAAAAGTGAGTTTCGACTCCTTTATGCAAGTGTTTAATCAATTAACAGGAAACTTTTCCGTCATGTTCGTAAATTAGTAATACAAAGATGATTGATGCCATTGAACACTGTTGGATTCCGATTTCCACCAAACAATCAAGCCACTGAAGCAGCACTGAGGATTAAACAGAGCGATGACAGATCCTTGCTTCCCAAAGCGGCTCGTAGAATTACACGGCTTCACCCTGCTGTTTGTAAACTCACTCCCTTTTTGAAGGGGGGATGGGGGGGCTGGTGGTTTGAGGTAATTGAATGTCTTTCTGGCTTGATGTGGTGGTGTAAACAGGAACTGATTATGGCTGAATTTCCTGTGGCGGTCCTGGCGAAATTTTCACAAGGTGATCTGAGAGGGCAATGGTGTGAAAAGGCATGAATGGACACTGCACAAAATAAACACTGCAGAATGGAGAGAGGCTGAAGCTCAGCGATCACGAGGATGCTGAAAACAAACAAAAAGAGGGTTAAAAGATAAAGCAGAACAGAGAAACCAGGAAACTTTTTCAGTTTTTTTTTGCTTCCAAAGTTTCTATCCTGGATAAGAAAACATTTCAAACAGCCTATACAGCAAAAAGAGGAGATTGAAAAACATGCGGAGGTGTTGACAGAAGGGTGGAGTCAAGATAATAGCCCCCTTGGTGTCAAAAGCATCTCTGCAAACATTTCAAGATGCTGAACTGTTACAAAGGCGTGCTAAATTTGAACAGATGTTCTTTTTTCGTCGGCGTGGGTGTCTTTGTGGGTTTGTTGTGGGGCAAACTGGCCGCTCTGGCTCCGTCCTCTGTAGTTAGGCCGGTCTCAGAAGCAGTCAGCGCTCCTTTTGAATTGAATTAGACCTTTTTAGAGAAAGTGGACTGGAAGAACGATCCCGTAAAAGCAAGGATGAGTGGAGAGTCAGGCCGAGCGAGAGGACGGAGGCAGAGCGAGACTGAGATGCTGCGATAAAGAGAAAAAAACAGCTTCTGGTTTGTCACACGAATAATGTTTAAGACAGAAAGCTGCGTTTCTCACACACTGCGCAGCAGATATCGCTGGCAGAGAGGGGTGGGAGTTGTTAGTCATCAGGCAGATTGACATTTCCATCTCTGCAGCTTTTGTCTTTACAACAGGCTGCTTTAGAGGGGACGCATTTAGATATTTAGTGCAAAGTAAACAGCACTTTGCTCATGCAATCGGGGACAATCTACTGTGAGTGCGTGTGTGTCTGTCCAATCATCTGTTGCAGCCTTCTTGCAGTTGTTTTCACTGACACTTTTGTTTCTTTTTTATCTTGTTCTCACCCGCTCCCTCATAATCGCTTCAGTGTCATGATTGTGGTTTTTTCTGCAGCGCCTTGACGCACGAAGCTCTCCGGCTCACAATGGGAGCTCATGTGTGCTGCATTATGATGAAGTTGCTGCCTCGGGTTTTGTCGAACGCAGGATGGATGGGATACTTAGTCCCATACTAAAGAGGCTAAGAAAAAGGTTTGAAGCGTCATCAGAGACGGTGCATCTCCATGAGCGTGAAGACAGCTGGAAAAGATGTATAGAGGAGGCGACCAAAAAATGGTTGCAGTCAAGTGATGAATCAAAGTTAAGGTTCAGCTGTTGGCAGGTGGAGGTTGTGATAGATATGTCATGATAATGTATTGAGAAGCATTGGAATGTATTGTGACTGGACATAATCTCAGATTGGTTTGACCTTTGGCCTCGGTTTGATGTGAAAATGTATTATTTGTTTTTTAAACAGATGAAGAAATAACGTAGAGATGGTTTTTGCTTCTCCAAATTTTGAAATGCAGTTGACTCATTTTTCTCCCAGTTTTGTATTTTTTTTTTTAGAAACGTTGACATTCACAATATACTCTTCTCCCGATAAACACTCAAAGAAAACGTAGAGACATTCTGTATGTATAAGAGGTCTTCTTGCTCCGACACGCCTGATTCAAACAATGCGTCATCCTATAATTTATTTAAATCAATCCTGTTAGCGGGGAAAGAAATACAAAACATGTTGGGTCCCTGTAATTCAAGAAAAAAATGCAACACAGTGGTCCAAAATCATGCATTCAAATGGTGTTTTTTTTACTGACATTCCACAATTGTGCATTTTGATGATGGATGGTGTGAAAAAGCAGAAATTTTGGATATTTGGTGTTTTTTCTGGTTTCAAATATTTGGTCACTCGCCATCTCCTGTCTGTAAATGGGCCTTTAATTTATTTAATGTAACAGACGTTGGTTCAATTTACAGAGCATCATGTTCACTTAACATCACTTCTGGACCTTTGATTCCCAAACTGTTTGGCTTGTAGTAAGTGGCTCCAATCAATGTTCCAGTGATAGTCAATGATTTCTGCTTCACTCCCTCCTAATGGTATTGGTTTCCTCAGACTGTGGGCTGATGCGGGTCCAGCTCTGACCTTACACCAAATAACACGGCAGATAGGGTTGCAGTGAGACATTCAAGCAGCCACTAAAGCCTGCTACGCTGAACAGGCGGCGTCACGGTGCCTGTAATGTGAGCGTGTGCTCCCGCAGTTATGCCAGGCTGCGGCGGCGTCCGACGGGGGTTTGACACATTCTGCTGATCAGGCTTTTGATCCCGAATGGAGGGGGCGTCCTGCCGGGAAGTTTATAGCTGAGCTCAGGCACATGCGGGTCCTCAGTTTTTAGATCTCGTAAAATCTGAGATGAAATGGCAAAGCGAGAGGTCGGCAGGTCGCCGGCTTCTCACTGAGCCAAATTCTGACTCGCTGGTTTCTGTGCGCTTCGCATCCGAATTCAATGTGTTCAGTCTCTCACAGGCGGCTCAAAGTAAAACAAGCTGAGAGTATTTAATACGCCGTTGTTCCCGTCTGTTGGCGCTGAAACAACACTGATGTTGATGTTTTGACTAATACGCCGGTAAATGAGGCTTTCAAGGCTCTGCTGTCGGTTTCCGTGGCGTGTTTTCAGGCGGCAGACGTCAGCCAAGTCATTTGCAACAAAATAAACTGACGGCGAAGATGGAATGAGGCTTGAAAGAAACAGAAAGGATGCGAAACGAATAACGCGTCGAGCCTGCCAGCTGCTTGAACCCCGTCCAGGATTTCCCTCCAGTTTTGGAACATGAGCCTCAGCATCCGTCTGGCAAGCCGGCTACAGAAACAAAACATTTTATTTTGGTGTTTCTTTCCCCTGCAGAAAGTCAAAAATAAGCAGCATGTTTGGAGTCGCAGCTGTGACAGGTTGTCCTGTGTGTAATAACACTGGTGGGATATTTCGGCATCGATTTGAATAATTAGTGTTTTTGTTTTTAGCTTTTTGAAAGCAAAAACTATTCAGGTTTGACTGTAAGGCAAAGAATATTTCCATTTGAAGTTAACAAGCTTTAACCGCCGAGTATTGATGGCTCTTCTGACCACAGGAGGTACAGTTTGTGTGCACATTCAAGGGTGCTCTGACACGCAGAAAATGTAACAGTTATGGTTTCAAGCGGTAATCTTCAGCTCATATTGTGCAGCAGAGGAGCTATAAGTGGCACTCTTTCTGTGCTGCAGAGAACATTGTATATAAGAGTTTTAAACAGTGTTACAAGCATGAACAGGCGAACTGGAGAGCCTATAAGTGGCACTCTTTAATGGAGCACAGCATGGACGAGAGCTTTAAACTGTCATCTTGAAATTGATATCTGTTGTAGAGCCGAAGGCGTCGAGCAGAGATAAGGCAAAATAAAATCATGGACAAATTACTCTGTTAAATTGCGAAAAGGAACGCAGATGTTCCCGTGAGTGCTGAAAATCAAAATGAGATCACTTTTTGACTGCAGCGCTTGCTTCTCAGGTCGCTCTTATAAACTTGTCTCATGTGTTAACAGGTAAACTTTTCCACGTCCTGTCACGGTCACGATGTTTCGATCTGTTCACCAGATGACAGATTTTACCGGCGTAATAATTGCTGGGCTGTTTGGTGAAGAGGGGAGGCCGCCCTCTGCTCCTGCAGCCTTGTCACTGAAGCATCGTGTTTCATTATTGAATGCATCATTCACAAACTCAGTGTCTGTGATGGGGCCTCTTTCAGCTGCGCTGGCTGGAGCTCAGCCTCCCTCAGCCTGCTCAGTTCTTGGATTATCTGCAGGACTCCTCTTGGGTTAAGATTTACCTGCAGGATATAAATGGAGTCTTGTCCTTGTTACGTAAGTGTGCAACAAGATGTTCTGGGATGAATGCCGTGTGGAGGGCTTCAGATTCAGGGGGCAAGAACAAGCTCAGGGGCAGTAAAATACAGAAAAAACTATCAGTGACGTCTTGGACGTGTAGCTGCAGTACTGTGTCTCTGACATGTTTTTTAGTCCATGCAAAATAAGATATTGATGGTGTATCCAACGACCAGAATAATGCTGAAGAGTTGGAAGCAACTCTGTTGAGTTCAGAGGCATCAAATCCTG
This sequence comes from Malacoctenus gilli, assembly GCA_032164315.1. Classification (NCBI taxonomy): domain Eukaryota; kingdom Metazoa; phylum Chordata; class Actinopteri; order Blenniiformes; family Labrisomidae; genus Malacoctenus; species Malacoctenus gilli. Next base: position 9,309,157 of record JASSRZ010000054.1, on the reverse strand, counting down.
GTACAGGAGAACCTCAGACCTGCATGTTTTGAGCGGCTTCGTTCTCTTGCGCACCTGACTGCAAAAAAGTTTGATTACGAAGTCGTGCAGCAAAACGTATAATGAGACGTGAAGAAATTAGAAATTGTGCGGGTACAAAGCCACAACAATTTTGTAGGGAGGTGAACCACAATCTGCTGGTTGTTGTTCATTTGAGCTGTGACAAGTGTAATCGAGCGTGATGTGAACCCAGCAGCTCATCAATTAAGTTCAGTCAATGAGGTTTTGATGTGTTGGTTGTTGGTATTTGTCTTTAACGCCGTAAGTGTCCTGTTGGTGTCAGTGATGGTGTCCCTGCTGGTCCATGGTTTGATTTTTCTGGGTATAAGTGTGAGTCAAAGCCGAGCAGCTTTATGTGATCTTGTATCAAAAGGTCTCGCATTCAGAACAGAAGATGTTGGTGGCAGTCATGTGTGACAGGCTGTTCTGTGCAAGTTGACTAATTCCTGCACAGGTTGAGGTCAGCGGCTCCATGTGGTCCCCACTCAGAAGGTTAAACTGGCCTCCAGTCACTCGTATGGGCCTTGTGTGATGTCGGAGGGTGAAGCTGGTCCCACCACGTGACCCGTCCGCTTGTCAGAGCGCCACACTACGTAACAGGGCATCACAGGTCTGCCAGCAGCGGCAGGTAAGAGCCTTAACAGTTAATTGTAGGCAGTGATCTGGCAGAGACAGAAATAGCGGCGCTCTCAGGGTGAAGACGTCCAGTGGAGGTCTGAGCTCTCATCCTGTCATTTCTCCTCCCGTAAATCCAACCACGGACCTTCAGCCAAGGCGGCTGACGGAGCCGTTAGACGAGAACTGTTTGTATTTACGCGTCTGGCACAAGTGGAGATGTTTGGAGCTTTTTGCACTGGAGGAGACGAGAAATTGAGTGCAAGCCGTTCAATTATTGACTGGCCTGCTCAGACAACAGAGCCACAGCTGAAATCAGTGTAATTTAATTAGACGTGAATAATTGAAATACAGCGAGAGAGTGAAAGAGAGCGAGAGAGAGAGAGAGAGAGAGTGCAAGGAGGAAAGGCATCATTACAACCCCTCAATTAACATTTAGAAGCAACACGTAAAACAAGCAGTATTCAGAAAAGCTGGAAAAGTTTCATGTAAACAAAACAAATAAATTCTTTTGTAAAAAATTGTCTCGGCTTAAAACTCATATCGTGCTTGGCTGATGATGGGTTATTTGTTTTTAAAATGTATTGATGTCGAGGACAAGAAAAGCATCAACCGAGAGAAGCTGCAGTTAAAAATCAGAGGAAATCTCTAATTAAGTTACTAATTAGTAATCAGCAATATAGTTCTCTCTCAACACTTGCTCGCCTCATCTTTTTGTTGAATTTCAAAGTCGTAAATTGGAAGCAAACACCTACGCAGACTGAAGTTTCAATAGACAAAAGCGTCTTTGTTTGAAATCGCATTTGCTCAATTCTAGTCATCAACAGGACATTAATTTGATCGTGTAACAGTTGGCCGGCGAGTAAAATTAATCTCGACTTCACGTAAACACATTTTAACTGTCGAAGATCTGATTAATCCTGTGAGTCCTCTTCTGTTTGTTGTTTTTGTGAAGCTGTAAAAAACAACTCTAATTAACCTTTCCTGCCTCATTCAGAGTAATGGAGAGATGAGCTTTTTTAGTGGCTCTGCTTCCTCCATATTAAACAGTGTAAACAGTGTGGCGGCGAGGAAGCAGGCTGCGTGATTAGGAGCTGCTAAAAGCAAACAATTGAACAAGCTGTCAGTCTTTGCACAAAGTGCTATTAAATTCTGCTGTGTATCGAATGCACCCCGCAAAGTAATGTTCTTTCTGGTTTTTTTTTGGGGGGGGGGTCCAGTTGTTGCGATAAACAGGAGCGCTCGCTCGGTCAGTCGCCATGGCTACGCAGCCTCAATAATCGCAGAAATCCATTAAGCAATTAAAATGCAGATTTTAGACTGTGTCACTGCAAAGACGGAGCGCATGAATGAAGCGAAAGCAGTGGAAAAAAAGTGTCGTCTGAAAGCAGGTGACTGCAGAAAAAGGCTGATTCCAGAGAAATTACAGGAGGTTCGCGTCTTAATCTCACCTCCATGATACAAGAAAGTAGAGGTCATCTGGTGGGACGTGGTACTAATGTCACCTTCAGAGAGAAACTTCGATTGAAATTCAGAGGAGATCAAAAAAAAGGATTATATTGTAATTTTTACAGTGTAGAATTTGCTGCCTCATGTTGTAAATATTGAGTGATGGTGAGGGATGTTATGGATGAGTCCTAGAGATTGAACCAAAGAGCACAAACTCTCAGTCATGAGTTCTTCTGAGTCAAAGCAATTGCTTCATGAATCACGTAAGACTTGTAAAAACACTGAATGAAAGTAGCTCATCATAAATCTTGAGTGCCCTCATTGTTGTGGACTGTTTTATGTTGTTCCAGCTATTTCTCAGGAGGCCTGATGAAAGATGAAAGTCGGCACAAGGTGCTCTAAGACTTTTCTTGAAGCAGTGGACAGTCAAAAAAGGAAGCTATTTGATATTTGTTTTCAGTGTGTCCATCCAAACCACATCAGCAGCGCACAAAGCGTCCTCACTCGTAGGTGTGAATGTGAGCAGGTGAGAAGGATCTGCGTCAGTCCGGGGGTCTTAATGTTTCAGCTGTGATTTTGCACATCGTGTCCAAGCGTCAGATTAGTGTGTGTCCTTAAAAGGTTTATGATGGGACACCTTCAGGTCTCAGCTCGCTGTCTGGGCCAGTTAAACCCTCTCATGTTCGCCCTGTTGTTTGTCCTGTCTAATTTGAACGCAGACACTCTTGCAGTCTGCATATCAGTAACTCACACACGCCCCTCGCTGTGAGGCTGCTGATGTGTTTTTGTTCCGGGGCTAATGAGTGTGTAAACAGGTGTTAATCTGCTTTCTCCGCCACCGCTGCTGCATTGAAGTGAACTATTGGTAACAGCAGGGAGCTTATTGCAGGCGGCTGCAACATGGTTGGAGCTCATTGTTTACTCCGAGTTAATTAAAAGATTATCTTCCGCTGTTTGTGGAACATGTGTGAGAGGCAGAAATAAAGCGAGATGAAGCCCGCCTTGTTACAAATAACATTCAGCCCAAGTCATAGAGACACCGGCTGTTTAATTCAAACACTCGCGAAATTAATTGACGCACAGTTGACTTGGAGCTCACTTAGGTTTTTAAGTGGAGTGTTCCTTCTTGAGTCTATTACCACAGCAGTCTTAATTAATGCTAAATTTACTCTTAAGGCCAGTTTCTACCCAGGCTCACACTTTGCCTCAAACAAAACAAAACAAACTTCTTTTCTCATCTGTTCTTTGTGCTGTTTTTGTGTATCAGACATTTAAATCAAAGCATATAAAAGTTGCACGTGACCAGAGTTGTTTAGATATGTTCTGGTCTCAGGGTTCTCGGGTCTTTCACTGGTTACATTTCTTAAACACAGAGTAGAAACTGGCAACAGGTTCTCACTCCTCTCTTGCCACCTGTGGCGTCATTTTTTCTGTCCCGACCTGACTTGACTGATTTTATCTGTCGTTATCCTCCGCTAAGCTTTTTGCAGCTTCCCTCTTGTCTTTAGCCTGCAGAGCTCAGCAGCATTGAGCAGACCGACTGGGTGGTGGTGGTGGCTGTAGGGAGGGGGGGGGGGTTTACTAAGCACATTAGCTGCAATGAACTGTGGCCTCTGCTGAGTTTAGAAACTCCACCTTCACTTTCTTCGTCTCAATGAGAGAGCAAAGCTTTTAAATCCATCTTCTCGTTTCCAGCAGCGGGGTTCAAACCTCAGACGCAGAGAACGATCTGAAGCCTTTTAAAAGCGCAAGCCGTGTTCACGCGGAGGATGTTGTGAGTGGAGTTCTTGCAGGAAACAGAAAGCTGCTTCTGCAAAGATGCATGCATGCCCTCCCTGGCATGCACCGGGGTGATCAACAGGTGTGGTTGAGAATCCGTCGCAGCTCCATACCAAGAAAACATTTGGTGGTCTCACGTTGCAGGTGCATCGCAGACTTTGCTCAAGGAAGCATGCGCATCACGCCAAACTTATCTCTGTGTCGGTAAACTCTGTTTTTTCACGGCCGAGCAGAAAAGACAAAAGGAGCGTGAATGATATCAGAACATTTTGCAGGAGTTCACATACTGACAGGCCTTGTTGACATTTGTAGCATTCCTTCAGTCTCACCTCTTTGTGAGCAAAACAGTGTTTGTATCAGTATCATCTCCAAGTACTCTGAGACCTCGATATTCAGACTATTTGCTCTGAATATCCTCATTTCTTGTTGCAGAGATTCTGAGGAAAAGCTCTCAGAAGCACTAAGTGAAGTACCTGCCCAGCAGCGCACACGCGCACGCACGCACGCACACACACACACACACACACACACACACACACACACACACACACACACACACACA
>JASSRZ010000054.1:9248128-9282580 GCA_032164315.1 Malacoctenus gilli | reverse complement strand
GTGTGTGTGTGTGTGTGTGTGTGTGTGTGTGTGTGTGTGTGTGTGTGTGTGTGTGTGTGTGTGTGTGTGTGTGGATGATCACCACCATCCTCCCTTGTCCAATTTGTTTTACAGAGCACCTGGGCCTTGGCTGAGCTCTGAGGCTCTGTGTGTGGTTGTGTGAGTGTGGTTGTGTGTGTCTATGTGTGTGTGTGTGTGTGTGTGCGTGTGCTTAAATGGAGCTGCTAGATAAATACAGGTGGGGTCCTTTTCACCTGACGGCACACAGGCAGAGAGCTAGAGATCAACGATGGAGACAAAAGCGAGGGGAAAGGAGAAATTTCTATTCAGCTCTGGTACTTCATCTGTCTTCTCCTTCAGCTCTGATGGATTACTGAACAGATTCACTGGCGGTTGGTGAGAATGTTGCCATTAACAATATTTGTTGGAAAGTTAAGTCATGAATCAAGTCAAGAAACAATATCAAGGAACCACACAGGTGGCAATTTTATCAGGCAGAGTGGCAACACCTCCACAAAAAAATTGTAGAGTAATTACACTGATTAAACTGAAAGAAAAACAAATCTATGCTGAATCTACAACATTAAAGACACAAACAAAAGACAGAGAAATTGAAAAACATTGAAGGCTACACAACAAACACAGAACTGCACAGAGAAAATAAACATTTTCCAAGAAGGAGCCCTGAAAAGACACTGATGCGATAAATCACATATCAGCTGCACGCACAGGAGACTCACAGTCTTTTCATGGCTCATTAGATATGTGTTTTGCTTGCCTTGATCCAAATAATAGCGACATGTGAGCTTCTGTCTTATCTCTGCTTTTCATTTCATGACTTCTTCCCAATGGAATTTCTGCCATGCGGCGATATGACAAGTGAAATTGTGCGAGGGCTACCGTGCAAGCCGCCACAGGCAGGCGTGGGCAAGACTGGAGAGTTGGGGGCCACAAGCCTGCAAATACCTCCCTCCCTTGCTCTCTCTCTGTCTCTCTGTCTCTGTCTCTGTCTCTCTCTCTCTCTCTCTCTCTCTCTCTCTCTCGGTCTCTCTCTATTTCAATGTGTGTATGTGCTGGTGTGCGAGTGGCCCAATCTGTTGGAGGGGTGAAAGGTGTATCCTGCATACCAGGAGTTTTTTCGCAGGAGAAGCAGCTTGTCTGGACTTGGCCTGGATTAAGTGTCTGAGTCTGCCTGTTTAAGCACTAGAACTCACAGCTGAGATAGAGATGGAGCGTGTGTGTGTGTGTGTGTGTGTGTGTGTGTGTGTGTGTGTGTGTGTGTGTGTGTGTGTGTGTGTGTGTGTGTGTAAGGGAGGAATGGGGGTGTGTGTGTGCACTGTCATTATCCGAATGTACAACAGAGGGGAGAGAAGATGTGATGGGAGGAGGAAGAAGGATGAGTGAATGAAGTTTTTCTTTCTTTCTTTTTCTCTCTTTCGTCCTTCTGGGGGTCAGAGGAATGTTGTTTATTATAGTGAAGAAAATTCAGCATCGTGTGATTATTTTTATTTCGGCCTGTTCTGTGAACTTTTTGTAACAACTCCACTTGAACTCCAGAGGAAGCTTTAAGTTGAGTTTTATTGAATGCACGTCACAAGTAAACAACCTCTACAACAACCACTTTTTTCCCTTCCTCGAAAACATTTCCAGAATTAGAAACTGATCTGACCTTGAAGTTGAAGCATATTCTAAGATCTTTTCTTGTCGACAGATTTCCCATCATGCTTTTGTTATTTTCCTCAGAATAACAGTAACAGTCTCTTGTACGTCATGTAAATAAACTCTAACAAACGAATGTCACGTCACTGTCTCGTGACTGTTGTTATTTATTTCACTCCAGGGTTATCTGGTGACAACATCCGGATAAGCTGCTTCTCCTTCCCATTTGTGTTAAAAGTGTGATTCTGTCCTCTGCCATTCATTCATTCACAACCAGTCCCAGTTGGGCCACATATCAGAGAGCTGCAGCTTGCTGCTGAGCTGTCACCACCTCCACAATCAGCCTCTGTCTGACCGGCTTATGTCTGCCTGACCCAAGAACTCGGCTCTCCTTCAGCTGAACACTCTGTGTGTGCGTGTGTGTGTGTGTGTGTGTGTGTGTGTCCAGGTAAGAAATTAACTTTTTGTTCCCCCTAAAGGCATCGTTTTCCCTCTGGATGTGATTTCTCAGGGCATCTCAGGGTCAGTTTTAATGAAACAATGTGCAGAAGAAGGCATTTACGTCGTCGTTATCGTAAATGTAGGCACAATGCTCAGAAATATGCAGGACTGATGGTTTGATTTTTAATTCGAAGGGACGTTTTGAGAGAGAGAGAGAGAGAGAGAGAGAGAGAGAGAGAGAGAGAGAGCACACTATGTTTGTCCATCCAGTCAGAGGGCTCTGCAGGCATCAGTGAAAGTCGGTGCTTGGCGGATGTGTTGTGACTGTGTCACGGTTTGTGTGCAGCCCAACTGGTCTGGCAACATTGTGGCGCGTCACAATGGTGCTGCATCAGCAGCAGTTGGACTGTGGTGAAACTAGTTGATGTGGGAAAAAAGAGGTGGGGAGCAGCGAGGGGAGGGGGGTGGCAGGGAGAGGAACTGTTTTCATGGGGAAGATCAAATACAACTTCCTCTTCCCTCAACAACCTGCAGAGAAACAGAGAGGTAATATTCACTGATATGACTTCACTGAGCGTGATAGCCGGCGTGCTGCAGCCATCCTGAAATGCATCCCCCTCCTCCACCCCGGTCTAACCTCTTGAAACTAATCCCGCCTCGGACATTTGGTCATGCAGTCACAGAGAAGAACTGGCTGAGGAGCAGCACGGCCGAGGCCAGGGCGAACCTGAAAGCCCCCGTGGCGGGAAAAAAAAAGCACCCGAATGGGGGAATGAACAAAATGTGAGGCTGTCTGCGGCAAACCCCTGCTCATTCACTCACACAATGGCCAGCCAGATAATATTCTCCTCTGCTATTGAGTAGCTGACACCTGGAAGATTTGCTTTCACACAGGCCCTAAGGCTGGACAACCCCACCCCAAAAACCTTAGCAAGCAAGTCCCTGCACAACATCCTCCAGGAGGGGGGGGGGGGCTGAGCAATGTGCAGCTTTTGTCATCCTTCTTTCTTTTATTTTTTGCCCCCTCCTTCTGAAGGCATAATCACATCCTTCTCTCTTGAGAGATATTTCCCCTTGTTCACAAAAGACTGAAAGGATTGTCTCTCCTTTCTTAGGATGGGAAAAAGCAGAAAGGGGGAGGAGGGGGAGGAGGGGGAGGGGTCTCAACGGCGGGCTGGACGCTCTTCTCACAATGATAAGATTTCTGTTAAGGAAATCTAAACGCTGGACGAGTTACAGCACACAGCTTAATGCACATATATCACCTGCGAATAAATCAGCCCTGCCATCTGAGAAAAATTCACAAATCCGACGAATAAATGAACAAACAACAGCTCTCTTTGTCACGTCCCTGTGAGACAGATTCATATTTATTTATGTTTTACAGATGACTTATTTGTGATTCCATCTTGTGATAACTGGCGCTGTAGATAGTTTACATATTAGCCAAATCCAGTCAGATCCTGAGCATCAGTGAGCAGCTCCTCTGTTCCTGCCTGGCATCAAAACAACAGGTACAGACAGGAGAGAGAAATATCTAATGCAGAGGTACACCAGGACCTGCTGAGGTTGAGCTGCAGCACTTTCTACTCCAAATAAAAGCGTTTAAAGACAAAGAGGAAAAATGTAAGCAAAACAACAATGCTATAGAAATTATTGGTTAAAAGAGGAAGTTCAGTGTCAGTTTTGAGCCTGTGTGCTCTCCAGAGTCGGGTTTCTCCTTCACAGTACACGAGGATTCACTTCAGAGAAGTTCCTACTCAAGCCTGCCTCCTAGTGGTACAAACAAAATACCATTTATCCACAACGTGGGATGTTCTTATTCTGAAAAGAATGAAAATGACTGGATAAACCATCAGAAAACATGCATTGTCATTTGGCTGATTTCATGATCATTCCGAGTTCTGTTTGAATGCCAGAATACGTGCTTTTAAAATGATATCCAAGTATTAATTAATTAAAAGAATATCATATCTACTTTAATTACTACAGCTTTAGGGTGAAGTCATGGTCAAAACGGCGTTGCAACTGGTGCAGTGGAATCAGAAAATTTAATGAATAAATGAATGAATGATACTTTCGTGGTTGTTCAAAGCAAGTTAAAGCATTGTCTACGTGTAAGACATAACTGGATCACGGTGGCCTAATTGCACTATCTAATCTTGACCACTAGAGGACAACATTGTCAAATGCCCCGTTTCGACAGCGCGCGGTGACTTCAACCCTTAAACCTTGGTGATGATAAATCGTAGAAACCTTCCTAACGTCCCGTGTATTCAAACAGATATTTTGTAGGCAGAGTGTTTACTGAATGTGTCATTTCTATCGAAATAAAATACTTGATTGAAAAAAAAAACACGATACAATGACACAGTCCTTCCTTTTCTCACAGTGCAAATGGTCGCTTGTCTGACTCTCCTGTGTGTCCCTGAAGGCAGCGCTGACGTACAGTTGACAGTGAGAAGTGAGCAGCTGTCACATTCGCGCGTGCGAACACCTGCTAAAACGACACCTACTCTTTATTTCTGACAGGTAAGTGCTTGTTATCTTTACACACTGTTACTTGCCGTAACACCGAGCGTCGACATTACTGGCAGTTGTCATTTTATCCGTCGAGTCCGACCAAGTTGTTCATGTGGTTAGCCGGCTGCTAAGCTAACGCGTTACAGAGAGCTGAAGCTGCTGGCATGTGCCATGATGTAATGTACTGTAAACTGGTAGTAAAACACCTGGGATCCGCTGTAAACCAGTGTCAAATTCAGAGTGAAGCTTTATTTTATCCAACAATCATGAACCGGGAGGACCCGTGGGGGTTCGTTAAGCAATAGACATCAAGAAACGTACGACCCCCGAAGTTAGCCTCTGATTCGTAGCCCCTGGTTGGAGCGGTTAAAGGAAGGAAAAGTTGATGGAAAACAAGAGACACTCTTTACCTTCAATTGAGGTATTCTATGTGTGATTTCCACTTTTAATTTAGAAGTTTGTTTTATTAGAGACTGGCAAATTTGTCGGTTCCAACTCCCCTTAAACTAAAATAATTCCAGCAGGATTACACTCAATCTCAGTCAAATCTGAGCGTGATTTCATATTTAAAGCTCATGATTATTTAAATGACTTTCGCTGTCTCTTTAATCGAATGTCCACAATGTGACCACTGAGCATCAGCTCAGAATTGTACTTTCAATAACATATTTGTGGTTCCTTGTTACATCGTCCAAAATATAAATCTTTGCACTGAAGGATCAAACTCTACATTTACAGGTGTGTGTCCACTCCCTGAGCGCCTGAAAGGAATGCGAGTGCTCGCTGTTTAGCCTGTTTAGATCAGTGTAGTTCACCTCAAGCCAAAACCTTACCCACCAGCTTACAGCAAACCTAATGTTGGTTTTCGACAGTGTTGAAGCTGTACAGGTGTTTCCTGCCATCTAAAGGCTCATATGAGTGACAGTCTGCTGTTGCTTCAATATCGGAGGTTTGTGTAGCCTTTTGCTTGAGTCTTACGGCTGAAGCTGACTTTTTGAACCGTAATTGGATGACGCAAACACAGCGACAAAGGGGCAGTCTGACTCGTTTCTTGACTCTACTCAACACTGAATCCACTGCTGACCAAACACTGGGGACTATTTTTAGAAGCTGCCAGCAAGTAAGGCTGAATTGCCAACGGGGCAAAGTGGGCAACTGCCCCCAGACCTGCTGTATTGTTTCTCATTGAGAGTGTGGTAATTATATTAGGGCTGCAACTGTTGTGATTAGGATTTGTTTGATCTTTTCGAATGGATCACGGTCACCACCTGTTCGCCCTGCAATGTGGACTGTCCTGTTTCGTCCTGGTGAACAGCCATCATCAGAAATATCTTTAAGCCATTTGTGATAAATAATTGATACAGCCAGTGCTGTTGTACACTGGGGCTGACATCTTGGCCACATGCCGAAGCTTTTACTCGTTCCATCCAAGTCATTATCAAGGAGGGATCTCGGCAGTCTCAGGAGAGCATGCTGCATAGGAGAAACTAGTTCACCACTTCCCACAGTAGAAACCCACATTTTAATACCTGTGAGGGCAAGACAGGACTTGGTACCCTGATCGTGCGCTCTGTAAGCTGCAAATGAGTCTGCACTATAAATCCTCAGACCTGGTCCGACTCCAAGATCCGTGGCTCTTGTGATTTACAGTCTACATGTCAGGTGTAAGATAAATGAAGGCTTATCAAAACCTCTTGCTGTATGTGCTGCCTAAAAATAGTTCCATGAGCCATCACATAACAAAGAACTTGCAATGTTGATTTAATCTAAATCTCTCTGTGAATCCCTTCTTCTCACCCTTATGTAATCGGTTTTTGAAGGCCTCCCAGGCTGGTTATGTATGAAGTGAACTGCCCGCATTTCAGGTCCGGTCAGACTTTAACTTGTTCGTGCATTTCAATATGAAAGATGTCTAAACCAAACAATCTGTCACACAAGTAATCAAGGAAGCCTGAAACAGCTATAAAAGTGTTATTTTGCAGCAGGTTGGATGATGATAGAGACCAAACAAAAAGTTGTCTGTTTTGCAGGCTCCTCTGTGTCTCGCCAGCATGGCTCGTGGGCATCAGAAGATTCAGTCCCAGCAGAAAAATGCCAAGAAGCAGGCGGAGATGAAGAAGGCGAAGGGTCACGATCAGAAGACGGCCGCCAAGGCGGCACTCGTCTTCACCTGCAGCGTGTGTAAAGTGAGTGTGAAAACCGAACTGTGGCAGAAGGATTTCATCCCTGTAACTGGCTCAGTCTTTTTGATCTGCACAACAACTTTAGGTTTCTCTCTTAGTTTCAACATTCAGTACATGTATGGTGAATGAATCTCTCTCCACAGTCCCAGATGCCTGACCCCAAAACCTTCAAGCAGCACTTCGAGAGCAAGCATCCAAAATCCCCTCTGCCTCCTGAGCTGGAGGGAGTGGAGGCATAACCGTGGGACACACACCTTTTGGCAGCCCTGTATCAGCTCTGCACTGGTCTCAGTCTGACAGCAATGGATGATTTCGCATAACCAACCTGAAACCGACACCCTCATTTGTAATTTAACAGGCCAGGTTGCCTTCGACATTATGCTCCCTCCCATTCAGTGCTCCAGCATGTGTTGGAGAGCCAGTGAGGGCCAGACCCAGACCCAGATGCGGTTTTGATAGCAGGGTCCTTCTGTGGGCCTGCGCGATCTGAAGAAGGAAAATCGGTGGCTGAAGCTTCCTCCTCCTTCATTTCAATGGTTTCCCGGAGTAGACTCAATGCTCCAATGTGGCTACAGGAATATTTTCTGGGCTTCACTCTTTTACCTCTTCACTAAGTTTTGTTGGATTGTAATTTCAAAATGAAACATGCAACATGAGGTAAACACACAGCATACTTGGAAATCATCGTTCTATCTTGGCTGGGAGAACTACGACCTCAGTTCACTGCAGTCAGAGCAGACAAATGTCTTCTGTTCTCGTAGTACTTTCAGTTTTGAATGAAGAGGAAGCTGTGACAGTTTTTCCACTTGTTTAGTAGATTTTCTCCTATGATCAGTGGTGTCTTTTGTTGTACTCAAATCTTGCACCGAGCTAATCCTAATTTCTTGTCGGGTCACAAATATGTGAAGTTTTGCCCGCTGCCTGTGAGCAGCTACCACAAATTGTAAGTACATAAAGTTTTATGGGAGCTCGCCAGCATTGTTTGCGTGCTAAAGTGAATGTATGCTCCAATGATGTAAGATACCATTTTAATAAATTTTACTTTGTTGTATAACTGCTTCCTGTGACCTCTGATTTGCTTGTGATCATGTTATCTGGTGTGAACGAGAAAACCAACTGAATTGCTTGTTGCTTCTTTGTTGGACTGGGGATTGTTTTTTCTCCCAATTTTGCTTCAATGTGGCTTTGAATATTTATCAGCTGAAATTTTACTTCACGTTTCATCCCATGTTCACCATCAGAATTTAAATGACCAATCGTCTAAAAATGTTTGTGCCTTAATAACTCATAGAAGCTTTTGACTTCATATCAACATGGATGTTGTTTCCTGGCTCCGTTATGTGGAACGAGCACCATCACCCACATCAGTTGGGTTGGAATGTAGTTGGAAATCTGGTATTTCAACAAATGGACGGAAATGTTCTGATTCCCATGAGCTACATGGTCGATGGATTTATGGAAATGAAGAGAACTTGTTTGCATGTAAGAATGATGAATGTCTGATTGCAGGTAAAGCTTGGAGAAACCAATTCCTTCTCTGGATGTCTTCCAACACAGGCTGCTGGTAATCTCTGAGTGTCTTAAAATAAATATATTAATCATGGCAGCTCAGACTGAGCCACACACTCTGTCTTTACTCAAAGGAGGGAAACACCTGGATAAACCAGGTGGCCCCATTATATTAAGATGTGTATGGAGTGAGTAATGGTAACAGTGCTGGTTCAGACACTGGGAATAAAATGAAACATCAGAGGCTCGCTGCTGAGGTGCATCAGCTGGGAACGGCTTCAACCTGCAAAAACGAATTATTCACTCAAGCAGCATAAAAAGATGTCTTTGACTTGTTCATTATTTCTGGTGCTGCCTTCTCCAGCCTTGACAAATGGATCCGTTCAGCTCCAACTCAGTTCCTCAAAGGGCATTTTGTCTGGGCAATTCACTCACAGACACACCCATACTGTTGCATCAGAAACTTCTCATACACGGACTTGGTCTAACAAGACCACACAATTTGACTCTTTTTTTTGGCCTTAATAATTTTACAGGAAGTTGCACTTGGTTTTGTTCTATTCTTGGGACTCCGGACAAAAAAGCTAAGATGGCCAGTTTTGTCTGCTGCCTGTTGCTTTATTGGTTTTAGAGACTGGACTCAGTGAGTCATAGCCCACATTGTTCTCGTGTCTCCTCACACAATCCACATCCTTCCTCCCCATCCGTAAACTTGTGAATGAAAAACACACAACACATGTTCATTCATACGAACTCGCTCACTTCTGGGCTCGACTAGCACAAAGCTGCATGAGATTTTAAGCGCATGGGCCACAGGAAAAATAGGAGCACTTGCACAAAATGAAATTAGTCGCTTTAATTAGGTGAAGCAATTCTCCCCGGCTATAGATCAGCTATTTTCAGACACAAGTCTCTGTGTGAGCTCTGAGAGCACTGATGATACAGGGACACGTGTCATTTTTAGCTGTTTGTTCCAGCATTTTTTGCACCAATCCAGAAAGACTAACTTTGTTTATATGCATTTTTGTCTTCTGCTTTTTCACATTATCAATTTTAAAACAACAAAACAAATATCCCAACTTTACAGGAGTACTAACCTGATATGATTGAATGGAAATGTTTTGTTTCTAAACTATCATGTACTATGTCAGTATACAGGTTCATTGCCATCTACTGGTCTGGTTTAGTACAGGCAAAAAACCAAACCCAACCAAAGGGCCAATTAAACCAAAGGCACACCCTGTTGAATAGCTGGTCACCCTGTCTGCTATGGTTTGATCCACCTTCAGTTATGCTTTTTGAGTCTCTTACAGAGACTTTCAGGAGTGAGTGTAGTTTCTGAAGATTGAAGTTAGTAATAGACTCAAATAAGCAATGTCTTCATAGAATGTCACATTTCCTCAGTTCACTATCAGTTTATTCAGTCAGTTTACTTCATCCTCTGAAGTAGGAACCATCCCTCTGAGTCAGTGCCTTGTCTATACATGATTCACAGTCCGGAGGGTGTGACAAGATGTGCTGCTCCTTGTATCCAACTCACTTGGTAGTCATCTTTTATTACAAAGAGGGTTTTTAAGTTATTACTTCAGAAACTTGCCTGAACCTTCCCGTTCATGTACAGCTACTTATCTGTCCCACCATGTCAAAGGAAATGATTCATGAATGGAAAAATGACAAGAAACAGGTGGGGGTTGTGCAGTATTGTCTTATTGCATAGGGATGAGGCTACCTGACAAATCATTGGATATAAGCAGTGTTAGTTTACAGCTAATTCGTCCAAAGCAACTCTATGAAACTTTTACCAAAACAGCATTATTTTACATAAATTTCAAAGCAGCCCTTTAGTAGGTTTTGAAGACCTCTACAATTTTGAAATAATTTATGAAGTTGATCCTCTTTTCACTAGTGGCATTCACAACTTTCACTGGAGCCTGCAAGTTTAAATTTTCATTTCTAATAACACAAGATTGTTCTCCTTTTAGGTCTACATATGAGAAAAAGTGCAAAGTAACAAAGTCAAAATGTCTATACAAGTCCACAAATTACGAGGTGGCTGTCGAACATCTTTTGGAACTCCTGTAATCTTGACTGAGTCACACTGCCGACAATATTTTTGTCTCTGAATTTGGTTGCCACGGTAGCTACAGTCTGACCTCACCATTTCCGGTGCAGTCGTCCATCAGTCTGAACGTTGCTTTAGCCTGTTTAAAAAACTAAACTTAATGCAAAACAAAGAGAAATTATAATTAAGTGGAAATCTAAAACCACTACTTATATGCAGTTTTTGCCGAAACTCGTTTTCAAAACTGCTATTCCTAAATAGTGGATACCAGTAATTATGTTTTTACAGCCTCACAAGGACCACTAAGGGTTAACGTTTCAGCCCCCTTTAAAGTATGGCTTCTTTTCAATTTAAAACGCATCATATTTGCATTGTCAATATGAAACCACAAGTTTACATATTGTTTATTTGTACAATTGTTGTTTGGTTGAAACTCCGGAAATAGAAGCCCACCAACTGAGTCACTCTGCCTCTGTCTAAATTTCAATTGCCCTAGCAACTGGGCTCTGACGTCATCCGTCCCGGTGCGACCCTGCTGCTGTGTCTTTGATTGGAGGGAAACCCCGTGGAAGAGCGGGAGAGCGAACATCAGCTGTGCTGCTGGGAATCAGGAACAAGTCCGTCTAACGACACTCTGCCGGCCTAGTCACGTCTCTTTGTTAGCCATTATCGACGCCGCAGTCGACTATATATCGACGCGTCTCCTGCGTGTGCTCTGAGGAAGCCTTAAACCCCGCGACTACCGCCGCCGCAGTAACGGTACGTGTAAATCATTGATGCTCCACTGCTCGGTCATTGTTCGACGCTGCGTGAATGGGAGGCTGTAGTTGCCTTTAGTTAAATCCCATCCGTTTCCTATCGATAGAAACGTTCAGGAGATGGTTTTATAGAAATCCTACATTAGCTTTCGTGAGAGGTAAGATGAATGGGCAGTTGCTCCTCGTAGGAGCGAACAGCTCGACATTATTTTACGGATAACGGAAAAAGGGCGTTCACTACGCACCGAAGTAAGTCAGGCTCCGCTACTCCGCGGCAGCCAGTCCGCTCGCAGCATAATTCGTCTGCAGCGGTTGGCTTAAACCAACCACCGAAATCACAACGTCGATTATCGTTTATCGGGGATGGGTTTGATGGTTTTACCTCCCGTTCACAATGCATTGGGGAGGCAGGTGTGTCCAGGGTGACTTGAAACTGGGTGGCCGACATTCCTCATACAAGTGCAGGTGTCTGCGTGAGCCGGAAAAACGAGCTCGTGATGGTGAGATTTTTTTCCCCCTCGTGCAACGCTGGACTGAGGCGTGTTTCATTTTACACAAGTCACAGTGGATAGAAATCTGCAGTTTTCCTTGAAACGGCCTCTCAAGTTATTCCGAGACGAATGAAAGTCTCCGCTCACTAACTCGCAAGCAAAGAGTGGTATTACAGCGGAACGAGATTATGACTACTCATTAACGAGCTGTTAATTTTTGTCCTAAATTTGGGGATGGATATATGCATGTAGGTTTGTCTGTATGTAGGTAGGAACCTATGTATATACAAACTGGTAATCAAACCAGTATTTCTCTCTTCAGGGATACTATTAGCATTTCGTGTTATTCGATCAATAACTTATCCTCAGTCTAATGTTTTATGTTTCCCTTTGTCTAAGTTTGACTAAAGCTCTTAGCCAGACAGACGCTAACCCGGTCACTTGACTGAAAAATATGCCTAACAAGCTTTCCCCTGTCCTTTTTGGTTGTTGCTATCAGTAATTTCATCTATTACACATTCGTTCTTATATAAAAAAAAACCCCAACCATTTCATTTGAATCAATTGGAAAGGCAGCATGTCATATGTACAGACTAGCAGTGGTAGCTTTAGCTCAACAGCTA
This sequence comes from Malacoctenus gilli, assembly GCA_032164315.1. Lineage (NCBI taxonomy): Eukaryota > Metazoa > Chordata > Actinopteri > Blenniiformes > Labrisomidae > Malacoctenus > Malacoctenus gilli. The sequence continues at coordinate 9,270,331 of JASSRZ010000054.1, read as the reverse complement.
TAGTAGGTTTTGTGTCACTTCAGCAGAATCTCAGTTAGCTAGCACAGCAGCATGCTCTGTGGAAAAAACAGTTCTGACAGCATTTTGTTTTATAAGCTCCTTATTTTTTTTTTTTAATCCAGACTGTTATTTGTATCCACATGTGCACTTCACTGGAATCATACTGGATGTACATCTGCTTTCTCTAAATTCCCTTTGTACAACCTATGCAGCAATCTATACAACCTAATTCAAGTTGCTATATTTTGAATTTCAATGGTGAGTAGAGCTTGTTGGATATTGTGTTGAGTGGGATGATTTATAACCCATATTCTCTTGAAAAAAACCCCAAGATTTACACCCACTAAAACCTAGCAGTAAGAGCTTTTTTGAGGAGTTGGTGCAGTAGGTGTGTATGTAGTGTTACAAAAAAGTTAACAGTTTGCATTGTTGTCCCTTACATTATTCTATGAAGATGTTAAAAGTATTTGTAGTGTCAACTGAACTATTTTTACCAAACGTAAATGAGCGAGTGTCATTACATACCAGACAAAAACAGGTTATGCAGGAAGACAGCCAGTTTACAAGCTTTGTACTTCCCATTCATTTCTGCAAAATGATCAAACCCCCTCATCATCTTAATGTTTTTCTTATATTTGTGGCCTAAAGATTGTCCTCACCATGTTGTCTTTCCTGTGTTGTTTCCTCACTCCACACAGGAGCCATGTCTAAAAGGGAAGAACTGGTAATAGGGGCCAAGTTGAGTGAGGAGACAGAGCGCTATGAGGACATGGTCAAGAAAATGAAAGGTGTCGCGGAATGCGCCTCTGAGGAGCAGAAGGAGCTCACCAACGAGGAGCGCAATCTGCTCTCTGTAGCCTTCAAGAATGTGGTGGGAGCCAGGAGGTCCGCCTGTAGGGCACTGGCCGCCATTCTGCAGAGGGAGATGGATCGGCCAGATAAGACGGAGAAATCTGAAACTCTTGTGAAAGATTACAAATGCAAAGTTGAGTCGGAGCTGAACGACGTCTGCCACGAAGTTCTGGTAAGGAGCGGACACAGTTAAATGGGTGAACTTTGCTGGCAGGGACAATAATGCTTGTGTCATGATTGTTGGATGGGAAAATGAAGGGTGCAGCTGTGAAAATCCCAGATGTTTTTTTTTATGTACTGTCGGACAAACCTTGAAGGTTTCAGATTTCCAAATTTATAAGTAAACAATTTACCTGAAAATGAGGGGGTAAATACTCCGTGCTTTTACATGCAAGAGGCTCCAAACTCTCTCTCTCTCTGTAGAGAGGGATTCAGCCTTTACAACATCAGTGACACCTACTGGTGGGCTGTGACACTGAAGTGGTTATTATCAGTGCAGGCTGGAGATCCAATGTACACCTCACTGATAGATTGTGATTAGTCACTCACTGAACAGCACAAGGTTGAGATTGTTTTTATTGAACCATCATTCCTCTTGTCCAATCACATGATATATTTTCCCCAAAAAAAGTCAACTTATATGAAAAGCAATCATAATTGCTGCACTGTACCTGCACCTGTGTCATCTGAGCTGGAATTCCACAGGAAATATTTTATTTTCATCTGAAAAGGTGATTAATTGCAATGTCAATGTGTTTCCAAGCAATTGATGGTTTGCCAAATACTTAAACTGGGCCCCAGAGGTTGATTGTGTTGTGCGATTTTGTTTTTCACCATTTTGACCAGTAGCAAAGATATCCCTTTTTTTCAAATTTTCTGCCACAGTTAACAAAATTCTGACAGACATAGAAAATATTGAGATTTTTCTGTAAAACATAAAACCAACAAAGTCCATGACACTATTAAAAAATAATCCACTGCGGAAACAGGGATGCCCCATTAAGTTAATGTTTCGCACAAAGTTCAAGTTCTGCTTTTATTATGAAACTTGTGTACAAACCCCCATGTAATCCAATGAGCTGATCGATCATTCTACATACTTTTTGTCTTTAGTTTGTCACATCCTAAAGTTAAAATCGTCCACTGTCCTTTGCAGGGCCTGCTTGACACCCATCTGATTCCTCTGGCAGCAACACCTGAGAGCAAAGTTTTCTATCTGAAGATGAAGGGAGACTACTTCCGCTACGAGGCCGAGGTGGCCTGCGAGGATAAGAAAAAAGGTAATCGGCTAGATCCGCCTGTTTAAGCTCTCTGTCTGTTCCTCGTGCCATAACACAAGGAATTTGGGAGGGGAAAATGGATTTACAAGCTTCTTAAAGGCGTGATCTCCAGCTACAAGCTCACACTGCCATGTGATTGGGTCAGTTGTTTCTTTGGCCATATTTTCTCTTCTGCTGGAGGATTCATTCAAGACCAGCAAACATGGCTTTTTTTCAGGTGGTGACTGTAGCCGGAGTACTGACACCCGTCCTGTGCTTACCTACAAATGTCAGCCAAAATTCAGGCAATGGCTGCCGCTAGGATGCAATGGCATGAGGGCCTGCACCAGGCTACTTGCTGATGCTCGTTGCTAGGACGCATATTGGGATTTCTTTTGTGGCTGTGGGACAGCTTGAAAGGCATTTTGTTTTCCTAACAGCATGCAACTTTGTTTGTATTAACAGGAAAGAAAAATCTTGAACAAGGTTTCAGTCATTGATTTGCATTCCCCGCTCACCCTTTACTGACCCCTGGCTGTTGGATTTACACTATTGTGTATTGTTTTAGTACCATTGGGACATAAGTACTATATTTCCATCTTTTAGAAAGGAGGGGGCATTAGATAATGGAGCGGGAATTGTTCTATAACAAAGTATTTCACAATTTTCACCTAATTTGTTTTTTTAGTTGAGGAACAGTTGTGCTGTTGAGAAGAAACTGCCCTGAGGCTTTGGCATTTGATGGATCTATTTATTTTAGGACATGAGTTGAAGGCAGATTCTTACAGTATTCTCTTCCCTCCTTGGCGTCAATAGTGATCGATAGTGCTGCATCCAAACAGGGTGTTGTGGCCAGAATTGACCTATTTTCATACAACTTGGAAAAACCTGCTAAATATGCCCCTGTCTTTATTTTTTCTTTCCTAAAGATATTGTCACAAAATCCGAGGAGGCCTACAAGCAAGCCTTCGATGTTAGTGAGCGTGAAATGTGCACTACACATCCCATCCGCCTCGGCCTCGCTCTCAACTTTTCTGTCTTCTACTATGAGATCAAGAACTCACCAGATGAGGCCCGTAAACTGGCCAAGAAGGTATGGAACCCTTTCAAATGCAGTGATTAACTACCAGGTTGGGGTGAATACACTGAAGCTTTTTACCCATCACCACAAACTTGTTGGTATTCAGCTCAATGGAAACGTTTTTCTGAAGCTTTAATGAGCGATCCTTGTGCTTTGCTTTCATGCGTCTTTTCATTGTGACTTTCTACATCTGTGGTCTTTTTCGGGAGTCTGCTCACTCATTGGTTTATCCATCTCTTCAGGCATTTGATGACGCCATTGTCGACCTGGATAACAGCAACCCAGACTCTCAGAAAGACAGCACCTTGATCATGCAGCTGCTCCATGACAATCTGACAGTGAGCACCTTGCCTTCTTTTTTTTCTTACCAAACTTGAGTCTTTCAGATGTGATGAGTTCCTTTTTCGTGCCTGGCTTAAACTGCATCCTCTTTCTCCAGCTGTGGACAGCGGATGCGCAGTGCGATGGCGACGGAGGGGAGCAGGGTGAACAGGTGGAGCAAGTGGAGCAGACAGAGCAGACAACTGAGTAGTGAACCTCACAACAACAATAATCAAGACCAACTTAAAAGAAAAAAAAGACAAACATTTTTTACCTCTCACCAGCCTAAGTTGTGTGTATGTGTGCGTGAATGTGTGGCTGTGTGTTCACAGATTAGTATGTTTACACTCCACTCACAATGTGTCCAGTACAGTATGTGTGTGCTGATACACCTCCACAGAGAAAACAATGAAATAGATTAGTTTTTTCCTTTTAGAACTCACTCATTGTGTGAAACAGTGGATGTGCTTTTATATATTTTTGTCCTCATGGAATCACTCCTTTAGATCCAAACGTGCCCCCTGTGTTCCTGACCCTTATTCACTGTAGCAAACTGCTGCTGCTGCTGTAGGAAAAAGGTAGAGAAAAAAACCTCTAACTGCAACTTAGTATTCATCTGTTCCCTGATTAAACTTTTATAGCTTTTGAGACACTTTGAAGCACATCAAATCGAACAAAAACAGCCTTGGTCCGAATGCATAAAACAAGTGTTCATATGCTGCTTTCACCTGGGTAAACTTCTATTTCCATACTGTTTGTATTCATTCCACCCTGCCAATAGTATTTTTTCAGATGATACACGTGTCACCTGTCAGTAGCAAAGGTTTTCTCTCTGAATGGCCACTTAGGGAACCTGTTGTTCAACTTCAGTTGGTAGATTTCTCGAGAGGATCGTGTTCAATTTACCGTCATGTTTTTACTCTTGGTGAAATGGGTAAATGTACAATTTGCTGCCATTTTTGCATACATGTTAAGTTATAGACAGCCTAAAGTAAAGTGAACAACTTTTATTTAAGAAATGGCTTGATACTGGAACTTTAGATATTTCCTCCTGTCAGCAGTGCAGAGGATACCTTGCTTCTTAAGTGGCTTTCTACTACTCTTTTTATATTCACATGTTTTTGTATTTTCTTTTCGTGTATTATGTAGCTCGGTTTCATGTGACGTCATGTTGCTATTCAATGCCCTGATGGAGGACAGGAAGTATCGAATGAGTATCTTCTATCCTGCTGAAACATGCCTTCAATGCATGGGTACCTACAAAACAGCCTATATAGATTATTTACCCGGTCATGCGGCAATAACTTCTCCTTCCTGCTTCACTGTAATTGAGGTCTTTACAGGGTCTGAAATTAATCTGTGACACTGGTTCACCTTGAGACATAAAAGTCAATAAAATATTTGCTACCTGCCAATGCCAGCTGGCGTATCCCGTTAGAAAAAGAAAAAGAACAAACATTCACCCAGACACCAAAGTATCTACAGTACATAGTGGAGTAGTTCAGTACCAAGGATTTGGAGCCACCTGCTGACACAAAAAGTTATGTACATCAATATGTTCATCTGCTGTTTGGTGCATTTTTCTAATGAACTGCTGGTAACCGTCTTGAAACAGGATCTAACTCGGTACATTACAAACTACGTCACTGTCTCCTCCATGTTATTCACTTCCTGTCCTCCATCTGACTCTCGTGCGTCATCATAATCACGTGACTGAAACCCAGCTATTCCCTTTGACTCCCTCTGAATGTATGCGGTTCTTGGTAGTACAGTGTGAGGGGTTAGGTGTGCTCTGAATCTGGCAGTTTTTGTGCTTTAGGATTTAGCTCAAACCAGGTGGTTGACAATAACTTTTACCATCCCTGGAAGTACGTTGTGACTAATCTAAACTAAGATGATGCTGACTATAAACTGAATAATACAAGTACATTGGTAGAGAAAGCCATTCAGTAGTGCCAGTTTCTTCTAATTATACTGTATTGGTTCATTAAAGAGTGATGCGGGATAAAACTCAAGTACTTTATTTGGTTCTGTGCTTTCATGTAAGAGGAATTAAAATATTCAAACTGAGTGTTGTTGTCTTCCTATACACCTCACATGGTTTCTGGGTTCAGAAGAGCTTAGTTTGGTTAGCACTTATTTTTGGAGTTTAATTGCAAGAAAGATGGGTTCTGTAGTTATTTTTTGTGAATCTCAACCACCACAGATAATTTAACTTTATAATGCGGTACCAGTATCAGCAGAGTTAAACAGGACAGCAATCAGGGTGAAGCTAACATTTGTTGGATTTACTGATTACCTAGTTAAATCATTTCAGCAATATGACTTCATGTATTAAAAGTTCTGTAGGGTATTAAACAGTGGGATGCGTTGCTTTTCACTCAACACTGCCCTCTGCAGATTGCAATGACGAAAAGACCATATTACTGAGTGACGCATGTAGAGTAAATACCAAGGACCCCTTTTAAGTGAAATGATCACGTTTGTTGTGGTCAGTCAGTCAAATCATGCTCAAAATAATGCAATATTTTCACAATAAGGCAATGATCTATTGTCATCGTAGGAAAGTTGAGACGACGCGTTCCTTTGCTATCCATACAGACAACTGAGAGACCTCTGAGAGGATAGAGCACAACACTGTTAACACACTTAAAGTGGGTTTGTGTGATGCAGTCATGAGCTTGCCCCACAGATCTATCAAGTAATCACATGATGCTTCACAGATAAACATCTATAATGAGCTCATAGTTTCATCAGTGCCCGAGTTATCTGCCTACTTTCTGAGGTCACCTGATGGTTCCGTTATTTTGCCCTAGTCATTCTGTTCATATACTGAAAGTATTGTCCAGCGTTCCTTCACTTAACATCCGTTTATTATCGTAGTATAAATAAATAAATGTAATCGTTAATCTTTACAGACCCTCTTAACAGACCCTCTACTTTATTGATGCGTTAGATGTTGTCAACTCCAGATGTGGTTTTCAGCCTTTTAACAGTCTTTTTTACATGATTTCATCATCATGCGTACAAGCGGCGGTTAACGCCCCTTCAGAGACCCCCACCTCGTGACACTGAAAGCTGATTGGTCCACCTATTATGACGTTGTGGTGGGTATTTATTGGCTAACTTGCAGTCGCCTCCTCCCCCTCAACCCCGGCTGTCAGTGCTGTGTGAGTGCGTGTGTGCTCCTGAGCTCGCTCGGCACACATTCTATAAAAAAATAAAAATACAAAAAAAATTCAAAACATAAAAAACAAAAAATATCCATTTTTTTTCTTTTTGTAACAAGTCGGTGAAGCTGGGACAGACACTCAAGGACTGAGACGTAGAAGAAGAAGAAGGGGCTGCCTAACGTACCCAACGACAGACACCTTTCAGTCGACGTGTTAAGCGAGGCCAAGTATCGCTGTTTTCTGCTTCTAACTCCGCATGACACGTTTAGCCGGCAGTTTTAGCCCCTCGCCGAGTCTCTCGCAGTGTCCTTTTTTAACTGTCGCCCGCTGAATCTCTCGGAAACGCTCCAACTGACAAAAACCAACGGTTGTACAGCGTTAACCATCCGCAACACGACGCCCGTGACCGTTAGAGACTCTCGCCTTCGTAGTGTCGCCTCAAACTTTTTTTTCCCCCAAACTGAGTCGGAGCGCCCCGTGAGTGTGCCGCAGCCGAAGAGGATGAACCCCTGCGCCCCCAGTTACCCCATGGCCTCCCTGTACGTCGGGGATCTGCACCAAGATGTGACCGAGGCGATGCTGTACGAGAAATTCAGCCCGGCCGGAGCGATCCTCTCGATCCGGGTCTGCAGGGACATGATCACCCGGCGTTCCCTTGGATACGCCTATGTCAACTTCCAGCAGCCAGCGGACGGTATGTTGAATTTTCACGGAGGGGGGGAAAATCACTAAACACCAATCAAAAACTGTGTCACAAGCGTGAAGGTGTGTTTTCACATCCCTGTCAGTGACAAGCGAGGTCTACCCTGTTCCCACTACACGTGACTGCGGCCGACATGTTGTCGGTGGGGTCTCTCCTCGTTTGAACCTTTCAGCAGTGGCGTAGCAAACGAGGACCCGGCCCACCCAAGTCATGTAGCATAGTGCTGCTAACTGACGAAGGGGGGTAGAGAGAGCTTCGTGCTGTGCTATCGCTCCCATTTGCCAGGACAACACCCCAAGTCTCCCTCCTGTGAAAGTGCTGACACATGACTTCAATCGTCCCACAACGCCCATTTACATCCTCAGTTTTTTGGGTTAGGAATGTGTGTGTTTCATCAGGGTCTGAAATTTCGTGGCGACTCCCTGAAATGACCCCTGAATGTAAACCTTGCTGACCATAGAAGCCAGATGACCCACCCACAACCAGCACATTGTCTGCATACTGCAGATAAGAGCACTGGTCAGACTTGGCCTCCCTGTTTGGGGTGTTTTTTTCCTTCTTTTGAACTAAGATAAGTCTTTCAAATGAAGCTACAGTGTCACGAATCACATTACAACTTGGTGATGCTGGTGTGATTAAGAAATTATCCACAACAAGGTTTTTAGATCTGTTTCTAGTGCTTTGTATTTTACTTTCTTTTGATCCACTTTGAATGAGTGAACGGCAGGTTGAAGTGAACGGCAGGTTGAACCCTGACCAGGTCATCAGTCCCCTCATACACATTCACAGTTTAGAGTCATGAATTGAAGTTTTCTTTCAACTGTACTTTATTTGAACTTTCACATCCTATTAAAAAGCTGGTTTTAAAATTAAGAAACACCGATTAAAATATGAAGTAGAATTGATTGTATTTTTTTTTAACATGATTATTGTGGAGGAAAATCATGAGATGTGCCATTAAAAAAGCAAGAGTGTTTGAGCAAAAGCAAACTGTAGAATGACATAAAATTCATAAATTCATGTCAGTCATAAAAATGACTGATATCATCTTGTTGGGTATTCCACTTGAATACTTTCTACTCAGCAGTATTCCCTCTACAAATAAACCTAAAATCAAAACATGCAGCCTGACTCTCAGGAAATACATGACAAAGGACGTCCACCAGCAGGGCCTGGTAAACGTAGAGCTGGCGAATGAAACGGTGTCATCCTCTCCTGTGCTCCTCCCTTCAGCCGAACGTGCGCTGGACACCATGAATTTCGACGTGATCAAGGGCAGGCCCGTACGCATCATGTGGTCGCAGCGCGATCCATCACTGAGGAAAAGTGGCGTGGGGAACATCTTCATCAAGAACCTTGACAAGTCTATCGACAACAAGGCTCTTTATGACACCTTCTCAGCGTTTGGCAACATCCTGTCCTGCAAGGTACAAAGAACCAGTCCAGCCTGATGCAAGAAAGTGTCGAGCCTTTGGCCATTTGTTATTGTTTGCATGTGTGTTTTTTAGGAGTGGGTTCAAGTATCAAGACTGAATCTTTCATTCCTCAACAACAGATGTTTCCCAACAAAACTAAATCCAGTGTATGAACTTTTGCTGAGGAATGCATGATGACATTTGTACTGAGGTTCTTGGGGAAAGATGAAGAGAGAATCCTAAACACATTTCTGAATGAGTCATAAACAGTCAGTTTTATTTGAGTCCAGTGGTTTGTATTGTCGCACACTAGCTGCATGTGTGTATGTATGTGCGTGTGCTTGTGTGGCCTAAACCCAGCATGCGTTTTCCCTCTCGAAGGTGGTTTGTGACGAGAATGGCTCGAAAGGCTACGGCTTTGTGCATTTTGAGACTCAGGAAGCAGCAGAACGAGCCATCGAGAAAATGAACGGCATGCTGCTCAATGACCGAAAAGTGTAAGTGAAGGTTCTAGCGGCCATTGGAAGGCTTGTGTGTGTACTTATGTGTAAAACTAGTAAAAAATAAAGATTGAATTTTACCTGGTCGAACTGGAGCTCCAGGTTTTGCTGTAGTTGCAACTGTTCGCTCAGTAAGTCAATATTTTGATTGAAATGTTAACTGAATAAACAGGAAACAACCCAGGGTCATTGTGTGTAATTTGCATGAGTTTTGTAATCTGAATCATGTCGTGTACTTTCACTAGTTCTTCGTACAACAATAGGCAAAGTCGTGATACTTGTGATTCTGTTCCTGTTTTTTAAGTCTTGTTTGTTCTCCTCTTCCCACAGATTTGTGGGCCGATTCAAATCTCGCAAAGAACGCGAGGCTGAGCTGGGAGCCCGAGCCAAAGAGTTCACAAATGTCTACATCAAAAACTTTGGGGATGAAATGGATGACGAGAAGCTGAAAGAGGTCTTCAGTAAATACGGTCAGTCAAGAGGTTCGCTGCTGCTCATGACAAAGACTTAACCTGAGCTTGTGTTCGTCAGTTGTCGATGGAGGCAATTGTCACCAAAAGCTGCTGCCTCTGTTGCTTAGGAAGTGCCATGAGTATCCGGGTCATGACAGATGACAGTGGAAAATCTCGAGGTTTTGGGTTTGTCAGCTTTGAAAGGCACGAGGACGCCCAGAAGGTAGGATTTGACCTGATTTGCATTTTTTTAGGTGTGTCCGGCAGCTCAGTCCTGAGAGCTGAATCCGTGCTCTTGATTCTTTCAGGCCGTGGACGAGATGAACGGGAAGGAGCTGAATGGCAAGCTCATCTACGTCGGGCGGGCCCAGAAGAAGGTGGAGCGCCAGACGGAGCTCAAACGTAAATTTGAGCAAATGAAACAAGACCGCATGACTCGCTACCAGGTCAGCTTCCTGTTTTTAGTCTGAACTGAACCTCCTAACATCCAATTGCTCCACTGCCGCCCATCAAATGATTCAGGTGTTCAGGTTCACCATGGACCTTTGGGTTGCACATATCCTGCAGACAGTTGTAGAATAAAAGGCTGTGGAGGATTCTTGTAATCAAGAGAAACAAAACTTTACCTTTTGTCTTTGTATTCAGGGTGTTAACTTGTACGTGAAGAACCTTGATGATGGCATTGATGATGAACGCCTGCGGAAGGAGTTTTCACCCTTTGGTACCATAACCAGTGCCAAGGTAGCACCTCATCTGTGTTTGCTTAATGTCACAGTCCTTTGCTCAATCCTTTCAGCATGTTTTGTTATTATGAAGGATTCTTGCGACGTGCGTGTTTCCCTCCCAGGTCATGATGGAGGGTGGGCGCAGCAAAGGCTTCGGCTTCGTCTGTTTCTCATCTCCTGAGGAGGCCACCAAAGCCGTGACGGAAATGAACGGGCGCATCGTGGCCACCAAGCCACTGTACGTGGCCCTGGCCCAGAGGAAGGAGGAGCGTCAAGCCCACCTGACCAACCAGTACATGCAGCGGATGGCCAGCGTGCGTGCCGTCCCGAATCCAGTCATCAACCCCTACCAGCCAGCCCCGCCCTCTGGCTACATCATGGCAGCCATCCCGCAGGCCCCCAACCGGGCCACTTATTACCCAGCTGCTGGCCAGATGGCCCAGCTCCGCCCGAGCCCCCGCTGGACAACTCAAGGTGTCCGACCACAGCGTGAGTGATGACCCTGTCCCGTTGTTTTGAAAGTACTCTCTTGAAACAACACGGCTAAACCTGAACGTACCGCCACCATGTGTTTGTGTGTTGACAGACTTCCAGAACATGTCAGGCGCCATGCGTCCGTCGGCTCCACGCGGTCAGTCCTTCAATGCGATGCGACCTGCTTCCCAAGTGCCCCGTATGATGTCCGCTCAGCGCGTCGGTCAGTCCTCAAACACGCAGTCAGTATTTTCTATCTGTGCTCTTGTGTGGCTGTGTCCTCTTGACATTCCTGCCTCCTTTGGCTTGGCTCTCTAAAGCTCAGACAATGGGCCCGCGGTCTGCCCCGGCAGCAATTGCACCTGTGCGTGGAGTCCCTCAGTACAAGTACGCCGCAGGAGTCCGCAACCCCCAACAGCACATGGCCACTCAGCCACAGGTCAACATGCAGCAGGTAAGAGTGTCTCTGCTTGTCAGCAGCAGCTGGTCTTCTCTGGCTCACATCTCAGAAGGACTTCAACGGACTTTTCTGTGTGTGCTCCTTGACTTTCCTCACAGCCTGCAGTCCATGTTCAGGGACAGGAGCCTCTCACTGCGTCCATGCTGGCTGCAGCTCCTCCACAGGAGCAGAAGCAGATGCTGGGTAAGGCTCAGCAGCATCTGTCCATCAGGGCAAATACCCTGCATCGGGCCCAGTCAGATATAATGTATACAGCTCATTTCACACACAGCGCTCCAAACACAATCGAGCGTCAGGTTAACAGTAGCAGCTGTCGTCTTCCCTTAATGTAACCAAGATTGATCAGCCTCTGTTTTTGGTCTTTTCTAGTTTTGTGTCTTTTATGTTGTTCATAGCAAGTTTGACAGTTTGTGAAGGGGGATTGTTCGAGTCCCTCAGTCCCTGTTGATTACATCTCTCCCTCTGTGACTCCTGCAGGTGAGCGTTTGTTCCCACTGATCCAGAACATGCATCCCAGCCTGGCAGGCAAGATCACCGGCATGCTGCTGGAGATTGACAACTCTGAGCTGCTGCACATGCTGGAGTCCCCCGAGTCTCTGCGCTCAAAGGTTGGTGTCGGACTTTGTCGACTTTTTCCAAGAACCCAGATGGAGTGTGGTTCTGCTGTAAATCCTCACCCAACGTGTCCTTACAGGTGGATGAAGCAGTGGCTGTGTTACAGGCCCACCAGGCCAAAGAGGCTGCACAGAAAACAGTGACCAACGCAGCTGTTCCCTCAAGTGTCTGAACCCAAGGTACGACTACGTCTTCAGGGTTCATTGATGTCATCTCGAAAATGAATGCGAGCTCTGCATCTTACTCTGATATATTGTGGGGAGGGGTGTAAATAAAAACCTTCTGTCATTGATTGTGTTGTTCTGCAGGAATCTGGAACCTTGAGACCAGCTTCACCGATGGAGAAAACAGTTTCACAGTTAAAGTAAAAAAAAAACAAAACAGTAAAAAACATAGTACAAATTAAAATATAAATAAGTTAAAGTTATCAACAAAATCACAACATGTTTCCAACCAGGTCTCAAATTAACACAAATATAGGGCCTGGTTTGCCAAGTTATAAACAAAACAAACAAAAAGCGTAAAAAATAAAATTAAAAAGTGTTCGTTTATGACAGAGCAAGATTGAAAGTGTTCCTTTTTGCCATTTTATCCCTTTTAAATGTTCGAATGTTGGAGCTTGAGAAGCCTTTTGTTGTGAAAATTCCCTGGACCTTTGCTTGCTTGAATAAAACTTCCAAAATAACCAGTGTGTGTCTGTGTCTGGACTTTTCAAATGAATGTGAGTTACCTTCTCTGCGATACCTTCGGCTGTGCTGCTCATCACAAGTCATCAGTGGTGAAAACACATGTCAGGTTGTGACAAAATGAAATCACTGCAGAGATTTGTTTTTTTTTGTTTTATTGCGCTTTAGGACAAAGATGATAAACGCCTACATGACTTAGCACTAATAAAACACATTTTAGGCTCCTTTTGAACTAGCTGAGCTCAGTGCGTCACGGCGTGTTTACTGGCCGATGGCGCGGGCCTCCTCGGTCAGCTTCCTGAAGATCTCCTCCATCTGCTTCTGGAAGTTGTCGATCATGGGCTGGACCTGAGTCTGCACATTTGCAGCCAGGGGCTTGATCTGCTCCTCGACGGTGGTGGCGGCAGTCCTGATCTGGTCCTGGAGCTGAGCAGCCAGAGGCTCCAGCTGGGTCTTCTTTTCCTCCAGGAAGGTCCTGCAAGGTGAGGAGAAAAAGTTGCTCAAGCTTCACACAAACCATTTTAGCAGAGCTAAACTCGGTACACATTTATCCTGAAACTGCAATCTCTTCACTATCAAAGACTGAAAGGCCAAAACCAAAGCCGCTTCGGCCTGATTGCGAGTCCCGGCGTGCTGTAAGTGGGGGTTTCACTCACTGAGCCTGGTTGGCCAGGTCCTGGGTGTTGACGAGGGTGGTCAGCTCCTGAGTTAACTTGGTCTTCATGTCTTCAAAGTACTGGCCGATGGTTTCCAAGTCAACGGGCTCGGCGGCCAGGCTTCCTGTGAGGTTCAGCCAAACGGGACAGTCAGATGCTTCATTTCAAAGCCTTCTGTGAGTAACTGTAGGAAAACACTGAAGGTGTGGGTCTGGTGGTCGTACCCTGTGCCAGAGCCAGAACGGCAACAGCTGCGATGAGGAAGAATTTCATGGTTGCTGACGGGACGAGACCTAAAATAAACACAGCCCACAAATGATTTCATCACATTATTGCAGGACAACAGACAGTTTTTTCCCCAAGTGTTTTGTAAGCAGCAGTACAGCAGAGTGTTTTCGCGTTTACTCATGTATTCGTCCTGAATACGCCCTCTGGTTGTGCTGTGGAGGGATTGTTTTTCCTCTTGTTTGTATTTACAAGTTGAGTCACCAGTAAAGTCCGACTTGGCTTGTCGCACGGTGGATAACAAACAGGTCCAGTAATTGTGTTTGTCTAATCTCCCACTTGTAACCTCGTACATGTTATCTGGCTTGTCAACAGGCGATGCGTCAACTCGGCATGATGCCAAAAAGAGGAACCTTTGGAACTGTTTGTCTCAGGTAAGAAGCAGGAAAGAAAATACTATTTATACTCCAAAAATAGTATAATGGATGCTGATCTGTTGGAGCTGTGGCTGCTCACTTGAAATATTTTTGCATCACCATGTCTGGTTGAATTGGAAGAGGATTTATGATAATGTAATAAAACATCAGAGTCACATTTAAACAGAGCAGGATAGGAAACCTCACAGGGAAGATTTTGGCTCTACTGTTGACAGGAAACTACAACGCAGCACAGCAAACAGATGATTAATTGGCCATGAGTTGAAAAATGCCATCAGCACTTTAGGCCACAAATGAAAAGTTTCCCCATTTGAATAAAATGTTCATAAGGATTCAGAACAAGAGAAGAACACGTTTCAGTAAGTGAAAAAGATGGGTGCAGGACTCACCTGTTCGGCAGGAGAATGTGGACCAGATGGTGCCCTCCAGATGGACTCGGCCCCCACTTATAGTCCCGTTCAGTGACGCAGGCTCGCCATGCCTGGGCTCTGATTGGCTCAGGCGCAAATGTGCGTGTTTTTTGCTTGCTGGGAAGTCGCGGCTCTGACCCTTGCTGCTCCTCCTGCCACCTGGACAAACTGAAGCAAAGTCCAACAGGCCCTCTGCTGACTGTCCAACATCCAGCATGAGTGAGCGTCTTATCACACTGATTAAATAAAAGGCTAATTATCAGGGATAGCATCCTCATCATCATCATCACCAGACTGAGGGACAACTCGGTATCACCAGCTTGAGCAGCCAGGATAACAGATAACGCAATAATCTCCTGCAGTTTGAGTGTCCTCTCATTCCTGAAGTCACTGCTGGTTTGAAAATGTGACACACTGTGTTTCTGCTGTTTGTTTTCGTGGGGGTTGTATTCAGATCTTTGTGTACTTTTGCAGTTTCACAATTTCTTACATCAAAACCAAAAGCTTGATTTCAGAAACATGAGGTGCATTTGAGTCAGTCATCGATGAAACTGGATTTGTTTGGGACCTACTGGACAGGTAACAATTGAAACTCTGAGTCAAATCCCAAAGCAAAAGAGGTGGGATAAAAAACAAACAAAGTAGCAGTGGTGTTGGTGTTGGCACTCACATACTCCTGGGTGTTATTGTCAGGAGTCGTCATGGTCGTGTGACAAAGCATGGCTGTACCGAAGTGGGCCCGATGCAGCAGCTCTGTGGGAAGATGCCTGTGGTGTGACACTCCGGCATGTGGATGTAAACCTTCCACCTTTGACTTCCATCCTGCAGGGTGTTTCCGCTGCCTCTCAATCTTTATGGCTGCTGTAAAGTCATTATTATTCCAACGCACTTCACCCCGTCACTGATAAACAAGCCTGTTTGCTCTGACGTATGTGAGCAGGGTACATAAACTGTGACTGACTGTCCTGAAAGCCCCCTGTTCTCCTGCCACCCCCGGCCCCACCCCTCCCCCACCCACCCACCCACTCCCACCCCCCCTCATGCTGGAGTTTCAAACACTAGACTTTTACAGTACAGCTGAAATCAGAACCAGATGTGAGAATGTGAACCGCGCTTTGTTTCTTTGTGTCCAGCGCCTGTTCGCTGCTGGACTGGACTCCCAACAGCTTACGGTGTTTGTGTCTCAGAGACCCGTCCTCTGAACGGCGCTTCATCTCCTCTGTGGCACGCAACGCATGTGAGGACACTCTGAGGGAAGAGTGTCCATGGAGCTCCTGACCGTGGAAAAGTGATGTGTGATTAAAAATGAAAGACAAACAAAGTGTAAAGGCTTTCAAACAGGATCGTCACTGTTATTAACTACAAAATGACTTCATTTTTCTGATTGAGTGAAAAACTTGTATTCAAGCGATCGTTAGCTGACATACTTATAGTTTTCAATTGTACATCAGTGGTTTTACATAACATATAAACTATGAACATCAGAAATATAATACAATGTAAAAAAAAATGCAGAGTTGCTCAATTATGAAGGATTATTAGTATCTTAAATGCAAGGATTTGATCAGTGTGTCCCAACCTAAGGTCCAGGACCCCCTCATGGGGTCTACCACAGATCACCAAGGGTCCTGAGGCTCTGCCTGCTCCGAGGACGTCCAAACTTTTTTCTTGGACAAAAGAAATCCAGACCAATACACTTTTTTTAGATGTTATAGCGGCTCTAGTAAACTACCGAATGCTTTTAATTTGAAGGTTACTGCGCTTGTAGGATTGTGAGAGTGTGTGTGTTTTATCATCACATTTTGGCACCTACATATTTGGAGTTGGGGGTCCAAAGCCTCTCTAAGAAGCACTTTGAAGAGTGGGCTCCATGGTAAAAGGTTTGATTTGGAGGATGTTCAATGTTGTCCTCCTGTTTAAAAGGCAACTGTAACACGATCACATCCAGAGCTGTAACGAGTTGCCAATGATTTCCTGATTTTTCGATGCGTATCTGGACTTGAGCAACTTCTGATCAACAGTGAAGTTTCCTGCCCTCAAGCTAATCATGAGAAAACCCTGAAACAGCATGAACGTCCAAAGTGTCACAGGACATGAATGTAGCTTGAGCACGACGCCCCCAAGCGAGTCAAACTGTCACTGCAGCTTCATTGAACGGCTTGTTTGTGAGTGTGCATGTGTGCGAGCGCTCAAGAGACTTTTAATGTCTCTGTCATTGCTTTTATTTCCATTGAAGATTGTTCAGATTTTTATTGTAATAGCAGGAAGAAATGAGATTGGTCTCATTGCTCCATCCTTCCTCCTCTGGCCTCCTCCCAGACCACAGCAGGAATGACAAGAAAAACTACCCAAGACCCAAAAAGTCGTGGAAGAAAAAACAAAAAAACTAGAGAGGCTCAGGAGGAGGTCTCATTTCCTCTCCCAGTAATTTCTCAGCACGAAGCTGGTGGTCCTCGAGCTCAGACGGAGAGCCAGGTACTTGAGACCCGCCTCGTGTTTTGGACTTTCAGAGGAGGATCTTTCGCTCCTCTGCGTCCAGGTTTGAACCGCCTGCTCCGGGCAGCAGAGCTGCAGCTGTACAGACACACTGGAGTGGTTCTCTGTCGGAGCCAGAGGAGAACAGAGGAGAACAGCTCAGATTTCTTGGCATGGTATTTCTCTGACTTTGCGCTGCTGCGTTCACGTTCCTCACAAAGTGGCGTAAACGCGCATACCCCGTCAAGTATACATGAATTCTCCCCTCTTCTATTCTTTTTCACACTGAGAGTGCTGAAGATAAATTACTAGCACAAGTGAAGCTGTGAATCGTTTGCTAATACACTCGTTTATTAAAAGTAAGTAATACTTACTTTTGAAATTCAATAAATATTGTTTTGCTCTCCCGAAGGACCAAAATTTCAAAATCTTGAGGTGATTA
Organism: Malacoctenus gilli; assembly: GCA_032164315.1. Taxonomy (NCBI): domain Eukaryota; kingdom Metazoa; phylum Chordata; class Actinopteri; order Blenniiformes; family Labrisomidae; genus Malacoctenus; species Malacoctenus gilli. The sequence continues at coordinate 9,252,970 of JASSRZ010000054.1, read as the reverse complement.
CAGTTTAATTGGGATGAGGATGTTATTAACACTGCACATGTGATGTCTCACTCACATTTAGCTTCACCATTAATGGACTGTTTGAAAAATGAACATCTTTACATCCATGTTGATAAATGTGCCTCATATGGTCTTTTTCTTCTCGTTCCTCTCATGTTTCCTGTCTTCGACAGACAAATAATAATAATGTCAAAGTTAGTCAGCGTTTGTCCCATCCATCCACTGTCCTTCATCAGCAAAGTGAGCTGACAACATTAGAAATACACTGAAGAGGAGGTGAGTTTACATGAAGTGTCTTCGGTGTTCAGGCGGTCCGTGAAGGCAGCGCCTGAATGACACTCCTGCAGTCTAATCCACGGAGTGAGGATGCAAAGCGCCGCTGGTTGGTGTCGAATCGACGTCGGATAACTTCTCGTTCCTGCGCTGACGGACGGATACTTGCGCCCACTTCGTCCCCCCGGGCTCTGAGGCTCTGTCTCCCCGCTGTGGCCGTCGGGTCGGAGGCTCCAGCTCGGCTCCGGACCCCGCAGACGTTACGTGGGGACAATGGAATCCAACGTTATCCCGGACAGTATCCGCCCTCAGCGGCTGCAGCCGGGCATCGGCTTCGGCTCGGGGCCGACCGGGACCCTCCGCTCCTCCCTCCGGCCCGGCGTGACTGTCCCCATCGCGCCGCTGCTGTCCTCCCCGGCCTCTCTGGCCGCCTCGTCCGGGCCTCCCCCGCCGCCGCCGCCGCTGCAGCTCCACAGCCTGTACGGCGGCATGATGGGAGCGGGGCCCGGGCTGGGGCCGGGGGCGGGCGGCCACTGTAACCCGGGGAACCCGGCGGTGCTGAAGGAGGCGGTGGAGGCGGTGGTCCGCAGCTTCGCCAAACACACGCAAGGTTACGGCAGAGGTACGAATGTCCAGCCGAGGACCTGACCCATTTTACATGTGGATAGAGTGATATTAATGTGTGGCGCGCTGTCCGTGTTTTAGTTGGGGAGGGGGAGTTTTACAGGCACTTCGAGCTGCGCCATTTGTTTGGAGCGACACAAAAAACATCACCAGCCACGCTCCTTCATGAGCGTTTATGTTGCTGCAAACTGAAGACAAACTTGCACCAAACTGCCAGATTTTCCTCTGCGTGGTTTCTTGCAGGATTCAGAAGTTGGGGTCTCTTATTTCCTGTAGTAACTCTGTCTTCAGTCACTTCACAGGATTAACAATCACGGCTCAAGAGGATTACATGACCAACAATAAGCTTTTATACCTTTGTGTTAGCTCCTGCATTCTTAATAGACACTTTGAAAGGCTCATAATCTGTTAAAAACGTTCATATCCTCAAGAAAACAAAGGAGCATTGTTGGAAATACACAGCCTGCAAACTCAATGCAGCTGTAATGATTAGTCGATGGAATCACTGATGCATGCAGGAAATTATTCAACAGCTATTTACTCTATTAGGACTTGGAGTGTTCCTCAAACATTAGTGATCCTAAATCAACACTTTTCACCACTTTCAGGCGTTTTAAGATCAGACCGCAAATTGGTTGTTTGAGGACTAATAATCAGATTGTTCAATTTATACTTAATCATAAAGATGAAAATGTGGAGGATTTTTTTTTATTACAGCCCAATTTATGTTGTGTTCAATGTAGTTTGTGCAGCACATTGAGTTTTATCAGGTAATCTTCAAAGTTAAACTTCACTTGTCGTTTTATAATTGTGTTGGATTTATGTGGTTGTCATAGTTTTTTTACCTTATCACCATGGCAACAACTTCAGAAGCAGGACCACAGAGTCGCTGACATGTGTTGGCATTTGGAGGTAATACAAGTGTTCCTCCTGTCCTGTGCTAATAGGATTTATATCCCAAAGATTGTCCCTATGCGCTCTGACCAACGGCCTCGTTCCTCCTCCATCACATCAAGGCAGCTTAACCACCTCAGAGACAGAGACAGGGATTTGTTGGGTCTGTTTGGAAACTCCAAATGTCTCACTCAGCTCAGCGTTTCATTCAAATACCTCGATTTTGTTTTTTTCTCTACTGTAGGATTTATTGTTGGGGAAAAAAACACCCGTTGACTTATGTATGCTGATGTATTTACAGTGAGAGTCTTAAGAGTTTCACTGCTCTGAGGTCGTCAAAGTTATTGCACAGAAGGAAATCATAATAAAAGCCTTTCTAAAAGTTAAAAGAGATTTGAATAAACTTCCTGTTGCTTTTCACTTTGTAGGCTGCGGGTCTGGCTTGTTCTAGAGAGTCTGTGATGTGAAAAAATCAAAGATTGAAGAGTTTTTTTGGAGGCAATTTAGAGTTTCAAAAAAAGGTGTTGGAAGCCACTGAAGTAAATGAGCGATTCAAACCAGCTCGAGCTCCAAGGCTGCCTGGGATCCTTCACCGTCTCTTGCTGTTTCCTGTCTCCGTCCACCTTCGCTGTCAAGGAAATCCTGGAAAGCTGATATAAACCAACTGAAGAGGCGTTATCTTATCACCATCCTGCCACTTACTCGCACAAAATATCTATTTTGAGTTGAAGTTTCTTTGTTTTGTTTCTCGACTTTGAAAGCACAAACCATTCCTGACAAGTCCATCAAACTGCCAGGACAGATAAATAAAGCAATAGATGAGATTTGCTGTGATCACCTGCGTTACAGCACCTAAAGACAATTGAAAGCATTATTTGTTGATGCGAGTTGTCTCTGCAGGTAATCCGAGACTGGCTGGATGTTAAGATCAGGGCTCAGCAGGGGGAACGCCATCTGCTGCACTTCTTACTCTTAACAATGTGCATCAGTGTTCACCAACCTTCTTTCTTGGGAAGGGACATTTTAAACGGGCAAACTGTTACAGCCAACTTCACACACCGCTTTACAGAGGAATTACGAGAAGAGGAAGAAGTGGAAGTTCCCATTTCTGATCATTTTTATAAATCAGTTTTTCTAAGTAAAAAAATATACTGTCGATTGGGCAATTTATGTAAAGGAACAGCCGGAATAATTTCGGTGATTATCTGGTCATCAAGTTGTCCAAAATAAGGGTAAAGGACATTTCTGCCTGGTGTGGTAGCAGTTTGTGGCCACTTGGTGGAGGTTTGAGCTCTCTGAGTGCATCTTGAACTGGTTTGTACATGAAGTCTTCTGCGAGCCACCTGTGGGTGCTGAACCAGCGTTTGGGAGACGATGACTCAAGAGACAGACCAGAAGTCTCCTTCACGCTGTCATGTCGCCGTCTTCTCCTGTTTAAGTACCCAAATATCCGAAGTCTGGAAACTTGTTCACCGTGTTGTAAATGTGCAGAAGTTGCTTTTTGAATTGTCTCTTCATGACTGCTACACCCTGAGAGAACAGCGTGTGCTGGGAGTGTTTGGGGAGCATGAACAATGATTTGGACCGCAGTTTTAGAGGATTTATGTATCTGACGTGAGACTTCACTCTGTGCGGAGCTGCAGCCAGGAAAAGGAACTGATCGAGCTCCAGACGGCTTTCAAACGGCGAGCGCTCAGCAGGACGGAGCTGAGCAGTAAGAGGAGTCAAAGAGCCCCTGCATACTCTTGGCTGCGCTGGCGTCTCCCCGCAGACCCAAACCCAGCTAATTATTTATGACTCAGTTACAGATTTTACCGCTCTCCTTTTGTTGTTGTTTCCTACAGGAACTTTACTTTCCCTCGTGAAGTGCAGAGCTGGTTTTTTTTCGAAGCAGATCCTCAGAGGTGAAGGAGAGTTTCCTCTAAATCTCTTCAGGAAAAAAAAAAACACCCACCGGCATCCTGGAGACGGCTTGTCCCCCCCGCCCTCCTTCTATCATTGTGTTTAGAGAGGATGTCGCTGAGCGCAGCAACTGCAGACAAACACACGTAAACAGCACTAATGAGGAGTGATGGCGGGCGGCCGTGTGATGCAGCTTCTTCTTCTTCTGTTCCCTTCAGTGAACGTGGTGGAGGCTCTGCAGGAATTCTGGCAGATGAAGCTGACCAGGGGGGCCGACCTGCGCAACGGAGCCCTGGTGGTTTATGAGATGGTCCCATCCAACAGCCCCCCATACGTGTGCTACGTCAGTCTTCCGGGAGGCAGCTGCTTTGGCAGCTTCCAGGTACCGTCATGGCACTTGTCCACCAGTACCTACCCGGCACTATTCGACTCGACTCTGCACGGTCTTGTAGGTTCTAATATCTGTTTTCTGAACCAGTCATGCTGCGTCAATCTAAGCACATGACTTCAACAGACTGCAGGCCACTGATTGGTCGAGGTGGGACACCGCCTACAGTAGTGATTATGCTTTTATTTTCATCTCTAAACGCTGAGGTGGGACACATTCTTGATAGAAAACTACCTGAACCGTGTCGAGCAGAGCCAAGTATAGCTGAGTAGGCACTAATGGGAAAAAGGCTTGAATGTGTGGGAACAAAAGGCACACTGTTGTCTGTGGACCAGCAAATATGCTCTAAGCTTTTATCCAGCACAACTAATGGAAGATGTTACCACAAGACCGAAAATCAAAACCAAAAATCAGCCGTGGAAACATGTGCTCTCCTGTGTGACCTCTGTGTGTATAAACACTGGCTTTCCAGGGCTTTCTCTCTGTATGCGCCCGCATTCGACAGTTAATCCATGTTCCCCTCGCTGTTTGACAGTTCTGTCCCACGAAGGCTGAGGCGCGGCGCAGCGCTGCCAAGATCGCCCTGATGAACTCTGTTTTCAATGAGCACCCCTCCCGTCGAATAACTGACGACTTCATCGAGAAGAGCGTGAGCGAGGCGCTGGCCTCCTTCAACGTGAGTCCGGATCTGTGTGTGTGTGTGTGTGTGTGTGTGTGTGTGTGTGTGTGTGTGTGTGTGTGTGTGTGTGTGTGTGTGTGTG
>JASSRZ010000054.1:9230635-9247606 GCA_032164315.1 Malacoctenus gilli | reverse complement strand
TGTGTGTGTGTGTGTGTGTGTGTGTGTGTGTGTGTGTGTGTGTGTGTGTGTGTGTGTGTGAGAGAGAGAGAGAGACTCTGAGTGAGCAAACGATTCACAGAAGGAAAAAAGAAAGAGAAGAATTTTTTTTCCTGCCCTAAAATTGGCTCTCAAGTTTATGAATTATGATGTCGCTGACAGACTCGAGTCGTCCTCTTTTTTTTTTGCTCGCAGGGAAACAGAGAAGAAGCCGACAATCCCAACACGGGGATCGGAGCCTTTCGCTTCATGCTGGAGTCCAACAAAGGAAAGTCCATGCTGGAGTTTCAGGTGAATAACAAACAGACTTTTTTTTCATACACCATCTCTTACTTCACTCCCCAAAATGTCAACCAAAGTCTGATTCCATACACTTCCTTTTCTTGTGTGTGTACCAGTGGGAATTGAATCTGATCCTTTTAATGTGATTCTTGCTTCACCGTTGCTACATCAGACCTTTCAAAGCAGAAAAACCCCTCACTAAAAGTACCACTCAGAAACCAGACTGTGGTCATTTGTCCCTAAACATCCCGTGTGGTGACGAGTTCCGCAGAGAAAGTGGAGGCATTACCGTAAAGCTGCTGTTTGTTTGTTTGCATTTCAGGAGCTGATGACCGTGTTCCAGTTGCTGCACTGGAACGGCAGCCTCAAGGCCATGAGAGAACGACAGTGTTCCCGACAGGTAAGGCAGGACAGTGAACGCATCGCACGCATGACGGAAATCACCCAGGGTGCCCTGATTACACAAATCGTAGAATGTTAGCTTATATCAGAGTGTATGCACAGTGATTCCTGGCTGAAAAGTGGGCCAGATTTTTACAAACAGAGCTTTTCAAGATGGAGAACTGAGCTGGGACTGTCTGGTTTTGGCCTGAACCTGCAGGAGGTGCTGGCTCACTACTCCCACCGGGCCCTGGACGACGACATGCGCACCCAGATGGCGGCCGACTGGGTGAACCGGGAGCAGAGCGTGGCAAGCACCATCGCGCAGGAGCTGGCCTCGACGGAGCGCGAGCTGGAGGACGCCAGGCTGGCGGGCAGAGAGCTGCGTTTTTACAAGGAGAAGAAAGACATCCTGATGCTCGCCGTGGGTCAGCTCAGCGCCGCCAACACCGCCACGCTGCCGTCGCACTGAACCCGGAGGAAACCCCGGTAAACAGTATCGACGTCTCCGCAGACAACAGGTCGACTCTCCTGAACTTTCAGGCTCTGTTGTGTGAGCCACAGCGTGCACATCAGACCGTAGAATAAACCCGCGCCTCTTTGTGCCTCGTGATCACAGAATAACCCTCCTTTTTCCTCAGAGATACGACAGAACTTAAAGGGTCCACATGTATCCTGGTGTTTTTTTTTTTCTTTTATTTCATGCTGCGTTTACTCAAAGTAGACCAACACAAACAAAGCCTTCTTTTTGTCAGTGAATGTACGGGACATACGGTATTATGACCCATCGAACCAAACCAGTGCTGGGCACTATTGCTTGCTTGTTCAGTTTCAACTGTTACTCAAAAGTTTACAGGTGCTTCAGTTTTGTCTGAAAAAGTGTCTCTTAAGTCTTCTTGGTGATAAGACACGCCGTTCCTCATCGTAAAGTGGATGTTTTCTGAAATGTTACTGCGACAAGAACTGAAGTTAAACTACAAAAATGGTGACACTTTCTCTTCATTCTCACTTCAGATTTTCTGCCACATCTACACAGTTCTATTCTACAACAAAAACTACATCGTGCAAATATGTATAACAAACAAAACTTTACTCTATTAACTACTCTAATAATGTCCACCAAACATCAAAACGTACTTATATTGGCAACATTTTGCGAGTAGAAAATTCAGCTCTGACAGCAGCTCAGGTTTTTCACGCAATGTTGTCTTATTTTATCCAAAGGCTTTCCGTTTGCTCTGCGACCACACGACACTCACCGAATGTATATTTTTAGCGCGCTATCAACTGAAGGTCCTGCGGAGGGACGCTGGCAGAGCCGTGTAATTACTGGTGTGATACAGATTGTGTTGGGTCACGTGCTTCAGCTGGAGGAGTTGGAGTGAGTCCGAACACGAGGGGCCATGAAAAGAGTCTGAGCTGACTCATTCAGCGTGAGTCACTGTAAGTCAACACAAAACAGATCCAGCTGCTGTCCTCGTCTTTGTTTGGGACACCAGAGGCAGAAAATGCAAATGTTTGAGCGCCAGTTAGGAACTCGTAAGAACAATGTAATTCCAACTCATTGACTTCTTTCATACTGTAAAATGTGATAACTCCTTATATGGTCTGTATATCTAAAAATGTATTTTATTACATCATGAAGTAAAGCTTTTTCGTTCGCCAGCCTCTTAAAGACCCTTTTGAAATGAGGTGAGAGTTTAATTGATGGGAATTTGAAGCGAAATGTGGAGAGAAGTTGTGAGAGTTAAACAGCAGGTGAGCTCGCTGCTGGTGAAAGCTCTCTTGTAAACAGCAGAAAGTGATTACACACAATTATGGGAGATGACAGATTAGGAAAACAATAAAAGTGAGCAGAGAGCGATTAAAACCAGACCAGTTTTATTACTAAGTTGCTTATTTTGAATCTCTTCTCGGGGATGATTGTGCCTTTGTTTTGTTAAATCGGTGTCAAAGTTTAGACAGTTTCACCTCGCTGAAGGGTCTTTAAAAGGCAAGTTGCACGTTGTTTTGTCTTCGTCTGACGATGTTTTGTTGGAGATCACTCAATTACTGTTTCAGTCCCTTAAAAAAATGGTAGAAAAGTTACAACCTGCTGCTGTTTTGAAAGCATGAAGGGCGAAACAAGGGGGAACAGTCAGCAGCGCTCTGCTAACGGGGAACAAAGCCTTTAACGCTCTCCAGTCACCTGTTGTTTTCTGTGTTTATTGGGCACAAACCATTAGTGCAATTACAGTTTTATAGGTTTTAGTCAAGAAGGGAATCTTGGCGGAAAAATAGTCTCACTTAATGCCTGATTTTTTACAGTAGCAATACCTGATTCTCATCAGTGTCGGCTCTACATCAAAGTGCTGCTGTTCCGTTAACTCAAAGACTGAATTGCATTTACATTTTATATGATGGTCTGCAGCTACTTTTTGTTTCACTTTTTGTACCCGGATGCAGTCTGACTTCACCTGCATTCAAACACAGTGTGTCACAGATCTAGAAAGGATCTACAGCTCTCCTCAGCTAATACTGAAATATTGAAACCTTCCAACTTCATAAATCCAATAAAAATCACATTTCGCTCTCAATTGGAGAGATTTCCCTTTGAAACATTTTCAGTCACTGAATAAAGTCTATGGAAAAAAAGTGCATCAAAAAATGAAATTATTAAAAAGAACTGTTTTAGGAGGCAAAACCCCCCATTTTTTTCAATCTCTATTTGATTTAAATGCTTTGTTTATGTGTGTATGTGATTTTTACAACAAGCCATTATTCTTCTCCCTAAATTGCCTTTGACATTTTTTGTGATTATTATCAATGAAGGTTTTTTTTTAAACAATTTTTTTGCTTATTCTTTTCATTAAATTGAACAACTTTTTATGTTGTGGCTTTGCTGCATGATGTGTTGAATAAATTCTGTTTTTGTATGTTTCATTTTCTATACAGTATTGTTTTATACAAGTGTTTCCTGGGCCCTTGTTGTTTGTATTTTCTATGAGTATTTTGTATTCCATGTTTATACTTTTAGTAGATTTATATGTACATGTAATAAATTTGCTGATAAAAATCAGTTTTTGGTCTTACTGAAGTACTGCACGACATCAACAGTGTGATGTGGGAATAATCGCATAAGAAACGTTTCATCATCGTCTTTCCTCCATGAATAAACTGACGCAGTCAGTTTGCAGGTCAGTGTTCTCATGTTTGACACCAAACATAAACAGTCAATAATGCTTTTTTATTGCCTTTGTTTTCAATCTCCAACAATGTAAAAATAGAGTAAATTTCTTTGTTTTTAAATTGAAATTCACTGAGATTTTGTAAAGAATCACAAAGGGTTTAAAATGTTACTTTTCGTCCATTCGTTTACATTCTTTTATTTACATTCTTTATAAACTGTTTAATTTAACATTCCTGAAGTTAAAACATATCACAAAACACCCTTATTATTGATAAAGACTGAGTCTTTCAATTGAAATGACTTTTATTTTTGCAACACAGGAAGAGGCGGGACTTCAGGTCGCGTCGCTCGCCCTACGTTGTTCGTTCAACATGGCAGCGGGACCAATTTCAGAGAGAAATCAAGGTAATCTTTAGCATTAAAGTTCACACTTTGTCCTTCTGTTCGACTCTTTTTGTCAACCTGCTGTTTTTTCACTCCTCCAGTTGTTTCGGATGTTCCGCTGAGCTTCTACGATTTTCTTGCTGCCTTGTTTTTTTTGTATGAAGCTGCCGGTTCCGTCACATGGATGGAGTCATTAGCTTAGCTCGTAGCACATTCAACTATTTTGATGGCGTTTACTTTGAGTTTTGTTATTTTAACGGTTATGCTGCGTAGAAACTGAAATGTCCAGCTTCGGTTTATTCAGGTTGTTTGAATATTAGCAGTCTGTAGTCGATAAACAAGAAACAGATGTTTGTCTTGCTTGGTAGCAGCTAATATTAGCTTAGCAGGCTACATCCTGGATCTTAGCAGCCATTGAATGAATGGTTAAATTCGTGTTTACGAATCGTTTTCCCCCCTCATTACGTATCATTTTGAACTCTGCGTCATGTTTATAAATATTCTAAAGGAGGTGGTTCGTCTTTGTGTCGTGTGAAGTTGAAAGCAAAGTAATACACGTCTGCGCTTTGCTTCAGAAGTTTGATTCATCCTGCGAAAAGATGCACATTGTTCAATCATTCTACCAGAATGTTGTTTTCTTCAGTGCCAATATTTTCATTCATTATTTATTCAGTGAAAACTCTGTGAAGCACAGTCAATCGTTCAATCGGTATCAGTTTAATGTGTTACTTTCTCCGTATTAGTATTTGGTTGTATTGCAGATATCAGTTGATAACAGCAGACGATCACATTTGGGAGACATTAACGAACCTCTTTTGATCATGTGTTTTATTGAGCATCTCTCTTGTGTTTCAGATGCCACCGTGTATGTCGGTGGCTTGGATGAGAAAGTGTCCGAGCCTTTGCTGTGGGAGCTCTTCCTGCAGGCTGGTCCTGTCGTCAACACGCACATGCCCAAAGACAGGGTGACTGGCCAACATCAAGGTATGAATCCACTGAATATTGGTTTGTCGAACCACAATGATTAAAGAAGGTATTTCAGGAGACTTGTAAAGGACAAACACTGAATGACGATCTCGCTTCCTTCCGTCTGCAGGTTATGGCTTTGTGGAGTTCCTCAGTGAGGAGGATGCAGACTATGCCATCAAAATCATGAATATGATAAAACTCTATGGCAAACCCATCAGAGTTAATAAAGCCTCTGCACACAATAAAAACCTGGACGTCGGTGCAAACATTTTCATCGGTAACCTGGACCCAGAGATCGATGAGAAACTGCTGTACGACACATTCAGTGCGTTCGGCGTGATCCTGCAGACGCCAAAGATCATGCGGGATCCAGACACGGGCAACTCCAAGGGCTACGCCTTCATCAACTTCGCCAGCTTCGACGCGTCGGACGCCGCCATCGAGGCCATGAACGGCCAGTATCTGTGCAACAGGCCCATCACGGTGTCGTACGCCTTCAAGAAAGACTCCAAAGGCGAGCGGCACGGCTCGGCCGCGGAGCGCCTGCTGGCCGCGCAGAATCCTCTCTCCCAGGCAGACCGCCCGCATCAGCTGTTCGCCGATGCCCCACCACCGCCGTCGGCCCCCACGCCTGTCCTGACCACTCTGGGAGCTGGGATGCCGATGCCAGGTATGGCTGAAATGAAGTTTCTATTCCAGACAATTGATGAAACGGGCTCTTAAAATCTCTTTTTTTTAATGCTGGTTTTAATCTGAAATGTTAAGAGATCTTAATATAGTTTTTAAATAAGGTTGTTAAGGAATCGGGAAATCAGTTTTTATCTCAACCACAAAAAGCGTCTTGTTTCTTATTTCTTCAGTATCGTCATTTTAACACCTGAAGTCAGTTTGGATTTTTGTGATGCTGGATGTTGTTTTTGCAAACACGTATGGGGTGATTTTGTTATTTCCATAAACTCATAGGAATGACAAAAGCAGCGTCGCTCCGACAGTCTGAACTCAGATTTGACAGAAGTCATTTTGAGCGTTGAATCTCCTGAAATTTGCTTTCTGAGTTATGCTCCAAATTACAGTGGTGGTTCAGCCAAAATGCAGGTCAGTGACATTCAGTACTGTCATTAAATGCATTTGGAAACAAACAGCTGCAACTGTGGTGCTACTGTGTGCTTCCTTTTGGGTTTTTTATATATGTTGCATTGTATTCTGTCAGCTGGATTCATTCCTGCCTGAAACAATACGTTGCTCATGCTCGGTCAGGTTGTGATGGCGCTGGCTGCTCTCTGGTGAATTCAGGCAGGTCACAAGGAAACAGCTGCTGTGCTGCTCAGGCCAAACTCAATAAGACCAACACACGCTGGAGCTCTGATTTCATTTCTTTTGGGTTATTTCACTCAATTCTTAGTTTGCTCTGAGTTTGTACCACGCTTGAGGTGACTGTGTGATAGCACACTGACATGGTGAAGGACTGATTGGATCACAGTGGGGGAGTTTATCAGTTATAGCTCAAATTATACCGGTAATTTACAGAATTGTAATAAATAAATCAGCAAATGTTTATACTGTAATATTACAATTACGCAGTTAATCAATTATTCTATCAACAGTTGGATTTTATTTGCATATTTGACAGTTATTTGAGTGATGTCCTGATGTGCTGTGACACAATAGTTTGTCTTTACCACCTGTGGTGAGAACAATGTGAGTGGATTGGCTGTTATCAGGGGCATCAACATGAGGTGGAATCCCATAGTAAACATCATCATTCTCTGACTTGCGCTGTTTATATCTGCAGTTAATAAAAAGATCGCTTTGATTAAATCTCAGCCAGCGTGCGGAACCAACTCCCCCTGACAGTTGAGGGATTAGCCTGCTAATGAAACATTACAACAGTCCGACGCTGCCTCCGACCGGAGGGAAAGTTTATCCCCGTCATCAGCCTGCTTCCCGCTTTGCACTAATAAAAAGTGAACCCTGTTTGTGTGCAGGCTTGCCGCCACCGTCAGCTTTCCCTCCCGTCCCCCCGCCCGGATCCATGCCTCCATCCATGCCCCCGTCTATGGGCATGCCGCCTTCAGCAGGAGGACCGGGCCCGCAAGGTGGCGGACACCTGCCTGGACCCCCACCCTTCCCCCCTGCCAGCATGCATCCAGGTAATTTTTGGTAGCACTTTGGATGCATATCTGACATCAACTGGAAAACATTAGTCGGAGCACACATAACAGACACTCGTGATATCCGGGTTACAGTGGATGGTGGCTGAATGTGTCATGTTAACCAAGACTTGAGTGTGAGCTTTGTTTTTGTATCACAGGAATGCCTCAGATGCCGATGCCCCCTCCCGCTCCTCCCGGCATGGTGCCTCCACCTCCCGCGCCGCCTGGATCAAGCCAAAGGGCGCCGCCGCCCCCAGGCATGCCCCCGCCCCCACCCATGGGCATGCCTCCAAGGGCACCCTACCACGGACCTCCCATGGGTAAGATCTGTCACATCTCCGCGAATCGCTCATGTAAAATGTGTCTTTTGCTCACAAATGAGTGTCAAAGAAAAGATGAAAGGGTTTTCTCGAATGCATGACTTTGGTTTTTTGATGCGACAAGAAAAGCTTCTCAAAACTTTGAGTGCCACCTGCTGCCGTTTCAGTTGCTCGGGAAACTTAGAGACACTGCGAGTTTGAAGAATATGTTCAAAACTAGACGAAGCACTTTAGCCCCGAGGGCAGTTGACTGGTAACTTTAGTCTGTGCCGAGTGCTCGCTTTGAGAAGTGAAGGTTCCGGTCGGGTCGTGACTCCTCCAACCCCCCCTTCAGGTCCCCCTGTGCCTCCAGGTATGAGAGGACCACCTCCTCCCATGCCTCCGCCAGGTTATGGTGCCGGCCCTCCTCGTCCGCCTCCCTTTGGCTTCCAGAGAGGTCCTCCGATGCCTCCAAGGCCCCCCGGTGGCCCCCCGCGGATTCCCCTGAGGGCGCCCATGCCTCCGTAACTGTTGAAGTTCAGCAGAAACTGGCCACCGTTTTCCTTTTCTATTTGTTTGGATCCGTTTATGTTTGTGACGGTGAGAATAATTTACCCAGCTGTTTGTATCGTTTTGTTTTCTTTTTGGACATTGTACAGATGAACAACCTTCCACAAATAAAATTTTTAATACAAAATTAGATTTTTGTTTGTTCTTTTCAGTACTCTTGGTGAACACAGTGATCTCATTCTTGCTCAGAGACCATAATTCAAATGGTCAATAAACTGTTGTGTTTTTTACTGCATCTAGAAGTCTCACGGGGCTTCACTCTGTCACTCATATTTGCCAAATTCAAACCAGATTGATGAAGGCTCGTTTTATGGTTTAATGCTCACACTGCATTTAGAGCTTTTTGAGCTCACTGTCTTTCTCCAGTAGCGACATGGTGAGTTGAATTGTTGCGATTGTGATTAGGAGCTCACCTGCTGAAAAATGTTTTCAAACCTGGGAGCAGGCAAAGTGGTTTGGATTTGTGTGAGACTGATTTTCCTTTTCTTGAAACCTAAAGTCAGAGAGATTTGATTCCGAAAAATTAAAATGCCTTCACTGAAAAACAAAACAAAACAAAACTATCTCCTACAACTATGTAAGGTTGGTGCGTTTGTTCTGAAATCCACCCTTTCATGCTGCCACTGCGCTTTCTGTTGAACATGTACGTGAGCTGCCGAGCCAACGGAAACAAGTTGGGTCGCTTCAAAACGATGTTTTAACGTCAAAGGTTAAAGACGTTATGAGGGGCGATCACATGACGTGATCTTTGCACGGTCCGGGGGATCGGGAATATCTGGAGGGTTGGCATGGCAACAAGAGTCAGGTGCGCCCGCACGTGTCGGTTGTCTGTACTCAAAATTGATGTTGGCCGCGTAGAAAATTGTGTGTTTGTGAAATCAAACGTGTTGGAAATAATGTTTTGTTTTAAAGCTCAAATAATTCTAAAGCATTTAAAACACCGTCTTTTAACTCCATCCAGGTCGTTATTTGTGGAAAAATGGCACAAATTGCTGGACAGTAATGGCGCAACAGCGCACTTAAATGTGCGCAGAGATGCACCAAACTGTTTCTCCGACGTTTAACGTGGCGTCGGTGAGGAGTGGGCTTTTTTTGCGTGGGGGAGGGGGACCCCTGCGCAGCATTGAGTGTGTGAGTGTGGCTGGCGTGGGCTTCTCTCCCTCCAAACCGCGCAGCATCATCATCCTCATCATCACTTGGTTCACAGCAACAGCCTCGTACGCATCATCATCCTCATCCTCCGCCTCCTTCCTCCTCATCCTCATCCTCACCATCTCCGGGCTGGAGAGGGACGCTGGCGTCGCAGCATTTTAAGGTGAGATTTTACGGCATAACGCGCGGGATAATTAGCCGTCGGTGGGCGATGGCGTCTTGTGGCGGATGTTTTTGCTCTTCTTGTTGCATAAAGACATGACGGCGAAGGCACGATGGGCGTGTTCTCCAACCGTTTGCTTCACACAGCAATTAGGATGGATTTGAGTTCAAACGTGATCCAGGTCGTGACGGGCTGCTCGTTCCGTCGTTCCCGAGGATGAGCGCATTTCGTTCGCTTGCTTTCCGGCGACACAATCGGCCGCTGTTGGTGACAGATTTGGTGTTTTTATTCGCGCCGTAGATGTCGGCTGTCTGTGTAAATTGGCCCGATGGCGCACGGGCCTCCCTTCTTTACTATTCTTTATTATTGTTCCATTAACCGCAATAAACGCTGGAATAAAAGGAAAATGATGGCAGGAGACTGTTTCATTATCACCCTTTTCCCATCCAACTCTTGAATTATTGCTGTCGAACAACCCACCGGCTCGAGAACAATGCCAATCAACACCACAGCAACACCACTGTCCAAAAATAACAGGAAACGGGCCAAATTGAAGGGATATACCGTCATCTATCGGGGGGTTTTCTCCGGCTTTCGTTCATGTTATCGAGTGTCCAGATTATTCATCACGACGCGGCTCATCACATGGAAGATGGAAATCAGCCACTGCTGTGATGGGCCCTGCGTGCATGTGATGGGATGACTATCTGCTCTCCTCGGCCTCGCCACGAAGTAGTAAACTGCTGCTGATTGATTTCTGAATGAGATGGAAAAGGCATTAGAAGAAGCAGCCCTCCTCATCCTCAGGCCTCCCTCCCTCCCCCCTCCTTCTCTTCCTCCTCCTCCTCCTCCTCCTCCTCTTCACTCCCTCTCCTTGTGGCAGAGAGGCTGTCAACTTGACAACATGGAGAAAACGAGAGAGCTTTTGTTCCACTCGCACCTCCCATTGTGTTCGTACCTGGAATAAAGCTGTGGTGAAGCACTCAGGCTTCTCCAGGAGACTTTACCTGTTGCATGAAGCATCTTTGGAGTGTTCTCTCTTTGTATTTGTCCACTTGTTTCCTGTATTTTTGCAGTGATTCCTTGCTGAGCTGTCAAAGTGTCTGCTCAGTGTTAATTCACTCGATTACTTCAAGATTACCTCAGATTCACTATTTTTACTTGCCTTTATCGAGTCGGATTAACGACCGACTTGGGTGTGATGTGCCTTCGTTTTTTCCTCATGCACATCATCGCAAGTGATGCTGCTTGTTTTCACAGGCTCTGTTCTCACCTTGTGTCAGGGAATAATTGCAGGATCCTGTTTATTGTTTCTCCTCATTGTCATTGTGCTGCGCCTTGCGCACTGCCTCTGTCTTGACTTACACGCTGATATTATTTACAGTGATTAGATCAGAGCCAACATTAATGTCCTCACTGGCAGCTGTGTTTCCACACCATTAAAAAAAAAGCTGTTAAAAAAAGTGTTTACAACGTAGTGAGACATCGAGCAGGAATCACCTGTTTAGGCCCAGCGTAGTTGTACAGCAGCAGCAGCAGCAGCTAATAAAACATGCTGCTTGTTTGGGTGTTTTCTGGAGGCGCCGCGCTGCTGCTGCTGCTGTTTGTTTCTATAAAGGTCCTGAGCGACGCCACTGTCAGAGCTCCAGCGCAGGATATTATTAGGTTGGAGCCCCGGACCAGCAGGCTCGGCCGGGCTCCTTTTGATCCGTGCCAGGAAATCCGCCGGCCGCGCTGACAGTGAAGGATGAGACGCACACGACTGAGGGAGGGTTTTGTGAATGAAATGCAAGAAACATAACTGGACTCAGTGTCCAGATTGGAGGCTGACACAAACATCCTGGATGCTCCACACACAATTTGGTTGCTTTCCAACCGTTTTATCCTCCCGGTTCGCTGATGATTGTGACAATTTCGTTGTATAAACAAGGTGAAGTCAGGAGGAGTTTGATTTAGATGATAATCATGAAAACCAGATTTTTTTTTGTACCATTTCCTTGCCTGTTTCATGTTTTTGAAAAAAGTCATGATGCTTCTTCTGTGTCAGAAACATTATTTATTGCAGTGATGCTTGAAATACTGATAACTTGTACAGCTATACTAGATTTAAACGCATGTAAACACAAGAAAAAGAAGTAAAATGCATTTGCAGTACCTTTAAACATGAATTTGCTTTAAAAATGAGACTGAAAAATGTGTAAAAAGAGGGTTACATGAAGCATTTTGACAGGAAATGATGTAATCCCTTTGTCAAAGCTTCAGCGGAGTCATATTTCTCTCTTGGTATTGGAAAAATATAGAATTGTATTCAATATTTTTCACAATTACATCATGTTACACTGGCACCTGGTGATACGATCGTATGGTGCGACCGGCAGGCTTGATATTTCCACCACAGTCTGCTGATATATTCAGCCCGGTGACCTCAGTGTTATACTGGATAAGGCGGCTCCCTGCTCCTCTGTAGACCTGTCAGACATTTACGGCTCCATCAGGCCCGTTATTACCTGTCAGACCCCGTTCTGGGGGGCAGGAGTGGGGATGTGCGCTGTCGTGATGTCTCATCATGCTCTGTCTGTTGTTTCCCCGCGCCGCAAATTCAAAGTGACATGTTGTTTTTTTTTCCATCGCCGGGCGACTAAAGGGACAGTGGCGTAATACAGAAGCATATGGGAGCAAGTAGTGCCAATAAAATGAACGAGTTGATTCCCTGGGAAGTTTTTTTTTTCAGATCCCTGATCTTGCTATCCTCATTTGTTCAGGCATCATTTGTGTTTGCACACAGCTTTCGTCCGAGTGATTGCTTTTGTGTACAAAGACTCAATAAATTTTCATTTTTTCACCTCAACTCTGCAAATAAACACAATTTGTCATCATATTTCGAGCAGCCTTGCAATGATGTCATGACGACATTTTTGTTCGTGCTGTGGGATGACCGCACGCACGCACGCACAGTGAGGACCGCACAGTTGATTTCTCATTCCACACCAGTGTGTGATCCGTTTGACTCATGGTCACACGCTGCAGCTCCCCACCATGAGCCGAAGCACTCTGGGCATTTCCGCACCAAGAAACATCCATTAGAGATCAGTCAGTGTTCCAGGCTTGATGTCTGGCCCCGTAATTACTGCTCAGGCCCTCTGTGACTCAGCACGGAGCGCACGGCGGCCTGACGCGGCCACGCAACAGGTGCAGTTTGGACGGACGCAATTAAAGGGCTGGTAATGCGGTGTGGTTCAAATGAATGGAGATCAACATTTCAAAGAGTGGAGAGTGTGCAGCGGCTGACCCCAAAAAGTTGTTCTACTGCTCTGAAACCCCTCAAAACAGATCTGGAGAGCTGAAAATGTTCATGTTTCAACTCTGCCGTCTTCACAAAGAGGATCCACTGAGCTTTGCTCTCATATCTCTCATTCCCGGTTTCACCTGAGATTTTTTGCCAAGAACACAAACATTGAAGTCGTGAAATGTGAAGCAGCAGACCGTCAAGCTCATAAAATTATTGTGAGGCATACCTGGACAGGATATAGGAAACTGAGCCAGCCAGCCAATCAACTCGCCTTCAAAGGGGCAGAAGCAGAACGAGACATAAAACGGGACTCAGTCTGAGGAGTTAAACAGGTCGGACAATCCAAGGAATAAGTTCAAGTTCAAGTTTTTATCTCACCAGAAATTGATACCCAGGAAACTGACCTCAGAAAAATCCCTCACTAATGTGCAAAGCCTGTTTGTTTCTGCAGAAACAACTGAACTCGTTTGGCTGATTTGGTGGTGTGATTTCTCCTCAGACCCACAGAGAACCTGTTTTCACTCCAGTGACCTGGGATCCACCTTCCTGACCTGTGAGGTGTGACCTGAAGCCGTGCTCCGTCCAGGTGGCCCCTCAGCTTCGATCACCTCGGCAGCTCCTGAATCGCCTCAAAAATGGAGGATGGCTACCAAAACCGGACTGCCTTCATCAAAGGAGCCAAAGACATCGCCAAAGAAGTGAAGCGGCAGGCCTCCAAGAAGGTGGGCCGCTCGGTGGATCGGATGAGCGACGAGTACAGCAAGCGCTCCTACAGCCGCTTCGAGGAAGACGACGATGACGAGTACCCCGTGCAGGGGAGCCAGGACGGCGGCGGCTACTACCGCGGCGACAGCCAGGCGGCCAACGACGACGAGGGCGGCCACAGCGACTCCACGGAGGGCCACGACGAGGACGACGAGATCTACGAGGGCGAGTACCAGGGCATCCCCCGCGCCGACTCGGGCAAAGGCATGGCCGGCGGGCCGGAGTCGGTGCGGGCCGGAGCGCAGCAGTTCAGAGACATCGGGGTGAGCGAGGCCGAGAGGAGGAAGGACCAGGAGGAGCTGGCCCAGCAGTACGAGACCATCCTGCAGGAGTGCGGCCACGGCAAGTTCCAGTGGTCCCTCTACTTCGTGCTGGGCCTGGCGCTGATGGCCGACGGCGTGGAGATCTTCGTGGTGGGCTTCGTTCTGCCCAGCGCCGAGAAGGACATGTGTCTGTCGGAGCCCAATAAAAGCATGCTGGGTAAGAAGAGGCGTCCAGTGACGGAAACGTTGCACGCCGCAGCCTGTTTGATCTGCAGCCTGGTGCGGCTTATTCCACCGCGCTCATAGACTTTAATTGTCGTCCAAATGAATTCAAACGCCTCAATGAGTCACACTGTTGTTACTGGCAACACATCGCCTCGTTTTCCCACACACATATTGCCAAAAAGTACTCGCTGGAGCGTGGGGACAACATATGGAGCGTTTTTCAAGCAAGTAATCAATCCAGGTGTAATCCTTTCCTGGACAGAGTGAGGGAACGGGGAAGTACAGCCATCCAACCTCTTCAAGCAAACTGTAATTTTAGAAGAAAAAAACCCCCCAAAACATAAAAATAAACATCTCCAGTTTTATCTTATGTCTGTAAGCTAACTGTTCATTCGTTTCAGTGAGCCCCAGGGAGATGTTTTAAAACTCAGCTATCACTTTCTTCAGAATAAGAGCTCTTCAAACTATTATTTGATGTGTTTTTACATAACATCTGTTCAAACTGTTTGAATTATTCATCAAAATATATGTAAAAAGTTAACTTGCTTCATTTTGAGCACCTGTCTAGACAGCAGCTGTCAGCAGATTCAGGTCTGACCGGCAGAGCAGCAGACACACGTTCGAAAACGATAAAGACAGGAAGGGCTCATTAATGTTGCATTGTCCTGGTTAATGAAACAAAACAAAGCAACAGATAAATCAATAGTGGAGCCATTTGATGAAAGGGAAGCCGTTGACCCTCCTCCCCCTCTTTTGCTCCGCCCACAGGTCTGATCGTATATTTTGGGATGATGGTGGGGGCCTTTCTGTGGGGCGCTCTGGCTGACCGGATAGGACGCCGTCAGTCGCTCCTCATCTCTCTCTCCATCAACAGCATCTTCTCCTTCTTCTCCTCCTTCGTGCAGGGTTACAGCACCTTTCTGTTCTGCCGCCTCCTCTCAGGTGTTGGGTAAAGAATACTTACGTATTACTACTTCTCACGCTGCCGCTCCTTCTCGTCTTGTACATTTACCCCCCCCCCAGACGTTGTCACTTCCAGTCGCATTGCACCAATTTTGTTTTCACACTGAGAGAAAATGATTGTTACCCTTATATTTTTCAAGCTGCCGCAGCACGTAGCAAAGGAATGAGCAGTGTCTTTGGTTTAGTGAACTGTTAAATTAAAAAGTTTCACATCTGATTTTTTTTTTTGTCACTGAGCTCCTCTGAGTTTGTTTCCTCTCATAGTGGGCGGAACAGATATAACGGTCAATTGAGCAATCGAGAGGAGTGCGGTTCTGTTCAAACTGTGAAGGGAACGAACACGTCAGGGAGTCGGGACAACGCTGTGGCGTCTGCGCAGACATCAGACACAATGCAAAGAGTGTCGGATATCTGATGACACAAACAGTTTCTCTCTGAGCGCCGTCGTTTTATTCTCCCTATTCTGCAGAATCGGTGGCTCCATCCCCATCGTCTTCTCCTATTACTCTGAGTTTCTGGCCCAAGAGAAGCGCGGCGAGCACCTCAGCTGGCTCTGCATGTTCTGGATGATCGGGGGAATCTACGCGTCCGCCATGGCCTGGGCCATCATCCCTCATTATGGTGAGTAGAGTCAAGTGAAAGCATGAAGTCTGTACTTCAGTCTGCCCACCACTTGGAATGGTAATCCATAGGCTGTCGTTTTTTTTCTTCGGACCTGCAGAGGAAGACGAGCACAAAGAGTTTCCACGACATACACTTGATAGTTTGATGGTACTTGAATGGTGTTGAGTATGTGTACTTCTACTTAAAGTGTGAAAAAATATAGTTATGCCACCTCTGAATCAGATATTTATGACCCTGAACAACACGATGAGAACTGCATATATAAAGCTCTGAAAAATATGCTTTTTTGAAAGAAATCCTGAGCGTTTAAAGCTTTATGGAGATGTTTTTTGCTGGCGTCAGGACTGGCTTACACTGACTACATGCATGTTTTTGTCACAAGCTTCTCATCAAACTGCCAGCCAAGGAAAATGTGAGACCACTTCCTGAAGGGCTGAGGTGTTTTTTTCCTCACTGAGAGTGGTCACAGGTAGAAATTTGCAGGCTGAACTCGTGTGCTGCGAAGCTTCGGTGGCGAGAAACCGCGCTGAGGTTCACCTCTGACTTCCCTCGAGGCCGCAAGAAATAAGAACATGGTTTATATCGTGTCACATTAAATTACTGTCTTAAAAAAAGGTGGAGTGCTTGACCTAATTCTTTTATCGACTTGTCTTGGCACAGCGAAGGTTACGGGTAGTAATTGTGCAGCTGTGGGAGCTCATTTCTCTTGTGATAGATGGCGTTTTCTCTCCCCCCGCTCAGGATGGAGTTTCCAGATGGGCTCGGCGTATCAGTTCCACAGCTGGCGCGTGTTTGTGTTGGTGTGCGCCTTCCCGTCCGTGGCAGCCATCGCTGCCCTCAACGCCATGCCAGAGAGCCCACGCTACTACTTGGAGGTCAGCCTGCCGGTGACGCCATGGCCGACATCAGACCCGGAATGAGACGTATCCCGAGCGACGCGCCGTGACCTTTTTTTTTTCCCCCCCTGTCGTTGCAGAACGGCAAACATGACGAAGGCTGGATGATTCTCAAGCAAGTCCACGACACCAACATGCGGGCGAAGGGATACCCGGAGAGGGTGTTTTCTGTGAGTGTCTCTGAGGGGGCAGCAGGAGCCCCCAGCTCTCAGATGGCTGAGGGGGGAGAGATGAAGAGGGGGAGGAAGATTGGGAGTGACATAAAACAGCAGTCAGAGAGGGGACACCAGGGACCCTTCACAGACTGAGTGTTGAAGGCACTGAAGTCAACAGACAGACAGACAGACAGACAGACAGACAGACAGACAGACAGGCAGGCAGGCAGGCAGGCAGGCAGGCAGGCAGG